>CM041050.1:3872742-4223107 GCA_023078785.2 Hyles euphorbiae
GGTCTCTCATGATCTAAGGACAACGTGGGTGGTTTTATTTTAAAAGAGAATAATTCATAGTGTCGGTAAAAATAAATCGATACTGTTTCAAATTCTTTCAAGATTGGCCTTAATAGCGTTTATGCCTTCCGTGCGCTTTTAAGTTTATAAACAGTGCTTTTTGAATAAATTTTTGTCCACCTAAACATTATTTAGAGGAAAAAAAATATTCTAATTTTATAAAATGTCATCTAGGTGAATTACATTTTAGATTTATAGATAATTTGTGAATACTATAAGGATTCTGAAAAGAGGTATCTGAAATAATTATGTTACTTGAATAAAAAGACCCTTAGGAAGGGATTATGTTGAGAAAATAATATTTTTTGTGTTCCGTTCTCGAGAAATAAAATTTTAAATAATGCGAAATTATTCAGAAACTCTCGTCAAGATCATCTGGGGGCGCGGCCGAGCTCCCTCCAAGTCGAGCTATAAGTAGTATTGATTCACAGGATCCAGCTCAAGATTTCTTTAAGATTTGTTCGAGATTTCGCCAAGATTTGTTCAAGCAAGTCAAAACTGAATGACACGAAACTAAAAAAAAAAAAAAAAAAAAAAAAAAAAAAAAAAAAAAAAAAAAAAGTTTGGTGTCAAATTGGGGGTTTTCGGGGTCGTCCGATCCATCTGTGCTATCCATTTTCTTCTAACTGTAACCGTTGCCTTTTTAGCTATTTTATTTCACCAGGTCCACTACCCCTAATTAATTAGCTAATGTTTTTAAGGTGATTACCTTAAATATCTCCTCGACTGCGCTCTTAATGACGGTCACTTAATGAATCATCACTCGATGCTAATCACCCTATTCCTCATCAATAACAACACGTTGTTTCAATAGTTCATGTTTTATTCATTCAAAAAATTGATTTAAACATCATATGCAATATCATATCATTTTTAAACGTATCCATATTAAAATTATTTAAAAAATCACTTAATGACTTCCCGTTAAACTTATACAATATGTACAATATACAGTACTCTCCACAGACTGAAGTCCAATCATTTTGTATTCTGCTACTACTACATTTCCATTGTTTTGAATTCCTATTCAAGAACATTCTGTGATAACCAGTAGGAGAACGTCCATAAGAATCAAAATATTCTCCAACACCGCAACTATCTATGTGTATACCTATCCAGTGAGATCCTGGCTTTGTGTCCGGGTCCAAATTGCTTATAACATACATAGGAACTTGAACATTCATTGGTAATTTGTTTGCAGCGTATACATTATACTGTAGACTTGGATGAATTTTTCCTAAACATTGTTGAATTTCATTGGTATTCATTGTTGCATTTAAGTTCCATATGACTGAATACTTCGTAGGATTACAGGTGAGTGAAAAGATCAAGATATGATACATATATTTAAGAGTGAAATAAGGTGCAAATAAAACGGTGAGTATATTGTTACAGTAAGTTTTATTTTGATCATAAACTTAGTACTAAGTAATACAGAATTCATTATTCTAGTCTTAGCTGCTATAGTCAACAGTAACATTACGATTTTTATCTATTTCGATAACGTTATCAAACTCAGCATATACAACACAGTTTATTGTTTGAGTAAGAGTGGATTCAAAACGAACTTCTAATCTTACGCTACCATGCTTTATAAGATTCCAATGACTCGATGAATTGGCTGATAAATCAGGAGTAAGATCAAAAGCTAACAGACAATAACCATTGGAATATTTATCACGAGATATCCCATTACCTTCATTTAGAAAATGTATTCCCGTTCCTGAGAATAAGGTATGATATGTTGTAGTAAACATTTTATTCTCAAACGATGGTTGCAAAGCTTTTGAGGGTATTTGATGACCATCTATGTACAAACAAAATGAATTCATATCATAGTTTTCAAAGTTAAGTGGATTTTTAGTGAGACTACCATTGAACGCTGCATTATTAACAAACCCAACTATACATCTTTTAGGTACTTGTCCTAGAAAAATATTATCAAGCGTTTTTCCTTGAACTCCTGATGGTATTGTTAAAACTTTAACTTCAGCTCGAGTTATATTTTTCTGTTGCTGTGGAATAGTAAGAACACAAATCTAATAATCTATATAAAATTGATAGTTAATGGTTTCTTAATATAAGAATGCGCAAATGTAATTACAAACTAATTAGATAAGATACTTAATGATTTGTTGAAACAAGATTGTGTTAATGTAATAATCTATTAAAACTAGATAGTTAATGATGTGTTGAAACAAGATTGCTAAGTGCTTTACGTTTATATATAAGTCCACAATATTATTGGTATGTTAATTTAACTAGCAGTCGTAGTTCGGCGAAGTATTGTTAACTAAAGTGAATTATAGTGACCAAAGGAAAATGGAGGTAAGGTACTTTTTTTTGTTTTATCAATTTATAAACTTTTCATTACTACTAGATTTACTCTTAGGTTATTATTGGATTTACTCAGAGAGACTCATTGTGTAAATTATGTTGTATTGTTACAGAACTCATTCAGTTCTATGATGGAAGATAATACATATAAAGGATATTATTATAACACACCCCCGGATTCTGAAAATGAATTAGAAATAATTACATCACCACCACCACAGCCCATTAAAAGAAAATCGAATGAAAATCAAACAATTGATGATCTGTTCGAAATATCACCGAAGAATAAAAAGAAAAAGACATCGAGTTCTGTGTCTCGAACTCAAGATGGTGGTACAACGTTTATCACTAGCAATTCAGATGATTCAGCAAATGCAACACATCTTATTAAGATCGAGTTGTATGATTTGCAAAAAATATCAAAAATTCCCGTGAAAGAGCACTGGAAAAATAGTGAAATTAGAATCAAGTTTTATACAACAAACAAAACAAAAAAATATGACAATATTCAAAAATTAATGTATCACCTTACAAAGGATATTACTACAAGTGAAACTTGTAAAAAATATTTCTTTTCCAAATAAGAACTAAGTATATAATTTGCCACCACCACCACCACAAACAATCAAAAGAGAAAAAAAGTGAAAAACAAGAAAGTGATGATCAAATTCCCGAAGATTAAGAAGAAAGACATCAAGCTCTGTGTCTCGAACTCATGATGGTGGCACAACATTAATCACACGCAATTCAGACGATGCCAAAACGTACTAAGAAACCATTAGGCAATTACATACTTTGTTAATTATGGATTCATCATTACCTAATTTCTTTACCTGCATATTTCATATAAGTTCTCAAATTTTTTTTGACTTATATTCAGTTGTATGTTGATGTTTGTGGTGTAACTTTAATTCACTTTCCAAATTAAACTACAAAATGGACTTCTCCAATACAGTTGAAAGCGCCTTTTTTAGTTCGGAAGTTGACGAAATTCTCGATGAAAATGAAATGGTTAAGATTTGTGAAGAAGTGGAGATATGTGAATCATTGAAATCATGTTTTGATGATGAATTTACATGTGTGTCGAATGAAAACCACACGAAGTAAGTACCGAGTTTTATATCAAGCTTAATAAAAAAAAATGTTTTAACAGTTACAATAATATTTTATTTTGTTATAGTCAACCAAAACAAGGAGGATCACTCAAACGCACAATAGTTCGCGACGATCCAAAACCTTTCATTCATAATGTGAAACGTCCAAGAACTGAAGAAATGGTGTCAACTTCATCTGGTGTGACAGAAGGACCCCACGCAGGTGATCATTTAAACCAAGTAAATTGTGACGCTTGTAAAATTACAGTTAGTAAACGATATTTTACCAACCATTTAAAAAGTAATATCCATAAAAATAACGCTCTGAAATTACACAAAACTTTTGAAAACGTATCGATTATTGAAACCGCTTTTGGACAAAGAATTATAACATATAAAATTTGTAGTAAAGCGAACGAAACTTTTAAACCATTATTTCAAACTCCGGAATCATTTTTGAATTCAATTAAAAATGACATATTATTTTTAGTTGAAGAGTCAATTGAAAAATATAGTATTTTTAAAGTTAATTTCATATTACATGCTGAATTCATTCAACAAAGTAAAGATGATACAGTGAATTCATTTGATTTTCAAACTAGCAATTTTATCATATGTCGTGGGGATGATTTAAATATATTTTTTACGTCTTTATGTGATACTTTGGTAAATAAAATAAGTAGCTTTGAGAAAAAAGATAGTGGATGGAGTCTAAAACACATAAAAAGCATAGATTTGAATGTGAATAAATTTAATCCTCTTCGTGGTACTTCATATATTGATTTACCCAGAGATATTAGTGCAAAAAAAGCCGTTATTAATGTTCAAAACACAGATTATTTATGTTTCAAATGGGCTTTACTCTCCGCTCTTTATCCAGTTAGTAAAAATGCTGGTCGCGTATCTTCATACACTATGCATTCTGATAAATTGAATTTCAATGGTGTATCATTCCCTGTTAAATTAACTGACATTCCAAAAGTGGAAAAATTAAACAAAATTAGTATAAATGTATTTGGTTTAGAATGGAATAAAAATACTAAAAAGCACAGTATTATTGGGCCTATTTATTTTACTAAAAGCCGTAGGAGTAGTCATATAAACTTGTTGCATTTGAGTAATGGTACAAATAGTCATTATTGCTTTATCAAAAATTTATCTCGTTTAGTTAGCAAGCAACTCTCAAACCAAAATCATGCCGTTCATATTTGTGATGGATGTCTATTGTATTTTCCAACTATTGAAAGATTGTCAAACCACCAACAATATGACTGCTCTCATGTTACTACTGAATTACCAACTAGTGATAAAACATTTAAAAATTGGTTTGGTCAGTCAACATCTAATGATAAGGTAATGTTCGATCATTTTGAACGAAAATTAAAAGTACCTTTTGTTATATATGCAGATTTTGAAGCATTTTTAAGTCCTGTTAATTCATGTTCCAATAATCCATTCAAATCATATACAAATAACGTTCAAAAACACGAACCGTATAGTTTTGGGTATTACATAAAGTGTTCATATAATGACAATTTGTCAAAGTTTGAGTCTTATTGTGGGTCCGAATGTGCACAAGTGTTTATGAATAGAATTTACAATGACTTGAAATCTATTTGTAGCAAAAATAATTTTCAAAGCCCTCCCAAACCATTGACTGTAGAAGATCAACAAATTGTAAGCAATTGTAAATGTTGTCATATTTGTGAGACTGATTTGAAAGAAGGAAAATGTTTAGACTTTGACTGGTACACAGGTAATTTTAGAGGTGTTGCACATGAAATATGTGCAAAAAAGTTTAGAGCACCAAATTTTATACCAGTAATTCTTCATAATTTAAGTCATTATGATTCACATTTTATTGTTCATGCACTCAATTTTGTTGATGGTCAAGTAGATATAATTCCTCAAAACAAAGAAAGGTATATTTCGTTTTCAAAAACTTTGTATGTAAATAATCAAAGAATAAATTTAAGGTTTATAGATTCATTAAAATTTTTACCATGTAGTCTTGATCAATTAGCTAAAAATCTAAAAGATGATCAATTTCATACTCTAAAACACAAATTTCCTATCAATGAAGACTTTATGCGTCTCAGAAAAAAAAGGTGTTTTTCCCTATGAGTTTATGACCTCTTTTGATAGTTTAAAAGTAACATCTTTACCCAACCAACAACAATTTTACAACACATTAACAAATTCAAATGTATCTGATGACGATTACAATCATGCAAAGGATGTTTGGAATCACTTTAAATGTTCAAATATGCTTGATTATTCCAATTTATATTTAAAAACCGATGTCTTGCTATTAACAGATATATTTGAAAATTTTAGAGATCTTTGTATTGCTACTTATAATCTTGATCCCGCCCACTATTATACTGCCCCAGGCTTAAGTTGGGATGCTATGTTAAAGTACACCAAAATAAAATTAGAATTATTGACAGATTTTGATAAAATTGCTTTCATAAGGGCTGGTATTCGTGGTGGTGTATCTCAATGTAGTAATCGTTATGCCAAAGCCAATAATGAATATTTAAACAATTATGATGTCAACACAGCTAAATCATATCTTGTTTATTTTGATGCTAATAATTTATACGGATGGGCTATGTCCCAATACCTTCCCGAAGGAGGATTTGAATGGATAGATCCTACAAGTAGTTTTGATGTATCTGATACATCAGAAAATGGTTTTATCTTAGAAGTAGATTTAGAGTATCCTGATGAACTTCATGACATACATTCAGATTTACCTCTTTGTCCAGAAAACATTTGTATCAATAATTGTAAAGATTCAAAATTAATTTCTAATCTTAATAATAAATACAAATATAAAATTCATTACAGAAATTTAAAACAATGTCTCAAACTAGGTATGAAGTTGATAAAGATACATAGGATATTAAAATTTAAACAAAGTCCCTGGCTTCAAAAGTATATCGATTTAAATACAAATATGAGAACAAAAGCGGTATCAGATTTTGAAAAAGATTTCTATAAACTGATGAATAATTCAGTATTTGGTAAAACCATGGAAAATATAGAAAAAAGGGTTAATGTAAAACTGCGAACGCATTGGGAAAATCGAGGTAAATCTCTGGGAGCACAAGATTTGATCGCGAAACCAGAATTTCATAGCCTTTCAATATTTTCTGAAAATTTAGTTGCAATTCAATTACGGAAAACAAAAATTTTATACAATAAGCCTATCTATCTGGGATTTTGCATTTTAGATATTTCTAAGACTTTAATGTATGAATTTCATTATGATTACATGCTAAAAAAATTTAGTGATAAAACTAAACTATTGTACACTGATACTGATAGTTTCATTTATCAAATATTCACAAATAATTTTTATGAAAACATCAAACCTGATTTAGGTGCACGGTTTGATACTTCCGATTAACCACCTGATAATATTTTCAGTTTTCCTAGAATAAATAAAAAAAAGTTAGGATTTTTCAAAGATGAAAATAATGGACAAATTTTAGAAGAATTTGTTGGTCTTCGATCAAAAATGTATGCATTCAAGGTAGGCAACAAAATAGTAACAAAAGCTAAGGGAGTAAATAAAAGTGTAACGAAACGATTAAATTTAGATAATTATAAATCATGTCTTTTTAATAAAAATGTTCAATATCATAGTATGTATAGATTTAAATCTATCAAACATACAATATTTACTCAACAAATTAACAAAACTTCTTTGTCTTATAATGATACTAAGCGTCACATTTTACCAAATCTTGTAGATACTTTAGCATGGGGTCACTATAAACTAAGATAAAATATCAATTGTAATGTGTATTTTTTTTTTTTTTTTTTTTTACTATTATGTTTAGAGTATCTCCAATAATCTTCATATTTTGTATTAAATGTAGTGTTGTAAATAAAAACCTAAATTTAAGAAAATAAAATTGTACATACATATTGTGTTATTTAGTTTGTGAGTTAAATTTAAGAATTAATTATAATATCTTCATTATCCGTTGGTTACTATAATTCAATTTAGTTAATAATAATTCACTGAACTATTAATACTAAATTAAAAAAATAATTGTACATACAAATTTCGTGTTATTTAGTTTGTAAGTTAAATTTAAGAATAAGTTATATTTGATTATATGTCCTGATTGAAGAGAAACAAATAAAGTTGTGGTTAATATGAATGCTGTTTATTTTATTGTTGAACTTCGCATATGTCACACGTTGACAACATGTATCATTTTATCCACCCTTTTACTGCAATAATTGCAGGACCTAGTGGATGTGGAAAATCTCAGTTTGTAACAAATTTTATTAAATACAAGAGTGAAGTATGCAATATAGATTTTGCTCAAATAACTTGGTGTTTCGATGAAATGCAACCTCTATATAACTTAAATAATGTAAACTACTTTCAAGGATTACCAGATCTAAACATGTTTGATGGTAAAGAGCCCAATCTAATCATAATAGATGATCTCATGAGGGAATCCGATGGACGCATTGTTGACATATTTACAAAAGGTAGTCATCATAGAAATTTAAGCGTTTTCTACATAACCCAAAATTTATTTCATCAAGGAAAAGGACAGAGGGATATTTCTTTAAATTCAAGTTATATTATTTATTTTAAAAATCCTCGGGATAAAACACAAATTCGATATTTAGCACGTCAAGTTTCACCAGAAAATACTAAATTCATCGAAGAAGCGTACAGAGATTCTACTAAGGATGCTCATGGATATTTGATGGTAGATCTTAAACAAAATACTAATGATCAGTGTCGTATTAAAACAAGGGTATTTCCTAATGATGGATTTTGTTATATATACATACCAAAGAAGGGGTTTAAATACGACAAGAATCAAAAAATGTCCGTCATTTACCAATAATGCAGGGAAGCTTGAAGACACATAAAGATTTACTCTCTGCATTACATACTTTAAAACCAAAATATCAAAAAGCCTTATTAAAATCGTGTGATGAGGATGAAATAAATTGTATTTGTGAGTGTGTTCATAATATTTTACAAGGTAAAGTTCCATTAAAGGAAAAGGAAAAAAAAAATCTGAAAAAGTATAGAACTTTGCTTCGTAAACTCGTACATAAAACTACAAATAAAGTGAGAAAAAATATAATAATTCAAAAAGGTGGAGCCTTTCTACCTATTATATTGGGTTCTATACTGAGTGGATTAATAAGCGGTATTGTTTAAAATGGAACATGCTAAGAGAATGATACTTGTTGAACCGAGTTTGATAGATAAACTTAATCAAAGAGATTCTTTGGATAATCCAAAATCAAGACTAGATGTCGAAATGCAAAATATTTTAAAAAGCAAAGAAGATGATAGAAAGAAGTGTATTTTGTACTTACAAGTTTTACAGCGATATTTACACTTTACTGGGGAAGATCGCCAACCTTATGAACTGCCAATAATAACTTCACCTAATTCGTCTGAAACAATTATTAAAAAAGAACGTGACGATAAAAATATTGAAACAAATATTCAAGGATCAGTTGTTGATCAGATATCAAACGAAGAAGATACTCACCAAGAGAGCAACACTGTTCAGACAGAACCTGTTTACTCAGTAAAACAAATTTTAAGTTTGATACCAAAGACGTATTCCAAAAAAGGTGAGCTCTTACTAAATTTGTTGTCATCAAACAAAACAAAAATCCATTGGAATGGTGAAGGTACAGTTCTTATTGATAACAACGAGGTAATTGGAAGCAATATTATAGACTTAATAAATGATACATTAAGACCACTAAAACGAAATGATCCCATTGGATGGGAAAAATTTGCAAAGGTATTAAAAGACCTTAAAGTACCTCTTAGTTACGTTGGTAATCCGAAGAGAAGTAAATATATTAATCAACTACAACTAAAAGATCTTGAGGAACCATCTGCTGAGGAATTTACTACTCCTATGTCTACTGAAAAGTACATTAGAAAAGTAAAGAAAAAAATAGATTGGGAAAAATGGACCCCTTATTAGAAATTCACAATATTTATTATGATGCATCACACCCTGCTGGTTATAGTAGTATTGATAAACTTGCCGGAGCTATGAAAGGTAAAATGACTAAAAAGGAAGTTAAAGAATGGTTGCAATCACAAGAAACGTACACTCTTCATAAGCCGATATATAAGAAATTCCCTCGAAACAAATATATTTTATCAAATTTAAATGTACTTTGGCAAACAGATTTGAGTGATATGAGAACTTACAGTAAATATAATGATGGTTACAATTATATATTGTGTGTTATTGATGTTTTTAGTAAGTATGCATATGTTAGAGCTATAAAAACCAAAAATTCATCTACAATAAAACAATGTTTTGAAAGCATATTCAGTGAATCTTGTAATACACCGACTCACATACAATCTGACAAAGGTACCGAGTTCGCATCCAAAGATGTTAAAAATTATTTTAAAACAAGAAATATTAATTATTATACTACAAATAATCCTGATATTAAAGCTAGTGTCGTTGAAAGATTTCAAAGGACACTCAAAACAAAAATGTGGCGGTATTTTACTCATAAAAATACTTATAAATACATTGATATTTTACAAGATTTATTGTATGCCTATAACCATAGTTATCATTCGAGTATTAAAATGGCTCCTTGTGATGTAAATTCTAACAATATAATTACTGTTTGGAATAATTTGTATGATAAAGAAACAGTAAGAACCACGAAAGATATCCCATTACCTAAGTTTCATATCGGTGATCATGTACGGATAACAAAATATAAACATGTATTTCAAAAGGGGTACGAGTCTAACTGGAGTGATGAAATTTTTGTGATATCTTCAATCATTGACAGATCACCCTGGGTTGTCTACACTTTGAAAGATTTAAAAGATGAAGTAATTGAAGGTACGTTTTATGAAAAAGAACTACAAAAAGTAAATTATAACCCCACCTCCAGTTATAAAATTGATAAAATTCTCAGATCTCGTTATTCAGGTGTCAAAAAGCAATTGCTAGTTAAGTGGAAAGGTTATCCTGATAAATTTAACAGTTGGATACTAGCATCAGAATTGCAAACAATATGATAAAACATAATTTTTATTTAACATTACCAAGCAACAGCTCTATGGAATATTTTCCTGAAAATAAGACAACTATGTTTTCTACTAAACTACCAAAACCCATGAAGTTAGAGGGAGAATGGATTGTTGGTGTGGTTGAATTTCAATATCCATGCACTATGTTCACTGTTCAAGAGCATGAAAATGTAATATATATAACTAAAAGAATGTTAATGCCAAATGAAGAAACAGCATCCTTGGTTTACTATAAAACTCACATTCCAGCCACAAACTATGATAATATAAATCATATTCTATCAGCCTTAAATAATATTAAAGAAAAGGTAAAGTTTCGCTATGATGAAATATCTAAATTTGTTTCTGTGTCAGTTATGGATGACTCAATCGTATCACTGAAGTTATCACCTAAATTGGCAATCCAATTAGGATACGAACCCAATAGAAATCTTGTAGAAAAAGGGTTCGGTAAATGTCCAGCAAATTTACATTTAGGATTACCATCTCAACTATTTGTTTATTGTGATATAGTAGAACCTCAAATTGTAGGAGACGTGATTACTCCACTATTAAGAATAATTCCTTTAGATCCAGCCAAATATATATATGGTGCTAATAAAATGCATGTTTTTTCACCTCCTCACTATATACCTGTTATGCGCAGAGAATTTGATACGATTGAGATAGATATAAGAACAAGCACGGGTCGTAATATACCATTCCAATTTGGGACGGTGTGTGTTAAACTACATTTTAGAAAATTATAATGTATCCTCGAGATCACATAACCTGCCCATATGAACATTACTATACTCACCAAGCTGGTTCAGGAATAGGAGTAATTTACAAGGGAGCACCTTATCAACGTGGTCATGGAATTGGTAGCTTTTTAGGAGGACTGTTTCGTTCAGTTTTACCATTAATATCAAGTGGAGCACGGACTATAGGAAAAGAAGCATTAAATACAGGTGTAGGGCTTTTATCAGATATGGTCAGTGCACGGCCAATGGAAGAGTCAATCAAGACGAGACTTAAAGAAGCTAGTTCAAATTTAAAAAGAAAAGCTGATGATAAAATAGATAAAATAATGTCAGGTTCAGGATATATAACAAAAAGAAAACGACTATCTGCATTCATTACACCACCAACTGCTAAGGTGAAAGCAATAAAAACAAAGACTCCACGAAAGTACAAAGATATTTTTTCATAAAATAAAATGTCATTTTTACATAGTCATTCTTGTGAATGTATCAAATCAGAATTAGATTTATTTGCTCTGCCATCAACACAAACAAGTATAGAAAGTGGATTGTGGATACATTACAAACCTATATCATCTCTAGCTGATGATGGTCCTATAGAATTTCAGGTGCCTGGAACTGGGGATGATTATATAGATTTGTCACATACTCTTATTCATATAAGAGCAAAGATATTAAGTCAAGACTCAACAAGACTAAATGCATCAACCATTGTTGCCCCTGTTAATAATTGGTTGCACTCACTTTTTAGTCAACTAGATGTTTACTTGAACCAAAAATTAGTTTCACCTCCTAACAATACATACCCATATCGCGCCTATATAGAAACTCTCTTAAACTATGCTCCTGCTGCAAAAGAATCACATTTAACATGCAGTCTTTGGTATGAAGATACAGAAGGAAAAATGAACTCAACTGATGGAACAAATATTGGTTTTACTAAAAGACAAGAATTAGTAACCGAGAGTAAGGAAGTAGAAATGATTGGTCATCTTCACGGTGATATATTTAATCAAGAAAAGTTTTTAATCAACGGCGTTGAAATGAGTGTAAAGTTAGTCAGATCTCGTGAATCGTTCAACCTTATGGCTTCTACAGATGATATGAAATTTAAAGTTAGCATAACAGATGCAACTCTTGTTGTAAGAAGAGCAAAAATTAATCCAAGTGTTTTGCTTGCACATCAAAAAGTTCTAGCATCTACCACTGCAAAATATCCCATAACTCGAGCTGAAGTTAAAGTTTTAACAATACCATCAGGAGTTCAAGGAAAAACGCTTGATAATATTTTTCTAGGACAAGTACCTAAAAGATGTATAGTTGGGTTTGTTAATAATGCAGCGTTCAATGGTAGTCTCACTAAAAATCCACTTAACTTTGAAAACTATGATATGAATTCATTTTGTTTGTACATAGATGGTCATCAAATACCCTCAAAAGCTTTGCAACCATCGTTTGAGAATAAAATGTTTACTACAACATATCATACCTTATTCTCAGGAACGGGAATACATTTTCTAAATGAAGGTAATGGGATATCTCGTGATAAATATTCCAATGGTTATTGTCTGTTAGCTTTTGATCTTACTCCTGATTTATCAGCCAATTCATCGAGTCATTGGAATCTTATAAAGCATGGTAGCGTAAGATTAGAAGTTCGTTTTGAATCCACTCTTACTCAAACAATAAACTGTGTTGTATATGCTGAGTTTGATAACGTTATCGAAATAGATAAAAATCGTAATGTTACTGTTGACTATAGCAGCTAAGACTAGAATAATGAATTCTGTATTACTTAGTACTAAGTTTATGATCAAAATAAAACTTACTGTAACAATATACTCACCGTTTTATTTGCACCTTATTTCACTCTTAAATATATGTATCATATCTTGATCTTTTCACTCACCTGTAATCCTACGAAGTATTCAGTCATATGGAACTTAAATGCAACAATGAATACCAATGAAATTCAACAATGTTTAGGAAAAATTCATCCAAGTCTACAGTATAATGTATACGCTGCAAACAAATTACCAATGAATGTTCAAGTTCCTATGTATGTTATAAGCAATTTGGACCCGGACACAAAGCCAGGATCTCACTGGATAGGTATACACATAGATAGTTGCGGTGTTGGAGAATATTTTGATTCTTATGGACGTTCTCCTACTGGTTATCACAGAATGTTCTTGAATAGGAATTCAAAACAATGGAAATGTAGTAGTAGCAGAATACAAAATGATTGGACTTCAGTCTGTGGAGAGTACTGTATATTGTACATATTGTATAAGTTTAACGGGAAGTCATTAAGTGATTTTTTAAATAATTTTAATATGGATACGTTTAAAAATGATATGATATTGCATATGATGTTTAAATCAATTTTTTGAATGAATAAAACATGAACTATTGAAACAACGTGTTGTTATTGATGAGGAATAGGGTGATTAGCATCGAGTGATGATTCATTAAGTGACCGTCATTAAGAGCGCAGTCGAGGAGATATTTAAGGTAATCACCTTAAAAACATTAGCTAATTAATTAGGGGTAGTGGACCTGGTGAAATAAAATAGCTAAAAAGGCAACGGTTACAGTTAGAAGAAAATGGATAGCACAGATGGATCGGACGACCCCGAAAACCCCCAATTTGACACCAAACTTTTTTTTTTTTTTTTTTTTTTTTTTTTTTAGTTTCGTGTCATTCAGTTTTGACTTGCTTGAACAAATCTTGGCGAAATCTCGAACAAATCTTAAAGAAATCTTGAGCTGGATCCTGTGAATCAATACTACTGATCGATACGCCGAGTTATAATATTTCTAGGGATTTTACGCATGATAAAATGTTTACAATTAATAATATTAATAATAATGTATCTCTCCCTCATGTCTATTTAAAAACTAATTATAACGACAAGCCCTTGTGCTTTCTAATCGACACTGGTTCTATGATTTCTATTGTCAAACTTTCGAGTCTTCCAAAACAACCAGTGCTTGGAACCGAGACTATAAAAATTAAGGGTTTAAGTGACAATGATAGGTTTAAGGTTTAAGAAGAATTTATTTCTCATCAAGAATTGTATACATAATTCACTTACTGAGAAACAATGTTTACACTATAATTAACATTACAAGCGCACAGAGGTAGGTACATACAAAGCAAACAAAAACAAAAAATAATAACAAAAATGTAGGTAGCCAAATAGCATATCAGTAACAAAGTCAGTTTTACCCAAATAGAACATGAATGTATTGATTTTTATTTTACTAGATGTGGCATTGATGATTTGATCTCGAGCATTACTTTCTATATATATCCAATTTTTTTATTTTGTAGTTTTTTGGTATAATATTTATAAGACTAATGGTTTTTTGATTCATTATCCTATATATGTTTTAAGTATGTATATGTTTATAAATTATTGTCATATTGGAATTCAATTTCTTGTGCTTCATATTTAAAACAACTAATCTTTATTTTGTAATTTGGAAGTTATTTACCAACTTAAGCTATTGTTATAATATGTATAATCAATAATTTATAGAAATGTGTATAAGTTATTGGTTTTTTTTATAGGCATTTTTTTTTAAATTCGTTTTCTTATTTGTATGTATTAATTGTGTATATTTTGAGTAGCTTTTTGAATCGGACATAGCTTTTTTGATCTTTTATGGCAGATGGTAATTTATTGTAAATTTTGACACCCTCAAACTCCAAGTTTCTTTTACCATAGTTAGTTCTCGGTGGGCGGGTAACTAAGTAACTAGCTCGTCTTAACTTAATCCTTTGTGCCTGTTGTTTCGATATAAATTTTAAATTCGAATGGATTTCTTTATTTAATATTTTACGAATAAGAATACATGTGTAGTATATGTACGTTTGTTTTATATTCATTAATTTTGTATCCTCGTATATCTTTTCAGTAGGTGTCTGAAATTTATAGTGAAATAAAATTTTTATTAATCTATTCTGAACTCGTTGAATTGGATCTATATTGGTCTTAGCTGCAGTACCCCAGATTTCAATAAGGTAGTCAATATGAGGTTTAACCAGAGAATTGTAAATGAGATATCGTACTCTTCGAGGGAGACAATGTGTTATATTACGTAGGGCTCCTGTGAGTGGTATTAGTTTAAGTTTAATTTTTTCTAGGTGTGGCTTCCAAGTTAGGTGGCTATCTAAGATAAGCCCGAGATATTTTTCTTTAGGTTTGCGTTCAAGTAGTTGTCCATCTATTTTAAGTTCAAAATTTTCATTTACTTTTTTATTTTTTGCTGAGAATATTACATAATTTGTTTTCGTAATATTAATAGTTAAGAGGTTTGACTGAAACTGTTGACGACGCACGCGCACATCACCCGGCGTAGCACATAAAACACATTATGTAAGGTCTCGTCACGCCACGATCGCAGTATGTGTGGGCGGATTGGGTGCATTTTTATTGTTTTTTGACATGTTTTTATTGAACAGCTTCGCACCCACCGCTCACACATTAATGATTTATATGTCATTTTAAAGGGCGTGACGAGACCTATTTAACGATGTATAATAAGTAGCTAGAATTAAGCTATTTATGGAAATAAAGAGGAAAATGACCGCGCCCCGAAGTAAAAATGGACCCGAAATTAGGAACATTTTACGGGGGTCTCCCTATGGTAACGCCTCGGAGTACTTAAGCCGGCAAGCAAAACTAGGAAATTACTGGATCCAGAAGAGCTCTCCGAGGAAGAAACTGAAGACACCTGAAGACACTCGAAGCCTCAAGAAAAGAAGAAACCTGGGAAAACCCTGAAGAAAGAAGCCTGAAGTACTAAGCGATCCGGACTGCGACGTTGCTTGCCGGCGTCACTACGATCGAGTACTCCGGGGCTACCATAGGGCGGGGCGTGGTCGATTCCGCGTATATTCTATATCGTGTGTTTCATTACGTTGCCCGTCCTATACAAACCGCACCTTTCGGAGCGACATTCCTAGAGGCTAGACGTCAAATAGAGTGCCCGAACACGCACCAGGGGGTGCATACGCTGGGCTCCGGCGCCCGAGTTGAGGACTCGGATTCTCGCCCAGTGAAGTCGCGGCGGAACGTTGGTGCCCGTCTCCGGGTTCCTGACCTCCGCACGCCTACAGCTGGTCCTTCGAGCCGGATTGTTCGCCGCACTCAAGATGCCAGTCACTAGAAGCACGAAGGGCGCTCCATCAAGCCTTCCAGCAGCGACGACCACCACGCCCCCGACGACCGGCGCGACCACGGCGCCCCGAGTTGAAGGCACGTCGGGATCTACGGTCACCACGACGTGGTCACACGGGACCACAACTACTGCAACAACCGCGACCGAAACTCCTCGCGCACCCGGACACCAAGAAGACGTACCGGCTGCGACGGTTCGAAGAGGACGCTCGACGCGGTCAAGCAACAAGAGGAAGGAGCTGGAAGCGAGGGCAGAAGTTGCGCGCCTCGAGCATGAGGCGGCGCAAGCAGCGGCAGCGGCCGCTCGAGCGCGACTCGAATTACTTCGAGTCGAAGAAGACGACGACTCGTCTACGGGTACAGGTGAGGATCCAGTCAAAGAAGACGCCATGTCGAAGTGGGTGCAAGCCACTACAACGGCGCCCGTGAAGGAATACGAGGTCGAAGCTGTCACCGAAGAGGTCAAGCCCAGCGACGCACCGAAGAGCGACGCATGTGGTTTGGCAGAAGCCATTGTGAAGGCCATCAACGCAGCTCCGCGGGCTGGGACGTCTGCTCCGGCGTTCCTGCACGAACTACCGCCGTTCGACGGTACATCGGGAGAATGGATCGCCTTCAACACAGTTTATGAAGACACAGCCTCGTTTTTCAGTCGGCCGCAGAACATGGCCCGACTGCGGAAGGCCATCAGGGGGATGGCCAGGGATGCGGTGAAGAGCGTCCTGTACTCCGACTGTACACCAGAGGAAGTCATGGAAGCCTTGCGCCGCAGATTCGGGAGACCAGACGCCTTGGTCTTAGGCGAGTTGGAAAAATTGAAGAGCTTGCCAAGAATCAATGAAAACGCGCGTGACGTGTGTATCTTCGCGAGCCAAGTGAACAACACCGTTGCGGCGATCCGGGGCTTGAAGAAGCCACAGTATCTCCATTCGCCGGAGATTATGAAGAGCATAGTGGACAAGATGCCTGCGGTGATTCGGTACCGATGGTACGACTTCGCCGCGGACACGGAAGAGGAGGCGCCCGAACTCATCTCGATGATGAGGTTCTTGAACAGGGAGGCCGACAGATGCAATCCGTATGCGGTACAGGAGGTGGTCCGACAACGAGCTCCTGCGCGACAAGCCGCGCACGTCGCCGTGGATCACCACGAAGAAAGAGCAGTAAAGACGATCTGCTCACACTGCAACGGCGATCACCGGATGCTGGACTGCCAAGATTTTGGAAGAGCAGCGGTCAAAGACAGGTGGGACTCAGCGAAGAGGAGCCGCCTTTGCTTCAAGTGCCTTCAAGGGAGGCACAGGAAAGAAGACTGTCGAAAGCCGCCGTGCAGGAAATGCAAGCGCGCGCACCACATACTGCTCCACGAGGAGCGGAGCCCGGTGCGCCGAGAAGAGGCAGTGGAAGACGCGGCCAAAGAAGTGGCAAACAACGTGCGCCTTCCGGTGAACGCGGCGGTGGGAGCGAGAGCGTTCCTGAAGATGGTCCCGGTGATCATACACGGGCCCAAAGGAACAAAGAAGACTATGGCTCTACTGGACGAAGGGTCGACGGTTACCCTTCTCGACTCTGCAGTCGCGGAAGAGGTTGGACTCAGGGGACCGCGCGAGAACCTCACTCTGGAGACCGTCGGAGGCAAGATAGTCTCGAAGAAGGACTCCATGAAGCTGGACGTGCAGCTGAAGGGCGCGCACCAGAAGAAGATGAGGTTGCTGAAGGGCGTGAGAACGATAGACGATATCAGTCTCACGCCCCAGAGACTCGACCGAAAGAGGCTGCGGGAATGCGCGCACCTCAAGAAAATAGCGGATCAACTGTACTACGAGGAAGAGTCTCCAAGGCTGCTAATAGGCCAGGACAACTGGGAGCTGATAGTGTCCAGAAGCACCAGAAAAGGCAGAAAGAATCAGCCAGTGGCATCCTACACTCTGCTGGGATGGGTGCTCCATGGCTCGAATGGGAGAAGCGCGCAGGCCGTGCGCTTTGGAAGGTGCGCACACGTCTCCTCTCGAGAGGACGATTTGGAGGCGCTGGTCAAGGAGCACTTCGCCGTGGAATCGCTCGGTGTGCAACCAAGGAGACCGACGACGGACGCAGACGCCAGAGCCCTGGCACAGCTGGAGGAGTCCACCAGGCGAACGCCGAGCGGGCGTTACGAGGTCGGGCTTCTCTGGAAGAAGGCGGACAAGGTGTTGCCGGCGAACTACAAGTCGGCGGAGAACAGATTGAAGTCCGTCGAGAAGAAGCTCGACAAGAATCAAGACATATGGAGAAGCGGCGTCGGGTGGGACGTGCACATCGGAGCCGAAGAAGAGCAGCAATGGAGAACGTACATAGACAACCTGCGCCTGCTGCAAGACCTGCGGTTGCCGCGGTGCATCACGCGCACCGCACACGAGGGGGAGCTCCACGTGTTCACCGACGCCAGCGAAGTGGCCTACGCGTGCGCGGTGTATTGGAGACAGCGGACGGAAGAGGACAAGGGTGACGTCACGCTGCTCGCCGGCAAGGCGAGAGTTACGCCACTGAAGCCCGTCTCCGTGCCGCGGTTGGAGCTGCAAGCCGCGCTGCTGGGGACCCGCATGGCACAGTCCGTCAAGGAAGAGCTCGACTTAGTGGCCACCAGGACCACGTACTGGACGGACTCGAGTACGGTCCTCGCTTGGATCAAGAGCGATCCGCGAACATTTAAGCCATTCGTTGCTCACAGATTGGCTGAGATCGAGGACACAACGAAACCACAACAATGGCGCTGGGTGCCCACGAAGGAGAATCCAGCTGACGACGCGACACGGAAGGTTCCGAAGAATTTCGGCGCGGACCACAGATGGTACAAGGGTCCGGCTTTCCTGCGCGAGGCCGAAAAGAAGTGGCCTCGCGCCCGTCAGTTCGAGGCTCAACGAACAGGGGAAGAGAAAGAGACGCAAACAACGACCGCCGTTAGGGAAAAAACGAGTAAGTTCGCGACGCCATCACCAGAAAGATTCTCGCGGTGGACCAGATTGGTAAGGGCCACCGCGAGGGTGTTGTTGTTCGTGCGACTGTGCCGAAAGAAGAACGCGGTTGGCGCCGTGAACAGGGCGGAGCAAGACCCCGCCTGGAAGCCGTATCAGAAGAAAGGAGCGGCAGAAAAGAAGACCACCGTTCGGGAGCGAATGAGCAGGAACCTGCTGCCGCTCGACCCGGACGTGATACGCGAGGCAGAGAGGCTGCTGCTGAAGAGGAGCCAAGAAGAAGAATTCGAAGAGGACATTGGTCGCATTCGCAGCGGGAAGCCGCTACACAAGGGCAGCAGGCTGAGAGGGCTGGCGGTCAACATAGGAGACGATGGGCTAATAAGGATGCACGGGCGCATAGATGCGGCCACCGGCGTCACCGAGGACTACAAGAGGCCCATCGTGCTCGGCGGTAGTCACCGCGTAACGAAACTGTTAATACAGCATTTTCACGAACTGTTACAGCACGGAAACCACGCGACTGTCCTGAACGAGCTGCGGCAGAGATTCTGGGTGCTAGGATTGCGCTCAGCGGTGCGCCACGTCGCGCGCCAGTGCCAGTGGTGCAGAGTGCGACGGGGTCAGCCGCAGGAACCGCCGACGGGAGACTTGCCTCCAGAACGACTACAACACGGGGCCCCACCGTTCACCCATACGGCGGTGGACTATTTCGGGCCCATGACCGTCACCGTCGGGCGGCGTCACGAGAAGAGGTGGGGCGCGCTGTTCACGTGCATGACAACGAGGGCCGTGCATGTGGAACTGGCCGCGTCCCTGTCGGCTGATTCAATGATATTGGCCCTGAGAAGAATGGCGGCAAGGAGAGGGATGCCGGTCACTATCTATAGTGATAACGGCACGAACTTTGTGGGCGCAAATAAAGAGTTACAGGAGGCGGCGGAAGGCCTGAAAAACGAAGCGTTGGCGACGGCGGCCGAGGAAATGGGCGTGCGGTGGAAGTTTATTCCGCCTGGCGCGCCCCATATGGGAGGAGCATGGGAGCGTCTGGTTCGCTCCATCAAGACGGCGCTGGCGGCAACGCTACGGGAGCGGTGCCCGAAGGAAGAGGTTCTGCACACGCTGGTTGCGGAGGCAGAACACATCGTGAACTTGAGGCCTCTAGTGGAGGCAGACGACCCGGCACAAGAAGCCCTAACGCCCAACCATTTTTTAATAGGCAGGTCGTGCGGAGCTCGTCGACTAGGAGTGTTCGCCGACGAAGACGCGACGGGCAAGAAGACTTGGAGGGTGGCGCAGCGGCTCACCGACCACTTTTGGAGTCGGTGGGTGAAGGAGTACCTCCCCACTCTCCTGCCGAGAAAAATCGCCGGGCGGTCAGGCGACGGGCGCGATCTGCAGTGCGGGGACACGGTCCTCATAGTGGACTCCGCACTGCCGCGCTGTGTATGGCCCAGAGGCCAAGTCATCGCGGCGCACCAGGGACCCGACGGAAGAACAAGGATCGTTGAGGTGCGGACGGCGAACGGCGTGCTGCGGCGACCGAGCACCAAGGCGGTGCTCCTCGTCCTGGCGGCAGCAGCGGCGGCGTCGTCCGACGAAGAAGAAGGTGCTGCGCACGAGGGGGAGGATGTTGACGACGCACGCGCACATCACCCGGCGTAGCACATAAAACACATTATGTAAGGTCTCGTCACGCCACGATCGCAGTATGTGTGGGCGGATTGGGTGCATTTTTATTGTTTTTTGACATGTTTTTATTGAACAGCTTCGCACCCACCGCTCACACATTAATGATTTATATGTCATTTTAAAGGGCGTGACGAGACCTATTTAACGATGTATAATAAGTAGCTAGAATTAAGCTATTTATGGAAATAAAGAGGAAAATGACCGCGCCCCGAAGTAAAAATGGACCCGAAATTAGGAACATTTTACGGGGGTCTCCCTATGGTAACGCCTCGGAGTACTTAAGCCGGCAAGCAAAACTAGGAAATTACTGGATCCAGAAGAGCTCTCCGAGGAAGAAACTGAAGACACTCGAAGCCTCAAGAAAAGAAGAAACCTGGGAAAACCCTGAAGAAAGAAGCCTGAAGTACTAAGCGATCCGGACTGCGACGTTGCTTGCCGGCGTCACTACGATCGAGTACTCCGGGGCTACCATAGGGCGGGGCGTGGTCGATTCCGCGTATATTCTATATCGTGTGTTTCATTACGTTGCCCGTCCTATACAAACCGCACCTTTCGGAGCGACATTCCTAGAGGCTAGACGTCAAATAGAGTGCCCGAACACGCACCAGGGGGTGCATACGCTGGGCTCCGGCGCCCGAGTTGAGGACTCGGATTCTCGCCCAGTGAAGTCGCGGCGGAACGTTGGTGCCCGTCTCCGGGTTCCTGACCTCCGCACGCCTACAGAAACCATTCATTTAACAAATTAAGATCATTTTGAGCATCAGCCATTAAAACTTCTGTTGAGTGTCCATAGTAAAATAGACTTGTGTCGTCTGCATAGAGTGATATATCGCCTTTAAGACCCAATTCACTAATATTATTAATATAAATAAGGAACATGAGTGGACCCAATATTGATCCCTGGGGGACGCCAAAGTTGAGCTTACTAGGATTGCTTTCGTATTCACCCATTTTTACTACTTGTTTGCGGTTATCTAGATATGATTCAAAAATTTCAAATGCTTTGCCTTTAACACCATTGTGTTTTAGTTTTTTTAATAATATGTCATGACTGATGGTATCAAAAGCTTTTCTAAGATCAATAAATATACCTAAAACAATTTGTTTTTGATCGATTTTATTTTTAATCTTGGTTACGAGATCAATTGTTGCAGCGACAGTATTGGATTGAGGTCTAAATCCATATTGTTTAGGGTACAAGAAACTTTTTGATCTTAGGAATGTTTCTAATCGGTCATAAAGAATCTTCTCAAAAACTTTAGAAATTACTGGGAGAACCGATATAGGGCGGTAGTTGCACGGGTCAAATTTACTTCCGGTTTTATGAACTGGTATAACTTTGGCTACTTTTAGATCGTTAGGAAAGATACCTCGTGCCATACAAAAGTTAATGCAGGCTGTAAGTTCGGGAGCAATGATATCTTTTACACATTTAATAGTTTTTGTACTAATACCATCAATGCCACATGCAGTATTACAGTCCAAATGTTTAATAATAGTAATAACTTCCATCGTAGTAGCTGGTTTCAGAGATTGTAATTCCGTGTTATCAATTTGTTGACACTCTGCCACAATTCGACTTCCTTTTAATTTATCAGAAATCATTTGTGCTAAGGTTGAGCCAATAGTCGAGAAATATAAGTTGAAACTTTCACATATATCTATTTGATTTGTAATGGTACCAGTTTCCGTTTCAAGTTTGTCGGGACCAGTTGTGTCACGTAGTTTATTTTTCGACAAATCGTTTATAAGCCGCCACATTTTCCGTGGGTTACTTGAGTTTTCTTCAAACTTTTTTAAGTAATAGTCTCTTTTCGCTTTCATTATGTTACGTGATACCCTGGATTTTGAATGCTCATACTCTGCCTTCAATTCTGTGTCAGTCGCATTTGTTTTATATTTATGCCATAATGTGTTCTTGTTATTTATCTCTTCTAAAAGTTCCTTTTTTATCCAATCTTGTCGTGGAGAATTCAGTACTTTAACTTTTGTTATCCTGCACTTATTTATACAATACTGTAATTTGTCTGCTAATTCCTCATACTCTACGTTTTCATGTTTTTTAGGATATTCATCCAGGCATCGATAAAGTTTGTTATAGTCCACTGCGTTGTACTTTTGTTTTATAATAGGTGGTGGTTGGTATTGTTTTATCTGTAGTAGTATCTGCTTGTGGTCAGACATTGATGATTCCATAGTGGCAAGATGAAAATTATTTTCAATTATGTTACAGGTGACATGATCTAGCATTGTTTTCGTTGAGGTCGTTTCACGGGTACAGTGTTTTGGACTAATTTTATTCAGAATTTTGTAGTTGTTCTCCTTGACAGTATTCTTATAAGTACGTGTTGCTAAATCCGGGTTGAGTAGGTCTAAGTTGTAGTCGCCAAAAACAATAGCTCGTTTAAATTTATATAGTTGTTGCGAATATATTTCGAGAAAGTTATCCAAATTTGTTGTATTGGGTTTATAGATAGCGCCAATATTAAGAGAAAACTTTTTTACGTATACCCAGAGATAATGTGCGTCATCTACGCATTTTTCTTCAACAAGGTGATGTTTGAGATTGTTGTGTACAAATATTGACACTCCTCCTCCTCTTTTATTTTTCCTATAATTATAGTAATGTGTATAAGATGGTATCTGGAGCATTTTCGCCTCATCTTCACTCTTAATCCATGTCTCCGTAAGTATAATAATGTGTATAGTTACTTGTAGAGAAGCAATAATACATCTAAGCTCATCCAGTTTTCCCGGTTTAACGATACTACAAGCATTGGCATAAAAACATTTCAAAGATTTTTTTGTAATAATAATATCTGAGTAACTATTTGTTATTTGGTATGTTATTTTTTCTTTGGGCGACGTCAGTTTTTTGGAGTCTTCATTTTTGTATTTGCAGCCTGTGTTTCTTTAGACGTCACTATTTTTGGTATGCCCTTAATATACTTGATGTTAAGACCAATTTCGCCATTTAAAGTGCGGTGCTGAAGCTCTTCTTTTACATTTTTAAGGTATTTTCGTTGATATGGAGTTTGGTCCGAGAAAAGTTTGATGTGTTCCACGTCAGTCCTGTTCCTATTTCGTAGTATACTTTTAGCAGTATCTTCAGAAGAGAAACATACTTTTATAGGTCGTGTTTGCTCTGGATTATATCTTCCGAGACGAAATATTCCAGTAGGTTGTGGGCAACCATTGTGTACTAGTCCAGTTACTCGCAGTATTTCTGCTCTATCGTAATCTTGCCGGCTGGTTGCAGTTTTATCATGGGATTCAGGAATTCCAACAACAATAATATTTTTTGCTCGGAGTTTTCGTTCTTCCATTTCAGTAAAAATTTCATCACGTGTGGTAACCATTTGGATAGGAGATGAAAGAGGCATCGCTTTTAGGTTATTGATATCGGCTTCAAGAAGATTAATTTTCTTTTCTGTACTATCCGCAAAATCGGATAATTTTGAAATTTGAGTTGTCAGGTTTTTATTTTCTAATATAATATTTTCCATTGTGCAGCTAATATTACTAACTTCAGCTCTTATCGCAGCAACATCTATAGATAGTTTATTTATCTTTTCAGTCTGCTCTATTTTAGAAGATTTTAGTAATTCCATCATTTCAGACATTTGATTTTTTATTTCCGTAATATCAGACTTAATCACTTCATTGTCATTAGGTAACTTTCGTTTATTACGAAGAATAAGCTGTGGTGTTGTTTCTATATGTGGTTCAATTAAATTCGGATAAGATCCGCTGCGACCAGAACCCATGCCACCTCCAGGCGGTGAGCGTGGTATGCTCATTATAGATCAATGTAGGAATTACTCACGTGGGAGATGCGTGTACGCCGAAGTCAGGTGCGTACAGTGCGGAAGTACAGCGGTAGGTTTGCCGTCCTTCTTACTCAGGGGGGGTGAAGAGCGGTAACAGCGTCGATGCCGCGTTCGTTGCTCGAAGCTCAGAACAATTTTGTTGTATGTCACTCGCGGTCGATTATGTTAGATTATGTCGTAATTCGGTAACTTAAGGTTCAAAATTTGCTATTCACTTTTTATTGATTTATAAAAATAAGTAGTAACACGTCCACTCTGTGCGCTTGCTCAGGTGATAGTTACTGTGAATCACTCGGATCCATCGATATTCATTTTGCGCATCAGATTTCAACTTCGAAGAAAATAGTATTTGATTACATATTTCATGCTATCAACGACACAATTAATTTATATTTTGATGGAATTATTGGAAACGATTTTATTCAATATTTCAAAATTGATGTTCAATATTCAACTAGCACCCTTAATGTTCAAGGTCACGAAATACCTATTTGTTTTAGTAAAAAATCTTATATTATACCGCCGCGGTCGGAAATGGTAATTGAATGTCCTATTGCAAATGTAATAGAAATATTTGATGCACAACATGCTTTAATACTTGACCAAAAAATTTGTGAAGGCGTGTTTTTTGCAAATTGTATAGTGAATATAAAGCCTAATAAGAGGGTTAACGTAACAGTTTTAAATACCACTGAAAATCAAGTCGAAATTGATGATTTTCAAGTTCAATTAACTCCTTTTGAATCGCCTTCCCCTAGTCTTGATGATCGTCATCAAGAGTTTGTACATAATTTAAATACTTTAAACGTTGACCGATCAAAAAAAGTTCTTGAGCAAATTCGATGTTCTCATTTAAACCAGCAAGAAAGGAAAGCATTGATGAACTGTATTTCAAAATATACTGATATATTTCACCTCGAAGGCGAATTCTTGACTCATACTGATGTAATTAAACATTCAATTAATACTGGGGATTCAGCTCCTATTCACGTAAAATCATATCGCTTTCCAGAAGTACATAAAGATGAAGTTGAAAAGCAAATTAGAAAAATGCTTGACCAAAACATAATTCGTCCCTCAATTTCACCTTGGAATGCACCCGTCTGGGTAGTACCCAAAAAGCTTGATGCTTCAGGACAACAAAAATGGCGAATAGTCATTGATTATAGGCGATTAAACGATGTCACCGTTTCTGAAGTTTATCCTTTACCTCTCATAACAGATATTTTAGATCAACTAGGTCATTCAAAATATTTTAGTACACTTGATTTAGCATCTGGATTTCATCAGCTGTGTTTGGACCCCAAAGATACTGAAAAAACAGGATTTAGCGTTACCACAAATGGCATATCAGGGCATTACGAATTTACACGAATGCCATTTGGATTAAAAAAATGCACCTTCTACTTTTCAAAGGGTCATGAATTTAGTACTGTCAGGATTACAAGGTCTTCACTGTTATGTATATTTAGATGATTGCATAGTTTATTCTCATAACCTTGAATCTCATATGCATAAACTTGAACTGATATTTTCAAGATTCAGAGAGGCAAATTTAAAATTACAGCCCGATAAGTGCGAATTTCTCCGTCGTGAAGTAGCTTATTTAGGACATATTATAACGGATAACGGTGTTATGCCTAACCCTGATAAGGTCAAGGCCATATCTGAATTTCCTACACCAAAAAATCCTAAAGACGTTAAATCATTCTTAGGACTAACAGGTTATTATCGTCGTTTTATTGAGAATTTCTCTCACCTAACCAAACCTTTAACAACCTTATTAAAAAAGGACGTAAATTTTCATTGGTCTCATGAACAAGAGCATGCTTTCAACACTCTGAAGCAAAAACTAATGTCAGCCCCTTTGTTGCAATACCCCGATTTTACTAAACCTTTTGTAGTTACAACTGATGCCTCTAACTATGCCGTAGGCGCGATATTGTCACAAGGTGAAGTCGGTAAAGACAAGCCTATTGCTTTTGCTTCTCGCACTCTAAACAAACAAGAAGGAAATTATTCGACAACCGAAAAGGAACTTCTTGCTATATTGTTCGGTATTAACACATTCCGTCCCTACATCTATGGTTATAAATTCAAAATCGTAACGGATCATCGTCCTCTCACTTGGTTATTTAACGCTAAGGATCCAGGTGGACGTTTACTTAGATGGCGACTTAAATTAGAAGAGTATGACTATGAGATTGTTTACAAACCAGGTAGAATAAATTGCAATGTCGATGCCTTATCTCGTTACCCAGTAAATGTCATAACCCGTTCCAAACCAGATAGTTTTACTACTTATGAAGAATATTTTAAAAAACAATTCCTTAAAACTCTCCCTAATTGCGATACTCAAATTGAAGAACACGGCGTAGGTCTTCATTTGGCTAAACAAAAGACAGTTGCTTGTCCGGTTTCTCTAGACTTAGACTACTCTATGCCACATTGCGAACAATTATTATCCATTTTAGATGATGTCACTGAATTCCGAGCAGGTGAACGCGAACCTGACACTATACAATTAGTTACTACTAAAAATAAACGACTTTATTTCCTATACACTAAGGTTCATCATTTCGATGAAACAAGTTATAAAACTATTTACAATTTACTAGTAGAACTAAGAAAAAAAATTACTCAAATTGAGAATTATGATAAAGAATTAGCAATGTCCGATTTTTCTGAACCGTTTAGTAAGATAAATTACACAAAAATATACAACATGATTTCATTTGTTTTTCACGATTCTGGTATAAAAGTTCATATTTATAAAAATCAAATACTTTATCCTACCCCTTCTGAAATCCCAAATATTCTCAAGGAAAACCACGGGACCACAATAGCTGGCCACCCAGGTATTAAGCGCATGTATAATCGCATTAAGGCTTCTTATTACTGGAAAACGATGCGCTCAGACATAGAACGTTTTGTAAAAGATTGCAAACTATGTCAAATTAATAAACCATTACGTGCTTCAAATAAAGCACCTATGGTCATAACTTCTACAAGTACCAAACCGTTTGAAAGATTAGCTCTTGATATTGTAGGTACCTTACCCGAAGCAGGTCTCCAGAAATTTAAATACATTTTAACTCTCCAGGATGACCTGACAAAATTCTCATGTGCTTATCCGATGATAACGTCGACAACAGATGAAGTCGCACGCAACCTCATCCATTTCTTTTCATTATTTGGGTTCTGTAAAACGATCTTGACAGACCAAGGCACTTGTTTTACTTCCGAGCTATTCAAACAACTAACAGATATTCTTAAGGAAAAAAAAATATTTTCTACACCGTATCATCCCCAAACTAATGGTGCTCTCGAAAGATCACATGCAACCCTCAAGGAATATTTAAGATCTTTTATTAATGATAATCAAGATGATTGGCATTGTTATCTAGCAACCGCTATCCTATCATATAACACGACTCCGCATTGCACTACCCAATACACACCCTTCGAGTTGTTATACGGCTATAAACCATTTATTCCTAGTAGCGTTTATGGGTCTAGTGACAATACTACATACCAAGAATATATTCGTGCTTTGCAGTATAGAATGAAATACTCTCGTGAAAAAGCTATTGAACACATGAATAAAAGTAAAGAGTCGTCTAAAAAGTATTATGATTCTACATCTCGCGAAAAGAGTTACAAATCTGGCGATTTGGTATATTTAAAACATCATCACAGGCTACGCAAAGCCCTATCACCTGTCTGGAAAGGCCCTTATAAAATTATTAAAACACACGGAAAAAATAATGTGACTCTCTCTATTAACCGAAAACACATAAAGTACCATATTAATGAAATCAAGCCAGCATAATATCACTCTTATTGTCATTGTTTCAGATTTCTACTTATTCCGGAACTAATTCTTTCGAAACCCGTTGAACCTATATCACATGGCCCAGGAATATATTTCGACCCTACCTCTATTGCTTACTTTTATGACGACTACTGGAATGTAGTTACTTATTTAGAATTTCTACCCATAAAGCCATATCTAGAAAAAATTGAGAAATCTATTAAAAGCATTTCCTTATTTTGCGACAAGGCTCAAAATTACGCCGACATGAATTTTGATTGTAAGGATACTATTAATCCTTTGGAAATATTAATAAATGCTAATAATATAAAATACGAATCTCTCTCGCATCTCATTGTTGAAAATCCAACGAAATTACACAAACGAGCACTTGAGTTCGGTGGCGAAATCCTTAAATTGTTCTTTGGAACTCTGGACGCTGACGACGCCAGAAAATACGACGAAGCTATTACAGTATGTCAGCATAATGAACATGAAATATATTCTATGATGAAAGATAACATTCATATTGTACAATCAACTATTAATAATTTTAATGTATCTATTCAAAAACTAAATAATAATGAGATTAAACTAAATAAACAGATAGAAAAATTAGATTTCATCTTTTCTGAAAATTATAAGACGCACACGAAGTTAATTAATGCAGAAAGAATTAATTCAATTTTAAATGTTATTGAAGGATCTCTATTGTCAATATCTAATATACTAGATACTATCTTAAACTCAATATTATTCGCAAAGGTCAATATATTACATCCTTATATTATTACACCAACTAAGTTATATGAGGAACTCTCCAAAAGTGTGACTAAAAGAAACACAGAATTTCCTGTTACCTTATCATTACAAAATATTCATACTATTATGGATCTATCGTCATTAACTTCTTATTTTTATAACAATAAGTTAGTATTTGTGATTCATATACCATTAATTAATCCATTAAAGTTTAATGTTTATAAAAATCTTCCATTACCTATACCACATGAAGAAAAACATTTTCAAACATATGTTTTAATTCATCCCTCTAAATTATATATTGCCGTAACGGATGATAGACTAAGTTATACTCTATTAGATAGCATAGAAAATTGTAAGAATGTAAACAACGAATATATTATTTGTCCTTTAACTGGAATTTTATCAACAGTCAACAATCCCACTTGTGAAACGAAACTCTTGACGGAAGTTACCTTGTCACTTCCTGAAATTTGTGATTATAAATTGATATATGGTAATGTTAATGTTTGGCAGAAGCTTAATGATGGTAAATACATTTATGTACAATCTAAACAAAATAAGTTGACAATAAAATGTAATAACGAAATTTCCGATTACACGTTGCAAGGAACTGGCATTTTGTCGTTAGAGAATGATTGTATAGCATATTTTCAAACTCTACAGTTTTATTCACCTCATAACTATAAAACCGTTTTACCAAGCCAGTTAACAATTAATTATAATATAATTGAGGATGATTGTTGCAAATATAAAATTATCAATGAAAGTTACCACTCACTGTCACCAATTACTTTGGCAAATGTTGATTTAGAGACATTGAAATTAGCCTCTCATAAATTAGACCATCTAGAAAATCAAATCCGTCAAAGTGAAAATCAATCTCACATTGTTAAATACGGAGGTTATTATTCTGCAATGACTTACATATGTATTTCGATTATTTTTATTTATATTGCATACAAAATATATAAAACATGCTGTACTAATTGTAAAAGTACATCTTGTTGCATTAAAATATTTAATCAATGCTATAATAAGAGGAAAGACGAAATAAGTACAAAGGTCAGTACTTCTATTGAAATGTCCGATTTCACAGATGAAATAGAATGCGACAAGAAGTCAATCAAGAGTCTGCCAGAAATAGAAATTAATAAGGGTAAAAATAGAGTTGTGTTTAGACAATTTGAAGGATCTAACAGGAACTTAACTAATTTTTGAATAATTTAAATATTATTAATTTCTATCATGGGACTTAGAAATATTTAATTTACTGATTTACAAAATTGCCATTGTTTTATTTCTATATAACTTTCTAACATTCGGTTACTTAGAAAAAATAATGTTATATTAAAATGAAATTATATTGAATATATTTAAATTTACTTTTTATTACTATTGTTGTTCAGAATTTTTGAATTTTAATTTTCTTTTATATTAAATTGAAATTATGTTGAATGTTCAAATTTACTTTTATTAATGTTGTTCAGAATTTTTGAATTTTAATTTTCTTTTATATTAAATCGAAATTATGTTGAATATTTAAAGTTATTTTTATTAATGTTGATTAGAATTTTTTTAATTTAAATTTTCTTTTATATTAAATTGGAATTATATTGGATATTTAAATTTACTTTTATTGATGATTAGAATTTTTTTGAATTTTAATCTTCTATTAAGTTTCTACGTTAATCTTTATTTAAAAGATATAACTCCGTCAAAAGGGGGGAGATGTTATAATCAATTTTTCCATTATAAAAGTGCACTGTATGCAATATTCCTCTTTTGACATGTGCTCGAGCCTAGGGTATATATATGTGTGTTTTTAGAGCCGCCGAGCACTTACACATTGTCCGTACTATCGATATATTCATATTTAATTGTAAAGTCCGTTTCTATTAAATAATTTTAGCAAGTGAAAAGTGTTTTTTTAAAAAGGACCCACGGAGCGCCATCCTTACAGTACGAACTGTCATCGGCGCTCGCTTAAGAGCGTATACACCTTGCGCGCAAACTCAACTATAGGTATTTCTTCGTTAATTTCACGCACACATAAGCGACCAAAGCTGTGTGCGTAGAGCTGCCGCGTCGGCTCGCTATACAATCGGCTCAAACAACTTTGATCCGTGCGCTTCAAATATTCAATTGAAATGTAACTGTAATATAATATCATAAAAATATTTTATTTGCATTATAAGTAGACAAATATTACTGTACAAGCAAAGAATAATACAAATTTTGGATACTAATCATATTTTCGTTATTATTACATTGTTAAGTTGCATTCAAATCAGTGTTCAATCAGTAGACACTACGGACGTTTTATTAATCATTTCGTGTTCGAACACATAAATAGTGTTAGGGGCCTTACAACCCCTTACAATTACGAAATATATTTAATTTTATATTACAATGCATAACATAATTTAGCCTCGGAATTACGTCCCATTATATTACCTGAAACATAATTTATACTCACTACAAAATCATTGTAGGTAATAAAAATAATTAAATATTTTACTACCAAAGTACTAAGATGTGGTAATCGTTTTCCGCGCGTGGCTATTTTTACTACGCGCGGCATAATCGACTGCAGCCAGGCCGGAGCGACGAGCGATACGTCCTCCCTCTAGAAGGCCTTGCGGCGGTCTGATTTGAGCCACGTCGGACAGCGTGTTTTATAGTGGTTTTTAAAATATTTGTAGAAAACATGAAAACTAATTTTGTTGAAATATAAAAATGGTAATTTATTGATAAGATGTTTTTCTATTATAATATGCAATTATTATAAAAAATTATGTACGATAAGTTGGTGAAAAAAAATATGTTCTTGACGAGAGTTTCTGAATAATTTCGCATTGTTTAAATTTTTATTTTTCAGGAAATAAACACAAAAAGATTATTTTTCTCAGCAAAATCCCTCCATAAGGGTCTTATTAGTCTGATAATATTTTTATTTTCATCTTATATTTAGTGGTTAAGGATATCTTAAGCTTCTAAATTGCCATTTAAAGCCTAAATAACGAAACCTGTGTTCAGTAATCCGTATAGTACTCACAAATTATCCATCAATCTATAATGTTTTCCACCAAAATCCCTAGATGACAACCTTTTCTAAAATTAGTAATAATTATTTTTCCTTTAAATTGTTTATTGGTGGCTATTAACTCATTTGAAAAGTCCTGTTTTTAAGCCAAAAAGCGCGTGCAGGGTATAAACGCTCTTAACCCCTCAACCGTCAAACGAACAGCGCTCAGGCTCGTCGGACTTCAAGCAATAAAGCAACCTAACGTTATTGAAATAGGGGCTATTTTAATTCAAGGACACAATATGGCGCTTACGACAAGCCAGGGGTTATATACGCGTGTAACGGCGCTCGCGTCCTTTTTCCCTAAACTAAAAGCCGCGTGCTACCACGCGTCTTTCCGAACCCGCTGGGGTGAGTGTTCAGTGTTCTATTTGCTAACCGCTTTTAACTGCTTGTTTGTCAGTGTATTCTGTCTGCCGGGCTTGTGAGCTACCACGAGTCGCTGGCACGGAATGCAAGCCTAGTTTGCATTCCGATTTCTTGGACGCTGATTCCAGGTTCTTCTTCTTCTTCGTTCTTCGAGTTCTTCTTCTTGGCGTACTTGGCGTTCTTGGCGTCCCTTTCGCTTACTTCGCTGCCCGCTGTTGCTCCGCACCGCTTCCAGCCCGACTGCAAACGAGCCTGCGCCGCGCCGCTGACCTGCGCACCGTGTCCGGCCACGTGGCTGCTAACTTCGCCGGCGAGCTGTCGCCGGGTTCCGCCACGTGCCGAAGACCCGGATCAGTGTCCAGTGAAGGCCAGTGACTCCTGTTGCATACCACCAGCAACAGTGCCGGGTGTAATCAGTGATGCGAATATATTAAAGCCCGAACCACGTAATTATCCTGAGTTCTCATTTAACTACCTACCCCTACCTGCGGGCGGCATAACCCGCCGCAACCTGGTCATCCTGAAGAGGACATCCAACATCTCCGAGATCTTCAAAATATCGGAACTCATGGCGCTGCCCCCCATTAAGGTGGAGCCATAGCGAGGCAAGAAAGGCCCCGCTCAATGCCATCGCTGCCAACAGTTTAGGCACTCAAGCCATAACTGTCACACGCAACTGGCCTGCGTCCGATGCGGTGAACAACACACCGCCCGAGATTGCCCGCGCCCGAAGGAGGAACCCGCCACCTGCGCAAACTGTGGTGGCGCACACCCGGCGTGCTACCATTGATTTAAAAACTAAGGATAGGCCCTCAGTACATTGGGTACGTCAAAAAGATGCCTGCGAAAATTGCGCCATCTGTCAGATTTTTACGTCAATGGCGGCCATGAAATCGTTTTTACACGCTTTATATTAGCTTCACTTGTATGTTTGTATGTTTGTATATTTGTATGTTTGTATATTTGTATATTTGTATGTTTGTTTGTAACCGACTTCTTTGGGCGCGATTTTGACCCACTTTAAACGGCCAGATTTCGTTCAAATTTTGCACACCTGTCAAAGACCGATGACAATACAATAATTCGATTAAAATATATAATTATCCTGATTAGATTCGCCAGGATTAATTATTCTTATAATTGATGACCATTGCTACATTCATCGCTAGATGGCGTTAACATTGTATTCTTCCAAGAAGCTTATACCCAAATGGAGATTGCATTCCGTATAAAACACTAAAGCACAAAAATTTGACCTTGAATGCAATCGCTGTTGCCTGCTATCCTTTTCTTTAGAGTGACAATGAATGAAGTTCACGTGAAGTTCATTCATTGTTACGCTAAAGAAAAGGATAGCAGGCATCAGCGACGTCATTCAAGGTAAAATTTTTGTGCTTCACTTTTATATACGGAATGCAATCTCCATTTGGGTATAAGCTTCTTGTATTCTTCAAGTGTCAAATGTTACTACTGACCAACAGATGGCGTTATTGATTGGAAATACAGCCGTAGATGGATGTTTTTAGTCAAAACAATTATATAATAGTTAAAAAAAACTAAAATACACGCTTTAATAAGATATACAACTAAAAAAGTAAAAATAATTGATACTGAATTTAAGATAAGAAAATGGAGTAAAATACATATATTTTATTGTTACAAAGCGTGGGGTGTTTACAACAATTACTTATCATCCTGCACCCCACGCTTTGTAACAATAAAATATATGTATTTTACTCCATTTTCTTATTTAATAATGCTAAAATAAATGTTATATTGACTTAAAGTAATATAATTTTTACTTAGCGGTGATAACAAATATTATCTTTTTTTGTGAACTTTCGGTCATCTTTAATGCACACACACGCACGATAAATTAGGCATTTGTCGGCGATTTATAACCGGTGCGCTGTGACGTCACAACCGTTGAACTGGTCTGCGGACCACTTTAGTGACAACACTTTTCTTGCTTTCCGCCCCGTCCATATATTTTACGTCAATGCGTGCTACACTGCATGCCCAGTGTTCCGGAGAGAGGCCGGGAACAAGAAAGCAGGCACAGTGGCAATCTCCACACGCCTGCCGACCACGAAAAAGACGAGCAACATCGTCGAGGACACCACCACCGCGGCCACCGGCAACACAACGCTGATGGCCGACGCAAACAACCCTCACACAAGACGCCAGCCCGCTAAGAAGCGAGGCAAGGGGGGTAAAAACAAAAAGAAGAAGAAGAACCAGACGGCACCAGTGCTGACAACGACAACCACAAAGACGACTTCGGCGGCCCCGGCTACGACCACGCCCGCCGCAAGAAAAGAAGTTCCTGCACTAAATACAATACTCAATACTCTCCTGTAGATATTGACTGCCTTCAAGGGCGGAGAAGACATCTCCGCCATCATCGCTCAGCGTTTAGTCCACTGTGTCTAGACCACTGAGAATTCTACACTGGAACGCCAACGGTCTTCGCAACAAGATCGTTCACCTCAAGCCGCTCCTACGAGAACAGGACATCGATGTTGTGCTGATAAATGAAACGCACCTGGGACCTACGGACATCTGCAGACTCCCAGGATATTTCATTTACCGACAAGACGAACTCTCACCGAACAACAGAGTCTACAGAGGCTTGCTAGTAGCCGTTAAAAGAAGACTCCTTCAAATCAAATCAAATCAAATCAAAATATTCTTTATTCAAATAGTCTTTCACAAGATCTTTTGAATCGTCCTTTTCTGCTACCACCGCTTCGGAACGTGTTGTAGCTGTGAAGAAGAAGCGGCGCAAGAAACTCCCTCAGCAACACGAACTGTCTTCTTTTTTCTTTCTTTTTCTTTTGTTTTTTTTTTTTATATTGCCAATTACAATTACAATAACAATGGTTCATGTCACAAGTAACAATAAAGTCAATTTGATGCAAAACATGATTTTATTTACAAAAATAACTAAGTGACTTTATTTGAACACTATAACCGCAAACTTCGAATATTACTATTGTAGTGTTGTAGCGGTTGTATGCGAGTGTACATACAGAATATGCAATAAAATAATGTAATATGGTATGTCTAAAGTTGAGTCAGTCACTGTACAACCGTTGTCAGAATAAACCGCTTGTATGTAACGCGATGTTTTATTTCCGTCACCCCGAGCACACCACTAAATTGGTGACCCCGACGTGATTGTCTAACGTGATCGTAACGTTATTGGTGTGCACGGATTTTCGGGAGTGACGTCAGTGATTTTGAACTTTAACAAGCGCGAGTGAAACGAAGAAATGGCGACCCCTCCGACAGCAGCGAGTTCGGCGATGGACTTGGCAGCCATTTCGTTAACGTCCAAAATCCCAGAATTTTGGGTAGAGTCTCCGCGTGTGTGGTTTATTCGGGTTGAAGCGATGCTGTCATCACAAAAATTATCAGACGAGTCAAGATATGATATAGTGGTCTCAAAACTATCTAAAGACGCAATCCATCAGGTGTCAGACCTGCTGATGAACCCGCCCGAGACGAAGAAATTTGAATCTCTCAAAATACGACTTCTTACCATATACGAAGAGTCTGAGAATCGTCAGTTGCAGAAACTAATCGGAGAGATGGAGCTGGGAGATCAGAAGCCATCGCAGCTCTTACGGCGAATGCGGGAGTTGGCTCAGCGTAAGATCCCTGATGATACTTTGAGGATTCTATGGCAGAATCATTTACCAGCCCCGGTTCGTGCAGTGTTAGCCGTATCGGAAATTAAGGGATTGGACAACCTGTCGGCAGTAGCGGATAAGGTTTACGAGACAACGGATACCGGCCATGTAAACGAGGTTTGTCAGCAAACTAGTACTTCGCGAGACACAGAAAAGATTATGGCAGAGATAGCCAAACTTAGTCTGAAGGTACAGAACCTGGAAAGGGCGAGGTCAGCCTTTCGCCCATCACAGCGGTATAAGAACCGCTCTCGTTCAGCGTCCCAAAGGCGTACCCGTGATCCTTCAGCGCCCCGGAGAAGCCCTGAAAGTCCGGATTGGTTATGTTTTTTTCATCACCGCTTTCGAGAGCGGGCTAGAAAGTGCACCGAACCTTGTGCATGGAAAGCACGCCAGGATAAGTGACTAGTTCACACTACGACGGAGCCGGAAATATGTGGAATGCCACTGAACGTGAGTCCCTGTCATCGTCTTCGCATCACCGACCGCCGCAGCGGGTTGCGTTTTCTTGTAGATACAGGTGCAAATATTTCGGTTCTTCCGGTTCAAAAAGTGCTTAAAAACAAGTGTAGTTATAAGTGTGAAGACTATGCATTATATGCAGCAAACGGAACTAAAATAAAGACATACGGTTCTAAAAGTTTAGTGTTAGATTTAGGACTCCGTCGTGCTTTTCAGTGGACTTTCGTTATAGCAGATGTGCGTCAACCGATTTTGGGTGCCGATTTTTTAGCGAACTTTAAGCTTTTAGTTGATATAAGTTCTCGTAGGTTAATCGATGACATAACAAAATTGAATGTGTCCGCGCAAGTGATAAGCAGCCAAGAATCGTCAATCAAAACTATTGATATCAAGTGTCCATATCACAGCATCTTGGCTGATTATCCAGACATCACTAAACCTGTTTCTTTTAAGGAGCCGCCTAAACATGCTGTGTATCACTTTATTGAGACTAGCGGCCCGCCGGTGCACGCCCGCGCAAGACCGCTTCCTCCGCATCGATACGCTCAGGTAAGAGATGAATTCCGAATCATGCAGGAAATGGGGATTTGTAGGCCATCTAAAAGTGCATGGGCAAGTCCTCTTCACATCGTGATGAAGAAAAATGGCCAAATGCGGCCATGCGGCGACTACCGAGCGCTTAACGCAGTGACTAGGCCAGATCGTTATCCTATACCGAGACTACACGATTTTACATATTTATTGGCTGGAAAAAACATATTTTCTCGAGTAGATGTATGCCGGGCATACCACTGTATTTCGGTTAATCCTTCAGATGTAGAGAAGACTGCCATCATAACACCGTTTGGATTGTTTGAGTTTCCACGGATGACTTTTGGTTTGAGAAACGCTGCTCAAACATTCCAACGATTTATGAATCATACCGTGCTAGTTGGTTTAGATTACGTATACTGCTATATAGATGATATACTTATTTTTAGTGAAGAACATGAGCATGAACAACATTTAAAAGAAGTTTTCAGTCGACTTAACAAATATGGATTAACAATAAATTTAGAAAAATGTGTATTAGGAAAGTCCAAAATTGATTTTTTAGGATTCGAAGTATCGACTGATGGTATTCGACCACTTCAGGAAAAGGTTGATGCTATTATCAATTTTCCCAAACCCGAGACCATAGAGCAGCTAAGACGTTTTTTGGGAATGGTCAATTTTTATAGGCTACATTTACCGCATGCTATAGAATATCAGGATCAATTAAATCAATATTTACAACATTCCAAAAACCGCGATAAAACAAAGATAGAATGGACGGAAAAATCCACTGAAGCATTCTCACGGTGTAAAGCTAGTTTGCAAAACGCAGCTACTTTAGCGTATCCGAAACCCGACACGGCGTTAGCGCTTATGACTGACGCATCGAATACCAGTGTCGGAGCCGTTTTGCAACAATTTGTTGACAATAATTGGATTCCATTAGGTTATTTTTCCAAAAAAATGTCACCCTCACAGACTAAATATAGTACCTATGATAGGGAACTTTTAGGGATATATTTAGCTGTTAAATACTTTAGGAATATGATAGAAGGTCGACATCTTATAATTTTTACAGACCACAAACCACTGACTTTTGCGTTTCAAAAGATAAATAGCGATAATGAATTACCAAGGCGTATTAGGCAATTACTTTATATTAGCGAGTATTCGACAGAAATCCATCATATCGATGGCGCATCCAACGTAGTAGCCGACGCACTGTCACGTGTACACATAGCAACAGTACAAGGTTTCGCAACATTAGACTACGCGGCTATAGCTAAGGCACAAAGTACGGATAGTCAACTTGCTCAATTACGTAAACAATCGTGTGATAATAATGAATGTAAGTTGATATTTAAAGACATAATATTAGCTGGAAGTGACATACCGGTAGTTTGCGAAACGTCCACCAATAAAATCAGGCCATATTTAACGGAAAAATATAGACGTCAAGCATTCGATTCTGTGCATGGTTTAAGCCATCCAGGAATTCGTACCTCTAGGAAACTGATGAGGGAAAGATTTTTCTGGATTGGGATGAATAGAGACGTGGGCAAATGGGCTAAGGAGTGCATAAAATGTCAGCGTGCCAAAGTTCATAGGCATAATAAATCAGAGCTTGGTGTTTTTCCTACATCTGATCGGTTTACACACATTCATGTAGATATAGTAGGACCGCTTAATATTTCCGTGCAGGACTATAGATATCTTGTCACCATAATAGATAGGCAAACCGGTTGGCCAGAGGCGTATCCAGTAAAAGACATTAGTGCTGAAACAGTAGCTAAAGTTGTGGTAGAAGGCTGGATAGCACGTTTTGGATGTCCTGCTAAGCTGACAAGCGACCAGGGCAGACAATTCGAAAGTGCCTTGTTTAGGGAATTGATGAAACAATTCGGCATAGTTAAAATTCGCACAACTCCTTATCATGCTCAGGCGAACGGCATGGTCGAGAGACTGCACCGCTCTCTCAAATCTGCTCTTATGGCACGATTAGATTCGACTACTTGGGTAGAAGAGTTGCCGATAGTGATGCTTGGTCTACGCATAGCTCCCCGAGGAGACACAGGGGTCAGTGCAGCACAAATGACGTACGGTACGACGTTGCGTCTACCAGGAGATTTTTACGATGATTCCAACGTTAAAATCGTAGATCATTGTAATTACGTAGAAAAATTGCGTGACGTCATAAGCAGGTTGAGACCCAAATCGCCAATTCATAGAGATTCACGCACAATATTTATTCATCCAGATTTATCTAAAGTAGACTATGTATTTATTAGGGATGATAAAGTTCGTAAACCTCTGAAGCCGCCTTATGACGGTCCATACCGTGTTTTGCAAAGAGGGCCAAAGGTTTACGTCATTCAGTTGCCAGGGAGAAAAGTTAGTGTATCAGTAGATCGGCTGAAGCCGGCGTATGTGTTAGTTAACCAGGATTTAGATAGTAATAATATTAAGAGCAAAATTTCAGAAGTTCCAAAAAAGTCGGAAATCGAACCCAAGAGCATTCCTAGTAACACTGTTACTACACGCTCTGGACGTACGGTAAAAACGCCAGTAAGGTTTTTGCCATAGGATTGTGCATAGTGTGAGCTAACCTCAGAAAGCGATACATTCTACGGACCAGTAGTAGTTACTATAATACGATTTAAAGTATAGCATAAGAACTTATCGCATGCACTGCGACAAGAGTTTATATAGGTGTTAGGTTTAATGATAGCGTTAGCAAATATTTTTATATGTACGTAATTCTCTTTTACAAGTTTATTATATTGCTATCTTTTAAGCAACTTATACACATTAACTTTTTTGAATTATCTCTTTTTGTGTTGTTAAAACTTATACATAATAATGGGCAAATCATATAGTAAACAGGAAGAAATCATAATTGCCCAAAATGGAGCAAATGAGGCGAGCAACAGCTCGCTGGAGTACAAACTAGAGGTGTACGGCACAATCATAGCAAGCATTTTGGCAGTTGTTTTGGTAGTGGGTGCATGTGCGATGTATAAAAAGTGTAACAGTGGCGTTAGAAGATGGGCTAGGAACGAAATGCGTTCAGCGGTATCGCTAAATCAAATTAGTAGCACCAATCAACAGCCTACATCAACCCCTTATGTGTAATTAAGATGTTTTTAGTAGAGTTAGTTCGTTACGTAATTCTATGAATTTGTACCGTAAATTAAGGTATGTAATTAGATTATTAAGGATTGCTATGTTTTTGTAATGTCTCTGAATGTAAAAAAATATTTGTCATGTATTGTTTTTCCTTATACGTGTTTACTCCTTGTATTTTAGATATTTACTTTTTTTATATTATTATACGTAAGACGTTTAAACTATAACGGTACGTTAAGCATTGCGTTTCCTTTTTTGTGTAAACAGAATTGTATAGCGTAAAATTAAAATTATATTTTGAGTTGTCTCATTTTTTTTATTGGGTCTCCTCTCAAAAGGGGGGGAGTATTGTAGCGGTTGTATGCGAGTGTACATACAGAATATGCAATAAAATAATGTAATATCGTTGGTGATTGTTGACGACGCACGCGCACATCACCCGGCGTAGCACATAGAGCACATTATGTAAGGTCTCGTCACGCCACGATCGCAGTATGTGTGGGCGGATTGGGTGCATTTTTATTGTTTTTTGACATGTTTTTATTGAACAGCTTCGCACCCACCGCTCACACATTAATGATTTATATGTCATTTTAAAGGGCGTGACGAGACCTATTTAACGATGTATGACAAGTAGTTAAGAATAGGATACTTGTGGAAATAAAAAGGAAAATGACCGCGCCCCGAAGTAAAAATGGACCCAAAATTAGGAACGTTTTACGGGGGTCTCCCTATGGTAACGCCTCGGAGTACTTAAGCCGGCAAGCAAAACTAGGAAATCACTGGATCCAGAAGAGCTCTCCGAGGAAGAAACGAAGAAGCCTGAAGATACTCGAAGCAACAAGAAACCTGAAGAAGCCTGGGAAAAACCCTGAAGACTGAAGAGAAGCCCGAAGTACGAAGCGATCCGGACTGCGACATTGCTTGCCAGCGTCACTACGGTCGTGTACTCCGGGGCTACCATAGGGCGGGGCGTGGTCGATTCCGCGTATATTTTATATCGTGCGTTTCATTACGTTGCCCGTCCTATACAAACCGCACCTTTCGGAGCGACATTCCTAGAGGCTAGACGTCAAATAGAGTGCCCGAACACGCACCAGGGGGTGCATACGCTGGGCTCCGGCGCCCGAGTTCAGGACTCGGATTCTCGCCCAGTGAAGTCGCGGCGGAACGTTGGTGCCCGTCTCCGGGTTCCCGACCTCCGCACGCCTACAGCTGGTCCTTCGAGCCGGATTGTTCGCCGCACTCAAGATGCCAGTCACTAGAAGCACGAAGGGCGCTCCATCAAGCCTTCCAGCAGCGACGACCACCACGACCCCGACGACCGGCGCAACCACGGCGCCCCGAGTTGAAGGCACGTCGGGATCTACGGTCACCACGACGTGGTCACACGGGACCACAACCACTGCAACAACCGCGACCGAAACTCCTCGCGCACCCGGACTACATGAAGACGTACCGGCTGCGACGGTTCGAAGAGGACGCTCGACGCGGTCAAGCAACAAGAGGAAGGAGCTGGAAGCGAGGGCAGAAGTTGCGCGCCTCGAGCATGAGGCGGCGCAAGCAGCGGCAGCGGCCGCTCGAGCGCGACTCGAATTACTTCGAGCCGAAGAAGACGACGACGACTCGTCTACGGGTACAGGTGGAGGATCCAGTCAAAGAAGACGCCGTGTCGAAGTGGGTGCAAGCCACTACAACGGCGCCCGTGAAGGAATACGAGGTCGAAGCTGTCACCGAAGAGGTCAAGCCCAGCGACGCACCGAAGAGCGACGCATGCGGTTTGGCAGAAGCCATTGTGAAGGCCATCAATGCAGCTCCGCGGGCTGGGACGTCTGCTCCGGCGTTCCTGCATGAACTACCGCCGTTCGACGGTACATCGGGAGAATGGATCGCCTTCAACACAGTGTATGAAGACACAGCCTCGTTTTTCAGTCGGCCACAGAACATGGCCCGACTGCGGAAGGCCATCAGGGGGATGGCCAGGGATGCGGTGAAGAGCGTCCTGTACTCCGACTGTACACCAGAGGAAGTCATGGAAGCCTTGCGCCGCAGATTCGGGAGACCAGACGCCTTGGTCTTAGGCGAGTTGGAAAAATTGAAGAGCTTGCCAAGAATCAATGAAAACGCGCGCGACGTGTGTATCTTCGCGAGCCAAGTGAACAACACCGTTGCAGCGATCCGGGGCATGAAGAAGCCACAGTATCTCCATTCGCCGGAGATTATGAAGAGCATAGTGGACAAGATGCCTGCGGTGATTCGGTACCGATGGTACGACTTCGCCGCGGACACGGAAGAGGAGGCGCCCGAACTCATCTCGATGATGAGGTTCTTGAACAGGGAGGCCGACAGATGCAGTCCGTATGCAGTACAAGAGGTGGTCCGACCACGGGCCCCTGCGCGACAAGCCGCGCACGTCGCCGTGGATCACCACGAAGAAAGAGCAGTGAAGACGATCTGCTCACACTGCAACGGCGATCACCGGATGCTGGACTGCCAAGATTTTGGAAGAGCAGCGGTCAAAGACAGGTGGGACTCAGCGAAGAGGAGCCGCCTTTGCTTCAAGTGCCTTCAAGGGAGGCACAGGAAAGAAGACTGTCGAAGGCCGCCGTGCAGGAAATGCAAGCGCGCGCACCACATACTGCTTCACGAGGAGCGGAGCCCGGTGCGCCGAGAAGAGGCAGTGGAAGACGCGGCCAAAGAAGTGGCAAACAACGTGCGCCTTCCGGTGAACGCGGCGGTGGGAGCGAGAGCGTTCCTGAAGATGGTCCCGGTGATCATACACGGGCCCAAAGGAACAAAGAAGATTATGGCTCTACTGGACGAAGGGTCGACGGTTACCCTTCTCGACTCTGCAGTCGCGGAAGAGGTTGGACTCAAGGGACCGCGGGAGAACCTCACTCTGGAGACCGTCGGAGGCAAGATAGTCTCGAAGAAGGACTCCATGAAGCTGGACGTGCAGCTAAAGGGCGCGCACCAGAAGAAGATGAGGCTGCTGAAGGGCGTGAGAACGATAGACGATATCAGTCTCACGCCCCAGAGGCTCGACCGAAGGAGGCTGCGGGAATGCTCGCACCTCAAGAAAATAGCGGAGCAGCTGTACTACGAAGAAGAGTCTCCAAGGCTGCTAATAGGCCAGGACAACTGGGAGCTGATAGTGTCCAGAAGCACCAGAAAAGGCAGTAAGAATCAGCCAGTGGCATCGTACACTCTGCTGGGATGGGTGTTCCACGGCTTGGACGGGAAAAGCGGGCAGGCTGTGCGCTTCGGAAGATGCGCACACGTCTCCTCTCGAGAGGACGATTTGGACGCGCTGGTTGAGGAGCACTTCGCCGTGGAATCGCTTGGTGTGCAACCGAGGAGACCGACGACAGACGCAGACGCCAGAGCCCTGGCACAGCTGGAGGAGTCTACCAGGCGAACGCCGAGCGGGCGTTACGAGGTTGGGCTTCTCTGGAAGAAGGTGGACAAGGTGTTGCCGGCGAACTACAAGTCAGCCGAGAACAGATTGAAGTCCGTCAAGAAGAAGCTCGACAAGAATCAAGACATATGGAGAAGCGGCGTCGGGTGGGACGAGCACATCGGAGCCGAAGAAGAGCAGCAATGGAGAACATACATAGACAACCTGCGCCTGCCGCAAGACCTACGGTTGCCGCGGTGCATCACGCGCACCGCACACGAGGGGGAGCTCCCCGTGTTCACCGACGCCAACGTCAAGCCATTAGTCGCTCACAGATTGGCCGAGATCGAGGACACAACGAAACCACAACAATGGCGCTGGGTGCCCACGAAGGAGAATCCAGCCGACGACGCGACACGGAAGGTTCCGAAGAATTTCGGCGCGGACCACAGATGGTTCAAGGGTCCGGCTTTCCTGCGCGAGGCCGAAAATAAGTGGCCTCGCGCCCGTCAGTTAAAAGCTCAACGAACAGGGGAAGAGAAAGAGACGCAAATAACGACCGCCGTTAGAGAAAAAGCGAGTAAGTTCGCGACGCCGTCACCGGAAAGATTCTCGCGGTGGACCAGATTGGTAAGGGCCACCGCGAGGGTGTTGTTGTTCGTGCGACTGTGCCGAAAGAAGAACGCGGTTGGCGCCGTGAGCAGGGCGGAGCAAGACCCCGTCTGGAAGCCGTATCAGAAGAAAGGAGCGGCAGAAAAGAAGACCACCGTTCGGGAGCGAACGAGCAGGAACCTGCTGCCGCTCGACCCGGACGTGATACGCGAGGCACAGAGGCTGCTGCTGAAGAGGAGCCAAGAAGAAGAATTTGAAGAGGACATTGGTCGCATCCGCAGTGGGAAGCCGCTACACAAGGGCAGCAGGCTGAGAGGGCTGGCGGTCAACATAGGAGACGATGGGCTTATAAGGATGCACGGGCGCATAGATGCGGCCACCGGCGTCACCGAGGACTACAAGAGGCCCATCGTGCTCGGCAGTAGTCACCGCGTAACGAAACTGTTAATACAGCATTTTCACGAACTGTTACAGCACGGAAAACACGCGACTGTCCTGAACGAGCTGCGGCAGAGATTCTGGGTGCTAGGATTGCGCTCAGCGGTGCGCCACGTCGCGCGCCAGTGCCAGTGGTGCAGAGTGCGACGGGGTCAGCCGCAGGAACCGCCGACGGGAGACTTGCCTCCAGAGCGACTACGACACGGGGCCCCACCGTTCACCCATGCGGCGGTGGACTATTTCGGACCCATGACCGTCACCGTCGGGCGGCGTCACGAGAAGAGGTGGGGCGCGCTGTTCACGTGCATGACAACGAGGGCCGTGCATGTGGAACTGGCCGCGTCCCTGTCGGCAGACTCAATGATATTGGCCCTGAGAAGAATGGCGGCAAGGAGAGGGATGCCGGTCACTATCTATAGTGATAACGGCACGAACTTTGTGGGCGCAAATAAGGAGTTACAGGAGGCGGCGGAAGGCCTGAAAAACGAAGCGTTGGCGACAGCGGCCGAGGAAATGGGCGTGCGGTGGAAGTTTATTCCGCCTGGCGCGCCCCACATGGGAGGAGCATGGGAGCGTCTGGTTCGCTCCATCAAGACGGCGCTGGCGGCAACGCTACGGGAGCGGTACCCGAAGGAAGAGGTTCTGCACACGCTGGTCGCGGAGGCAGAACACATCGTGAACTCGAGGCCTCTAGTGGAGGCAGACGACCCGGCACAAGAAGCCCTAACGCCCAACCATTTTTTAATAGGCAGGTCGTGTGGAGCTCGTCGACTAGGAGTGTTCGCCGACGAAGACGCGACGAGCAAGAAGACTTGGAGGGTGGCGCAGCGGCTCACCGACCACTTTTGGAGTCGGTGGGTGAAGGAATACCTCCCCACTCTCCTGCCAAGAAGAATCGCCGGGCGGTCAGGCGACGGGCGCGATCTGCAGTGCGGGGACACGGTCCTCATAGTGGACTCCGCACTGCCGCGCTGTGTGTGGCCCAGAGGCCAAATCATCACGGCGCACCAGGGACCCGACGGAAGAACGAGGATTGTCGAGGTGCGGACGGCGAACGGCGTGCTGCGGCGACCGAGCACCAAGGCGGTGCTCCTCGTCCCGGCGGCAGCAGCGGCGGCGTCGTCCGACGAAGAAGAAGGTGCTGCGCACGAGGGGGAGGATGTTGACGACGCACGCGCACATCACCCGGCGTAGCACATAGAGCACATTATGTAAGGTCTCGTCACGCCACGATCGCAGTATGTGTGGGCGGATTGGGTGCATTTTTATTGTTTTTTGACATGCTTCGCACCCACCGCTCACACATTAATGATTTATATGTCATTTTAAAGGGCGTGACGAGACCTATTTAACGATGAATGACAAGTAGTTAAGAATAGGATACTTGTGGAAATAAAAAGGAAAATGACCGCGCCCCGAAGTAAAAATGGACCCAAAATTAGGAACGTTTTACGGGGGTCTCCCTATGGTAACGCCTCGGAGTACTTAAGCCGGCAAGCAAAACTAGGAAATCACTGGATCCAGAAGAGCTCTCCGAGGAAGAAACGAAGAAGCCTGAAGATACTCGAAGCAACAAGAAACCTGAAGAAGCCTGGGAAAAACCCTGAAGACTGAAGAGAAGCCTGAAGTACGAAGCGATCCGGACTGCGACATTGCTTGCCGGCGTCACTACGGTCGTGTACTCCGGGGCTACCATAGGGCGGGGCGTGGTCGATTCCGCGTATATTTTATATCGTGCGTTTCATTACGTTGCCCGTCCTATACAAACCGCACCTTTCGGAGCGACATTCCTAGAGGCTAGACGTCAAATAGAGTGCCCGAACACGCACCAGGGGGTGCATACGCTGGGCTCCGGCGCCCGAGTTCAGGACTCGGATTCTCGCCCAGTGAAGTCGCGGCGGAACGTTGGTGCCCGTCTCCGGGTTCCCGACCTCCGCACGCCTACAGTGATATTATGAAACCGCGGAAATAACAGTGTTTAAAACCGCGTAAGGTAGGTGCAGTGAATTTTACAGGAACGAGGAAACACACATAATATTTACTAAACTACATGACTTTCTATTGTTTAAACTTTTAAATTGTCAAATTATAATATTCTTCTTGGTATTGTAGGCATTAGTTATGTTAAATATGTATTAATTAATGAGTAAATCGACTAAGCCCGCGAAATCTCGATTTTGCTAGTTTTGTAAATACGCAGTTTTAAACACTGTTAGTTCCGCGGTTTTAGAATATCACCGACGATATGGTATGTCTAAAGTTGAGTCAGTCACTGTACAACCGTTGTCAGAATTGTGGCGGTAGCAATACGCCAACTTAGATTTAGCTTATAAAATAACACGCTTATTATTTGTAATTTTAACTTTATTTAAACATGCATTTCATTGTAAGATATGACTGCAGATGTTTAACCATAAAACATCTGCGAGTCGTTTTATTACAGTAAGAATTTTTGTGTACCTTATTGTATAATATTCGTTAAAAAGATGCTGTTCTAAATTATTGTTTCCTAATTGTAATGTAATGGCCCGTTCATGCCGGGGCAATAAAACTGTATTATTATAGTTAAGTTCTTTAGTGGCGGCAATCCTTTGCAACCAATTTATGTTTTTTTAGACAATAGTACACATGTTTTGTAAACCTTTCGGTTTGGACAATAGCCCAGATGTTGGGCAGACCTTAATTTTTTGTCGAAAGGATAGACCCTATTTTATGGCTTAAATATATTTTCTGTAAGATTTATCCCCACCGATCCTCATTCAGGTAGACCTATAAAAGGGTCGGTTTATTTGGATGTAAAAAGGACAGTCTGCCATCTCTCGTCACGAGCACATCTCGCTCCGAATCGCATAGTTATAATTTTACTCTGTCACTGTATGTATTAAGTGTTAATTTACGAAATATACAAAAGTTAGTTCCTGGAAGTGAGTGCTCATTCTAATACCTACACTTATAACCACCAAAGTGGTGACCCCGAATCAAAAAGAGTGATTTGAGTGTAGTGTATTAAAGTTAAATTGTAGTACGCGAGTTTTCCGTGGAAGAGACATTGTTTTTGAATAACACATCAGAAAAAGTGAGCAGTATCATGAACACCGGAAGCGTTAGTGAACAATCTGCCCCGGAGGTTGCGTCGTGTTCTCCACATATACCAGAGTGCAAATCGAATGATTTAGAAGTTTGGTTCGCCATAGTAGAAGCTGCGTTTGCTGCCGCCCGCATCAACTCGGAGAAATCAAAATACGCACTGGTAATACAGAAGATACCAACAAACATCATAGACACAATGCGTGATGTCATTTTAAGCCCGCCTGACGACGCTCCATATACAACGTTCAAGGCGATTTTGAAAAAGCGTTGTGGTACATCGGAGAGTCAGCGAACACGTCAGCTGCTGGAACGCGAGGACCTGGGAGATGATAAGCCGTCACAGTTTCTTCGACGCCTACGAAACCTAGCGGGTGAGAATATGTCGGAATCTACTGTCCGTACACTTTGGCAAGGACGATTGCCAACGGTCTTACAGCCCATCCTAGCAACTGTTAAGGACCAACCGTTGGAGAAAGCTGCGGAAGTTGCAGATGCAGCATTAGAATACTTGCCAATGCGTTCAGCTATTGCAGAGACCGGAATTCGTCCTGCTCCCACCAAACAAGAGGAGTCGGCATCGGAAGACATGAAAAAGATGTACGTCAGTTTAAAAGACGAGATCGCTTTGCTACGTCGAGAAATCAACGATCCCACTTCACGTGCGCGAGTGCGAGATAAGAACAGATCACGATCTCGCTCACGTTCCAGAAGCCGCGGTTTACGTCCACGTGATTTGTGCTGGTATCACTGGCGGTTTGATACGAAGGCAACGAAATGTGTTCCACCATGCAGCAAGGCTACGGGAAACGCTCCGGGCAGTCGTTAATGACGGCAAACGACTCCTGCCCTAAGAAATCACGCCGTTTATTCGTCTGCGACCGAGCCAGCAAAATCAAATTCCTCGTGGACACCGGAGCTGACATCTGCGTGTTTCCTCGTCATCGTTTCCAAGGCCTGCATAAAAAGTCAAACTACGAGCTTTCTGCAGCCAACGGGACAGTGATCGCTACATACGGAATTGCTAACTTGACGTTGGAGCTTGGCCTAAGACGAGATTTTACTTGGAGGTTCATAATAGCTGATGTCTCCAAGCCAATCTTAGTAGCTGATTTTTTGGCATATTATGGACTCCTACCAGATCTGCAACGTAGACGTTTGATAGACTCCTCCACCCTGCTTACCTACAAGGCGGAGATAACAGAGTGTCAGGAACCAAGCATCAAAGTCATTAATGGCTCATCACCATACCATGAGCTTCTGCAGGAGTTTCCAGATATTATTCGTCCAGATGGCGCACCCAAAACAGTAAGCCACAGCACAAGACATCACATCATTACGACTCCAGGCCCACCAGTTGCGCACAAACCCCGTCGTCTTGCTCCAGACAAGTTGGCCGCCGCCAAAAAGGAATTCGAGGCGATGTTGCGACTAGGATTGTGTCGGCCATCAAAAAGTTCATGGGCTTCTCCACTACACATGGTTCCCAAGAAAGGAGATGAGTGGAGACCATGTGGAGACTATCGGGCACTCAATAGTCGGACAGAACCCGATAAATACCCAGTACGACACATCCAGGACTTTGCACAAGGACTGCACGGGAAGAACATTTTCTCCACTCTTGACTTAGTAAGAGCATTCCATCAAATACCAGTCGCAGAGGAAGACATACCTAAGACAGCCATCATTACTCCATTCGGACTCTTCGAGTTTATGTACATGACTTTTGGATTACGTAACGCAGCCCAAACCTTCCAGCGCTTCATGGACGAAGTGCTACTGGGATTGGACTTTTGTTACGTGTACATTGATGATATTTTAATTGCATCATCATCACATGAAGAGCACCTCAAGCATTTGAAAATTGTTTTCAATCGTCTTAAGAAATATGGCGTCGTCATCAACCCCAGCAAGTGCATCTTTGGCCAGAAAGAAGTTCGTTTCCTGGGATATATGGTAACTGCAACTGGTACTCGACCACTTCCAGACAGAGTTGTCGATATACAACGGTTTAAATTACCAGACACCGTCAAAAAGCTACGTGGATTTCTCGGTATGATAAATTTCTACCGTAGGTTCATACCAGGTGCAGCCGCAACTCAAGCACCGCTTAACGACCTACTCCAGGGTAACCTTAAAGGAAATGCTCCTGTGCCCTGGACAGCAGCTACTACGAAGGCTTTCGAGGCGTGCAAGGAGAGTCTCGCGGAGGCTACCTTGCTTGCTCATCCTCAACCCGACGCACAGTTAGCATTAATGTGTGATGCATCGGACTACGCCGTCGGTGCAGCGCTGCAGTAGTTTGTGGATAATCATTGGCAACCACTGGGCTTCTTCTCGAAGAAATTGAGCCCCACCGAGCAGAAGTATGCAGCTTATGACCGCGAACTCCTAGCTATATATCTTGCTGTTAAACACTTCAGACACATGATAGAAGCGAGAAAGTTCACTATTTATACTGATCATAAGCCCATTACCTTCGCATTTCGGAAGAAAACAGACCAATGCTCACCACGCCAATTTCGACACATAGATTTCATCAGCCAGTTTTCAACGGATATTCGTCACATTGCTGGAAAAGATAACCCTGTCGCTGATGCGTTGTCTCGCGTAGAAGAGCTCGAAACAACTCTAGACTTTCAGGCACTCGCTGAGTCGCAAGCGCACGACGAAGAACTTCAAAAACTGCTGAAAGAAAATACGTCTTTGCAATTGAAACGTATACTGATTCCAGGCACGGAAATTCCCGTAACCTGTGACGTATCAACAGAAGCTGTTCGACCATTCATCACCACGCCGTTTAGGAGAATTGCATTCAACACCGTCCATCGACTTTCGCATCCCGGAATCAATGCTACAGTCAAACTTATGACCCAGCGTTATATTTGGCCGTCAATAAACTCCGATTGCAGAAAATGGGCTCGCAGCTGCATCGATTGTCAACGTGCGAAGATCTCCAGACATGTATCTGCCCCTGTTGGATCATTTGCTCCACCGACATCCAGATTTGAGCATATCCATATAGACATAATCGTAATGTCTATATCTGAAGGTTACAGATACTGCCTCACAATGATAGATCGTTTTACTCGTTGGCCAGAAGCAATACCACTCCAAGACCAGGAAGCAACAACGGTGGCTAAAGCATTCTACAACCATTGGATCTCACGCTTTGGCACACCATTAAGGATCACATCTGACCGTGGTAGACAGTTCGAGTCGCACCTGTTCAGGCACCTCAATCAACTGGCAGACACGACGCATTTCAAGACTACGGCTTATCATCCGGCGTCCAACGGTATGGTGGAACGTTTTCATCGTCAGCTGAAGGCTGCTATAAAATGTCATCAGGATACACGGTGGACTGAAATTCTCCCTACCGTGCTGCTGGGCATCCGAGCTGCTTGGAAGGAAGATTTAGAGGCTACTGTCGCCGAGATGGTATATGGTCAGCCACTGCGGATTCCTGGAGAGTTTTTGGTGCAACAGACGACAATCACCGACAGTAACAGTGCAGCGGACTTTGTGAAACAACTACGGCAACACTTTCAAGAGCTGCGACCAACATCAGTATCTCGGCATGGCGAGAAAAGAACGTTCATTTTTAAAGACCTCAGCACCACTGACCAAGTCTTCGTGCGCCACGAGGGTCCAAAAGCGCCCCTGCAGAGTCCTTACGAGGGCCCTTTCAAGGTTGTCATGCGCGGGGAGAAGACGTTTGTTGTTAACGTCCGCGGTCGTGACGTTACAATATCCATTGACCGTCTTAAACCAGCCTATGTGTTAGCTGATCCTGAAAACACTTCAGCTGACGACGAACATCAAGCACCAAGGCAACGGACAACTCAAAACAGTGAAGATGTACATCGCGAAACAGATGCACACCAGCGAACAAGGTCCGGAAGGCGCGTCCGCTTCCCGGACTATTTCCAAAGTGGATGTTCGTGAACTGTCATTCACTGGTAGGGGGGTGCTGTGGCGGTAGCAATACGCCAACTTAGATTTAGCTTATAAAATAACACGCTTATTATTTGTAATTTTAACTTTATTTAAACATGCATTTCATTGTAAGATATGACTGCAGATGTTTAACCATAAAACATCTGCGAGTCGTTTTATTACAGTAAGAATTTTTGTGTACCTTATTGTATAATATTCGTTAAAAAGATGCTGTTCTAAATTATTGTTTCCTAATTGTAATGTAATGGCCCGTTCATGCCGGGGCAATAAAACTGGGGCGGACTTTAGTTCAGGGTAGCACGATTTGAGGGCTAAAAGTGATCACAGGTGATAGGGATTCAGTTCCTGATTACAACGTTATCACTCCTATTCAAAGGAAATGCATAGTTTTCGAGAAATTAATATAAATAGTTCCTAACCTCAAATCACATATTGGGTAAAATGGAACGTTTTTATGGGCGATTTACAAACAAATCATCAGTACCAAGTCAAATATGTTGTCTATGGTGTAAAAATCGGTGAAACGGAACGTAAAAAACCATAAAAACTATACGAGTTGATTCAGGTGTCAATGTCAACAAAAAAATTAGGAATGTTTTGTTGATGGTTTTTGGCGGATTGCGTATCTACGTTATACCAATATTGATTTGTTTGTGTTTTGTTGTGTTATAATATGTTTTATAACGCCTTAGAAATTATGTTGAGAAGGAAGTTAGTGCACCCACTTTATGAATCGGTTAGGTCGAATGTGCTCCAAAACCGACTCAGAGCACCCCGACTTCACGTAGTCTTTTGGCTACCAACCCTAGAGTGTATATAAAAAGCCGGAGGCGCGGAGGGAGAGCAGCCCCCGCCCGCTGTAACAAAGGATAGGCACCCGTGCGAGCCGGAGCGGCTGAGGCTGGTCGCCGGAGGCGACCAGCAAGCCGAAGCTGCAGAGGTGAGCGTGGGTGTCTATCCTTTGTTACGCAAGGGCGAAGGGGCTGCACTTCCCGCAGCGCCGGAGACGTTGCAGAAGCGAATTTGTATTGACAACAAGTGTTTTTGTAGGTTAGGTTACTTAAATTGATATATCTCAGGAATGGTGCATTACCTTTTCACGGGAGTGGTACCAGGTGAGATGGGACACTCCCTCTCCCCTCCTCCACACCCCGCACCCCACCAAATCGTGCTACCCTATTCTAAATTTTACCCTAAAACTGTATTATTATAGTTAAGTTCTTTAGTGGCGGCAATCCTTTGCAACCAATTTATGTTTTTTTAGACAATAGTACACATGTTTTGTAAACCTTTCGGTTTGGACAATAGCCCAGATGTTGGGCAGACCTTAATTTTTTGTCGAAAGGATAGACCCTATTTTATGGCTTAAATATATTTTCTGTAAGATTTATCCCCACCGATCCTCATTCAGGTAGACCTATAAAAGGGTCGGTTTATTTGGATGTAAAAAGGACAGTCTGCCATCTCTCGTCACGAGCACATCTCGCTCCGAATCGCATAGTTATAATTTCTGTCACTGTATGTATTAAGTGTTAATTTACGAAATATACAAAAGTTAGTTCCTGGAAGTGAGTGCTCATTCTAATACCTACACTTATAACCACCAAAGAATAAACCGCTTGTATGTAACGCGATGTTTTATTTCCGTCACCCCGAGCACACCACTAAAGTGTCTAATTATGACCTCATAGCAAAATTTTGGTAGAAATAAATAAACTAAGCAAGAATTCGTTCATTATTAGACAGTTATATTATAAATAATTCTCGTGTAACACACTTACTTTATGTAACTATCTCAAACTATGAGCAATACAATACAGCACTGGGACCCTACTATATTCATCTATCATCACATACAATATCCACTATCCCTATACGAAAAATTTAATTTTTACCTATCTGTCACTACATTATTATTAATCTATAATTTCATTCAAAAATGGCGGTTGTCAATACGACTCCGGTAAATAATTTCTTAAATTTAATTTCGTGCTTCTTTATTTCAATTATGGTTGTTTTACCTATGGAATGAGACTCCATCTTTTCTTCCTATTATTCTGGAATGGTTTTTGCAAGTTTTTAGCACGCAGTACGGCATTTATGGACCAATTATATTTACACCTAATTAGGTCCGTCTTCGCTGAAACGTCAGGGACGACTGACAGCCTAGCGGTACATGTACTCTTGCGAATGTTCCAAACTATTTGGTCTTGATGTCCCCTCCAGTTGTGTAACTCAATGTATTTTGCTGTCATTATTTCGCAGAGGAGATCTTAAAGAGGGAGGGTAGGCGATGTGCCACTGCTGTCATCACCTGTGCGAATTTAAATGTGAAAAAAATATAAACTCTAACTTAAGTGCGAAAAAGTGGAAATAATCTTAAACTTAGTGACTAGGTGGACAGACGCAACTTTAAATAACCAGTGATAAACCAGTGTTTAGTGATATAATAAAGACGAAGTTTTGTGGACAATATAGTGCGAATAACAAGGACCTTAACTCCATCTGAACGAAAATAATACTATATAGGACGGTAAAGTGCATAATACTAATAAAAAACAGACTTGTGCTACAATAATTAAACAAAAAAAGTAAAAATTATAGTCATTAAAGGATCTACAATAATACCTATCTGTCAATGTCAAAGCCATCTAGTTCTAAACAACAAAACTAACATGTGCCGTACAACTATTAAAAGTTGAAAATACCGTTTGGAATTAAACTCTCAAAATCAATAAAACGTTTCCATCGAGCACCAAGAGAGGGCGCGGCTAATATCTATATAACTGGAAGACGATTAAATTTAAAGCGCCATCTAGCGGTTTATAATGAAACTGTTATTAGACAACAGAATTGAAGCATTTAATCGATACCTTTATGTCAAATTAGTAACAAGTTTTTGTCAAACGCCACAAGAGGGCATAGTATAGAATATAGACTCATAGCCTTTGCAGGATACAGATAGAGAAATATCTTAACAATGGAAGAAGTACTATCAGCACTTCGTAAAATACAAAGTGAGATGGATGAACAGAAAAATATGATCCTAAAAAGCGCAGAAATGGTAACCGAAAACATAACCGAAAATGTAAATAAAATCATAAACGAAAAATTTCAAATATGGAATGAAAATTTTGAAAATCTTAAGGAAAGAGTGGAAAACCAAGAGTTAAGACTATACTACCTGGAAAAACAAGCGAGACAACGTAACCTAGTATTATTTGGTTTGGAAGAAACGGAGAATAGCTATAACGACTTGGAAAACAACATTATTCACTTTATACATAAATACTTCTCTGTGAAATTCGACCGCCAAGAGCTACAAGAGATAAAAAGAATAGGAAAAAAATCCTATAAGATTCGCCCTGTTATTATAACCTTCACGACACTCGGTACCAAAATCAATATTCTCAAACGCAAACAAAGTCTCAAAGACACTTCATATTACATAAAAGAAGACTACCCAAAACAAATATTAGAAAAAAGAAAAGAACTACAAAAACAAGTTACAATTGAAAGGGAAAGAGGAAATGAAGCTATAATCAAATATGATAAGATAGTTATACTGAAAAACAAACTGGAGTATACGTCAGGCAATAAAAGAAGAAATCTGTCCAATTCTCCGGAAAATATTCCGCGTACTCCGACCGAACATAAAACACAAGTTAGCAAGAAAAATAAAACTTCTGGCCCACATATCGCCCAAAGATCGACAAGCTACTCCGAAGGTGTAGTGAAACCCAGCATGCTTAATTTCCTTGTGAACAAAAATTTATCGAATAAAACAAATTCAAGTGAAAATAGCGATACGAATATCTAGCAACGAAAAACTAGCCCCCTCCAGGAAAACAAATTTAAAGAATCTATTATAATGAACGATATACATCTCCCAAGCCGGCCGGTCACCGTGGGAGATTACGACCACAACCCTCCAAAGAAAACAGATAAACCTATCAATATATGCTTTAACAGAACCATCAAAAGCCCAAGTAATAGTCTATACGTTGCAACTTATAATGTCAGAACTCTTTCATCGTACGAGCGTTTACTAGAACTGGAAGAAGCCATAAAAGAACTTAATTATGATATTATAGGCATTTCAGAAATGAGGCGGTGTGGGAACAAAATAGAGGAATACGACAAATTTATAATGTGCTATATAGGACAGACACCAGGTAAACACGGAGTAGGTTTCATAATAAATAAATCGCTTAAACATTACATAGAAAGCTTCATAGGACTAACAGAGAGAGTTGCATCATTAAATTTGAATATCCAAGAACATAAAGTAATGTTAATACAGGCATATGCACCAACAGAGGCAGCAAGTGATGACGAAATTGATGAATTCTATACCACAATACAAAGGGCAATAGCGACTGCACATGAAAACTTAATATTAATGGGAGATTTTAATGCTAAAATTGGATATCCTAGACGAGAAGAATACTTGGTTTTGAAGCAATACGGATATGGCAAAAGAAACAAAAGAGGACAACGTTTGATAGACTTTGCACTTGAAAATAATTTGACAATAATTAACACCTGCTTTAAAAAAAGGCCTAGCCGTAGATGGACATGGTCCTCACCAAACGGGCAACATAAAAATGAAATAGATTTCATCATATCAAATCGACCAGATATATTTCAAAATATAGGTACTCTAAACATAAGTTACCCATCAGACCACAGACCCGTTAGAGCAACAATAAAACTTTCTACTAAGAAGTTGAATAGAGCTAAATTTACCAATAACAACAAAAACCAATTGAATACTCAAGAGGAAGAAACAAATTTCAAAGATAATCTTAAACTCTTAATAACTCAGCAAAACGCGCAAAGAAAATTTTTTTCCGTTCAAACATGTTATGACGAAATAACAACTGCCATTAACCAAAGTTTACAGCATGCTCGTAGCAAAGAAAGTAACCAGAAAGTACATAAAATCTTATCAGCCCGTACAATAAATCTGTTACACCGAAGAAGTTTCCTACAAAAAATTAAACAGAAAACTAGAGCTATAAAGAGCGAAATCTCAGCATTATATAAGTTAGTCAACAAATATGTAAAGAAAGACTACGCGCAATATAGACTTGATACTATTGAACGGCATATACAACAAACAGGAGGCACAAAAAAAGCTTATAAGGAACTAAGGACCAACAAAGACTGGATAGAAACATTAAGTAAGTCAGGAAAATACCTTTACCGAAGAAAAGATCTTGTTGACGTTGCAACCGAATTTTACAAAAAGTTATACAGCAAAAATTCTGAAATAAGCTTTTCATCAATTATCGAAAAACAAATTACAAGTACAAGTGGAATCAAACCAATCGACGAAACAGAAGTCATTGAAGAGATAAAAAAGTTAAAATTGGAAAAAAGTCCAGGCCCAGATAACATTAGTAACGAAGTTATAAAAATGGGTTGCACAATTCTGGCAGGACCATTAACTAGAGTATTTAATTTAATATTGAGAACTGCAGAAATACCCTCACAATGGTCAGAATCGAACATTATCCTATTATATAAAAAAGGTGATCCAAGAGACATCGGCAATTATAGACCGATAAGCTTGCTATCGTGCATCTATAAACTCTTTGCCTCCATACTAAACAGAAGGATAAGTGGAACACTAGAAGCCAAGCAACCGATAGAGCAGGCAGGTTTTAGAAAGGGATACTCTACCATGGACCATATCCACACACTGGAATTAATAATAGAAAAATATCAAGAACGACAGAGATCATTGTACATTGGATTTATTGATTATAAAAAAGCGTTCGATACGGTGTCACATGAAAGAATTTAGGAAGCTTTAAGTGAGCAAGGAATAGAATATGAATATGTAGAAGTCATAAAAAGCATTTATAATAATAGCACTAGTAGAATTAAACTAGAAACTCTAGGCCCAAGTTTTCCTATAAAGAGAGGAGTACGGCAAGGCGACCCTTTATCGCCAATAATTTTTATCGCTGTCCTCGAATCGGTCATTAAAAAATTAGATTGGCAATACTCAGGGATTAAATTGCAAGATCACTATCTAAGTCATTTAAGATTTGCAGATGACTTGGTACTGCTGTCAGAATCAAGCTCTCAACTGCAGTGTATGATAGAAACGCTCCACCTAGCTAGTGCTCTCGTTGGTTTGGAAATAAATTTCTCCAAAACAATGGCGATGACAAATGCTACAAAAAACATTTTAAAAATTAATAACATACCATTAGAATATACAAATAGCTATATCTACTTAGGAAAAAGAATAAGCTTCGATAAAGCCAATAATGATCTAGAAATAGACAGAAGAATACAAAGTACATGGAATAAATATTGGAGCCTGAAAGAAATATTCAAAAGCAACATGCCAATAAGTACAAAAGTAAAGGTAATGAACTCATGCCTTATACCGTGCTTAACATACGGATGCCAGACATGGAAATTCACTGCACGAGTAAGAAAGAAAATCCTCATATGTCAACGAGGAATCGAACGCAGTATGCTTAATATTAAGAAAATAGATAAAATACGTCATACCAAAATACGTGAAATCACAAAGGCAAAAAATGTTTTAAGCTATGCTTTGAAGTTAAAATGGAAATGGGCTGGCCATCTAGCGAGGCTACAGGATCAAAGATGGACCACTAGAGTCACTTCATGGATTGGTCCAAAAGGAAAACGGAGGACAGGACGACCTTTGACACGGTGGGATGATGAAATTAAAAGAACCGCTGGGCCCTTCTGGACCCAAGTAGCACAAAACCGAAGTGTATGGCAATCATTGGAGGAGGCCTTTACCCGCACAGGGGTTCATACAGAAAGTAATTTATCTAGTATTATAAACAATACTTAAAGTATCAATAAATAAAGTAAATATAATAATAATAATAAGAACTACTAATATTGGCATAAGTCAAAATACTAATCAAACAACTCTTGTAAGTCTGTGTGAAATTAAAGGCTTTTTTATTTTTTATTTTTATTTATTTATTTCGCAGAATTTTATCAGAATTTATTAGACTGTTTTGAGTATTTTTCGCAATTCTTCATAGTTTCGTATTTGGCCATCCACACACACTTGAAAAATCCCCCTATATGTATGCATAGGAATATAATCAGCAGTGGTCACAAAAATTAAAAAACAGAAAATATTTTTTAAATGTATTATTTCTCATCTTCTCTTTTTACAATAGAATCTAAGAACTCTGCAGGGGCAGCAACATCAAAATCATGACGTGGGCACAGCAACAGTACTGCGCGACGTCCTACTACACAATTACAATAATACTTAGTTATTCCGTCTCTCCTTGATTTGGAAGTTTAGCATCATTGTTTTTCATCAAAACACACACACTTTTCCTGTGGGAACTCCAGGATACTAAACCATATTAACTAAATGATAAATAGGATACCTTGTAGATTCATGGCTAAAAAAACTTCGATTAGTTGATGGACCCACTCACTGATTACAGAAATGATTATAATAAGACGGGTATTGCATTGAACACAATGCACAAATTGTTGAGGAGCGCACTGTTGTTCCGAGTTCATGTTGGAAATATGGTAATACTTCACACTTTAAACGAAATCACAAAGCGTTATCGTTATACAATGGTTAATCTTACAGTGTTCAGAAATACAAGGGTATATCGGAGTCCGTGATTAAAGCCAAGTCACAAATATAAACAGAGAATTAACAGTTGTCGTAAATCGGAAATCAAAAGAAAGCAAAATGACAGCGCAAAGAAAAGTCATGTGTCATAGAAAATACCACAGAAAATACCTACACTTTTTTTTAAATTTAGTACTACCTTCAACGTTGTAGTTAAAACCTTTTTTTAAAACAAAGTATGACTGATGGAACGCACTCATATGCGTTCAATATTATTAAAAACACTTTAAGTTTTTCTTTTTTATCCGGGTTTTTTTAAAATAAATTGAAATATGCATTTTGACTCTAATAAATTATGAAAATTTTTAATGTACCATTCATAACTGGTCCCGTTCGTGGTCCATTTTCGCCGATGTTCTTTGTCTATGAGCCGAACAAAAGCTTGAACTATTGTTGTAAATGTGACGGGAAGAACGGCTGAAGAAAACTTGATACAAAACCTAAAAGAAAACGATTTTTCATTGTTGATAGATGAGAGCACTGATAAGTCTGCAATTAAGCATTTAGCTTTAATAGCTAGGGTAGTCAACTCAAACTACGAAGTAGAAGATAAATTTCTGACTTTGATACCAATCACCGAGGGTTCAGCTAAAGTTTTGTATGATAAAACTGTCGAATATTTCAACGAGAAAGAAATCCCGTACAAAGAAAACATGTTAGCATTTGCATCCGATGGCGCTAATGCAATGTTTGGAGCAAATAATTCGATGGTCACTCATTTTAAAAACGACATACCGAATCTTTTCACCGTGAAATGCATTTGTCATTCGTTTGCACTTTGCGCATCAAACGCATGTGAAAAATTACCGAGGGGCCTTGAAGATTTTGGCCGTGAAGTTTTTAATCACATCCAAAATTCACCTAAACGTATTGGTGATTACCAAACCTTTCAGGCGTTTGCAAATATAAAACCGCATAAAATACTGCACCCAGCCCAAACTAGATGGCTTTCTTTGAACGACGTTGTGAAAAGATTGTTAGAGCAACTTCCAGCTATCAAATTGTATTTTCAATCAGCAGTTTTCACAGATCGTCTTCTTTCTGCTCAAGGTATTTTAACGAAAGCTATGGAACCGACAACCGAGTTATACTTGGAATTTCTTCGATTTGCGCTACCAATATTCACAGATTTGAATAAAGAAATGCAGGCAGAAAAAACAAAGCTGTACTCATTATATGATCAGATTTACACAGCATATCTAACAATTTTAGAATGCTTTATACAACTAGTATATTATATTATACTATTTAGAATTAACAGATGAAGAAAAAAACAAAGCCCAAGATATTTCGAATGCGAAAGAAAAGAAAGTATTAAGTGTTGATGCAAATGACGTTCAAACCCCTGTGCCGTTATTTGAAATATATGTAGGCGGAATGATACCTAATTTGATTCGATAGAAAAATGAAACCCAAGAGTTAGATGACGACAAACTTACAAATTTTTACAAAAAATGTAAAGACTTTTATGTTGAAGCAATAGCCCAAATCAAACGAAGATTCCCATTTGATGACAAAGAACGTCAAGCTCTAAAATGTTTACAGATGTTGAATCCACAAATAATTTTAAATCACGATTTGAGCAAAAAACAAATAACTTCAATTTCTGAACTCTTATATTATTTCCCAAGTATTTGTCCGGAAGACGTTACAGAATTGGATAGGGAATGGAGAACTCTTCGCAATACCAACTTAAATTCTAACGAACCTGAGACGCTCAATGTAGAAGAATTTTGGGGTCATGTCTCCAAATTGAAGAAGGGTGATGGATCTGCAAGATTTCCGCTGCTGTCAAAATTAACTAAAAAGCTTTTGTGTCTGCCGCACAGTACTGCAACGGTAGAACGCTTGTTTTCAAGTATAAATACTATGAAAACTAAACTAAGTGTTGACGAGTGTCATAAAGTCTACTCAATTCTAATTTTTCATACACACTGACGCGCCTTCTAAAGAGTATTTACACTTTTGAATTCACATATAGAAAATACTAATATAGAGGGCGCTACACACAAATATCTTATTAAATAATCACAAAGTGTCGCCTACAATCCGCCCCCATAGTGCTGATAACAATAAAATCAAACCTTACCTTACTACTAAACAAGCTAAACAAAATATATCTAGTAACAATTTTAACAAATAATAACTAAATAATTAATCAACTACATCTAGGTCAGCACTATTAATCCGCAGGTGTTAGTAGAGCGACACGAGTAACAGAACGACGCAATATACCAGTGTGAGTGCGCACATCTACTACTCTCACGCGACCGTCGTCACCGGCGTGTGTGGCACTCACTACGCCATGGCGCCACAAACCACGATCCAGGTTTGGTTCAATTAATAAGACGAAATCACCATCTCGCAACGCTCTCTGCTCTTTATTCCACTTGTACCTAGGTAGCAAAGTAGGCAAATATTCGCGTATCCACCGCCCCCAAAACATGTCAGTTAATCTTTGGGCGACGCGCCACTGTTTACGCAAACACAAATCTTCGTCATCATATTTACCAAACTCAGGACCATTGGATGACGTACCTACCAAAAAATGATTGGGTGTTAGTGCCTCAGGAAAGTTAGGATCATTCGAAACATATGTGATAGGCCGACTATTAACGAGTGCTTCAACTTCCGCAAACAACGTTGTCAAGGTTTCTGGGCGAGGCGCGCGTTCCTTAAGGACCACTTTGAGTGAAGTTTTTACAGTGCGTATCATGCGCTGCCAAGCACCGCCCATTTCGGGTGCGCCGGGGGGTATAAACTTCCATTCTATGCCCCTCACTGTGCAGTCTTCTTTCAATCTACTCTGGTTGAGTTGTTGTAAGCTGGATTTCAACTCTTTATCCGACCCCCGTAGATTTGTCCCATTGTCAGAGTAAATTACAGTGGGGGTCCCACGTCGCGCTATCATACGTCTTAGAGCCATTATAGTCGCATCAGTACTGAGACTCTCAGACATCTCTAAGTGAATAGCACGTATAGTCAAGCAAGTAAATATGACCGTATCTTTTACTATACGTCTTTGTACTAAAGACGAAAAGATAAATATTTCTAATCCCTTGAACATGTTTACATTGGATACGTGGATGTCCAATTTTAATATGGATTTTATTGAAACATTAATTGAAGGTGCCACAGAGCCTAAGAAAAAAATTGATAATACAGTTCTCAAATTTAATTCGTTGCACATGCTACATAATAAGTATTAAAATATGTTGGCTTAAAATATTTTCTGATGGATCTCAGAGTCAAGCACGCTGCGGTGCTGCTTTTTATGTTCCCATTCACAATGTGAGAGAATCCTTTAAAATAGTTAATAACTCGGAATGTAACATCATGTGTGTGGAGCTCTTTGCGATTTCGGAGGCATTGTCGTATGTTATTAGTACCGGAATTAATAAAGCGGTTATTCTGTTTGATAGCAGAAGCGCTTTGCAACATTTAGCTCGGTGCGCCTCTGGTTACAGAGGTACATCGATTGCATATACTATTTTACGTAAAGTTTCCCTGCTGGTGTCTCGTGGCGTATCTCTAGGATTGCAGTGGGTTCCGTCACATGTTGGTATACGTGGGAATGAGGAGGCAGACAAATTAGCTCGAGAAGCCATATCAAAAGGTACAAAGGTTCAAGTTAGGCCGGATCATTGTGTATTATTATCGAAATATAAAAGTTATTTGTTATTGGAGTAGAAAGAGTATTTTGATGCGATATCTCGAGAGAAGGGTATTTGGTACCGAACGCTAGCGAGTGAACCTCCTCGTGTCCCATGGTTTGCACACTCTAATTTAAGCCATGACCATTTAGTAGTAGCCCTTAGGTTGCGTTCTGGACACATTGTTTCAAATAAGTTCAAATTCACAATGAAGAAAGTAGATAGCCCAAATTGTACGTTGTGTAATTGTGTCGATGATGTTTTTCATTTCTTATCGGAGTGTGTTAGGAGTTCAAATATGAGTACGGAATTGTACAACCGCTTAAATATAAATTGTTTAGACATAGGTATATTCCAAACCATTCTAGCGGCAAATTCTTCTGATGCCGCTGGATTTTTATATATGTCTGCATTTAAGCTGTTTAAAATTGATAATAGTCTAAAATAGTTACTGTTTATTACAAAATTGTGAACACTATGGGACTGGCATAGTCAATTTTGATTCAAAGTCCCCGAATAAATAAAGAGAGAAAAAAAAAAAAACATGAAGAGAAAGTTGTGCATGTCCCTGGTTTTTTGTCGGAGAAACGTGGTTTTCGTATCCATATTCTTTGATATTGCCTAAACTGTCTCTTAGCCTACGGTCTAAAATAAAAATATATTGGGATGAAGCAATATGTGCAAGGGGTTTTTCTCATCGTTCATTAAATCAGGCATAAGTTTTAGTGGCAGCGTATGGTTCTTTTACATCTATAATGCATCCGTCTTTCCTCATTTCCAAATAGTGTTTTAGGAATCCTGAGGTTTCTATCAAGGTCATTGTCTTTAGTTACGTGATCGAGACCCTTGTCAAGCACAATATAGTTAGTTCTAGGACACTCTCGTACAAGGGCCAACTGGCGTTCGACTTTTCTTCCTGACATATTAAACAATACTCCAAGTTTTCATTACATTATCCAGTAAGTAGCCATGTCAAAAAAATACCCAAAGTGGTTCTGGGAACTGAATTTGCATTTCGTAGCGAAGTCTTTTGGTCTAAAATTGCATTAAACTGTTGTAGTACGTCCAGTCCAAAAATACCAACAATGCATATTGCATAATATAATGACTGATTCTTCGTTCGTTCGGCTTTGCTTCACTCAGCCATATTAAATATAACTTAAACATGCTCGTATTTAAAATGTTATAACAAATTATTAATGAACCGTTGCGATTTAAACCAATTGTAAATTGGTTTTTAAAAGAACAACCCTGCAGAATTTCTTGCCCGTTCTTCTCTAGTGAAAACTGGTTTCCAAACCAGGTGATAGATAAAAAAAAGACTGAATCTAAATGATGTAGATCATCTCAAATGGATTCAATAAATTATTTTGATTTCATTCCATTTTATGGATTTTTATTCATGGTCGGCCTGGAATCAAAACCTGGAAACATGATTGAACTGGTATAACCCTAGCATAGCATAGCATCTGCCTACCCCTTCTGGGAATACGGGGTGAGTTTATATGTAGGGATCTACAAAAAAGGAAAGGAAAGTTAAAAAGTTAATTGAAAATTAACCTATAATGTAGCATTTCCTCGAATTAATTCAGCTATATCTGCACGCATTCTTAGTAAGTTTTCCGATGAAATGCGCACTTGATATCAGTCTCGGTATAGCCCTCTTCAGCAAATTACACAGTTACGGAATCAGTCGTTTATTACATATGTATATCCAATATCTTCTGACGACTATATTTCAAAACGGACAATAAATACAGGTTTGTTGCTATAATATTATTTTCTTCTCTTGAAAAAAGCTATCCAACGAGGGTATTTTCATTTTGATTGGACATGGGTACCAAAACGCCCATCATCCTTTGTTATGATAGTTTGGAACTGCACTTGACCTTGGCGACACGTGCCGTGCCTTTCTTTAGCCTTTTTTTAGTTTGTAGTTTGTTCTAGTAAGTTTAATGAGTGTAAATAAGAACTTTTTAAATAATATAGTTTTTTTTTATTTATTTATTCCACATACTACTATTTACAGGTTACACCTAATACAGTAGAGTATAGTTAAGTTCGTGTAAATAAATACAACAAAATGTCGCGTAAAACGAGTGAGATATGGACTCATTTTGATAAAAAAGACAATGCTGTTGGTGTAGCCGTGTGTAAATATTACAATAACAAATTTTCATATAAATCAACAACCGGGAATTTTAATTCTCATTTAAAAAGATCACATTCTTCTATTTATTTGGCAAAGCAAACCACTATTAATGTCGAATCTGACCCTATCGAAAATGTTGTGCCAAGTACATCTAAAGAACCAAATGCAGAAGATATTATTAACTTTAATTAAAAAATATAGCAATTACTCCTACCAGCCGGGCCGTCGTGAATTCGATAAACCAAAACAATCTATTAATTGAGCCGTCACGGAAACGACAAAGGACAATGCAAGCATATGCCACCAAAAAAATTACTTGTGATGAACGGAAACCCATAGATCGAGATTTGCTTGATTTATTTATAAGTGACAATCAACCATTTTGAATTGTTGAAGATAAAGGTTTTAAGAAATTTGCAAGGAACATACCAGGTTATACGCTGCCTAGCAGGAAAAGTATATCTACCACAATGATTCCAGCTCTATATACAGACACGTTAAATAAAACTAAAGCAATAGTATCTCAAGAAGCTTTGTCCGTATGCTTAATAACCGATTGTTGGACATCATCCCAAACCGAAAGTTACATGGGTGTAACTGCTCATTATATTGATAGCAATTTTGAACCTAAACAATTCTTATTAGAGTGCAAAAGTTTTAATGAGTCACACAAGTCTTAATTTAGCCAGAGAATTAAAAAGAATAAAAGACGACTGGGATCTAACACAAAAAGTAAACTTTGCTATATCAGATAATGCTCGTTATATTGTAAGGGTAATAGAAACAGAACTAGAATGGAAGCACTATGGCTGCTATGCACATTCTTTATATAATAGTCACGATTGCTTTAAAACCAGTAGAAGAATTAATTGAAAAAATAAAAAAACATAGTAGCACATTTTAAAAGAAGTACAAGTGCTACTGATAAGCTCCTTAGCTATCAATTAAAAAATATGAGACAGTGGTGAGCCTAAAAGGCTAGTGCAACAAGTACCTACGCAGTGGAATTGAACATTCTACATGCTGCGCCGATTTATTTTATTAAAAGAAGCTGTACAACACTGTATAGCGCTAATTGAAAAAGATTGGCCTGAAATCAACGCAATAAATTGGAAGACAATGAGCGAAATATGCACAGTTTTACAACCCTTTGAAGAGATCACTTCTTCAATAAGTGATGATGAATATTTAACTGGAAGTATGGTCATAGTGGTCACAAACTGTTTAAAAGAAGTTTGTGATGATTTTTTTAAATAAAGAGGAGTACATACTCTTCTATCCGGTAGTTATGGATGTGATAAAATCTCTACAAAAAGGTTTGAGAGATCGGTTTTCTGGTGTAGAACACAGTAAAACGTTTGGCCTTTGTACGCTATTAGACCCTAGGTTTAAATTACTATGTTTCAAAAATGAGCAAGCTGTCTCAGAATTAAAAAGACATGTGCACAATTTAATAATTGGAATTATCAATAAAAATCGATTGACAGAATCCATTACGGTAGATGAAGAGAAAACTGTAAATACATACTGGAAAGGTTAGCGCTTGGGACAAATTCGACGAACTTTTGCAAAAAAATAAGCCCCAAGGCAATGCCCAAGCTAGAACCATCAGAGAACTCCACATGTACCTGGATGACGAGATGTTACCTCGCAAGAACATCGAAGGCAAATGGAATAGCCCATCGCAATGGTGGAGGGATCATAAAATTATTTACCCTCATCTATCACATATATTTAGAACAAAATGCAACATTGGGGCAACGTCAGTTCCATGCGTGCGACTTTTTTTCAAAGACAGGGCTTATTATAAATGACCGAAGATGTCGTAAGCAAAAAAAGCAAGGCAAAAAAAGTCGAACAGCTAGCATTTCTTAATGCAATAATGATTTAATTAGGGTAACTAAATAAAAATTTACATATTACTGTAAATAGTATAAATTCAATCATTGTAAAATTATAGAATTAAAAAACTTTTCTGCTAGTCCTAAGCCTAGTAAACCAAGAAGGGAAATCGCCGTAGTTACAAGGTAAATTGATAAATAAAAAATCTCTAAATAGAGTCCTATACCGATGTAGATACTAAACGGTAACAGTGTGAGTTTGCGTTTGTCGTTAGTTTGCGTTCCCCTTGGGTTTGCTAGTGATATCAATAATCACGGCTACGTGTGCATACCGTCCTACGTTACTGATTATTGATATCGATATCCAAAAACGGTTTTCGATATCGATATGAAAACTGAACATCGGTTACATATCCGTTTGCGACAAAACCGAAAACGTCCATGTCTATAAATAAAGGCTGATTTTCAAAATGATATGAAATGTTTTATTTTTGGAAAGTTATGTGTGCAGGACGAAGACTAGTTTTTAGTTAATAGTTACAAGTTTATGTTATGTTCTTATGTAAAGGTTCTTGTATAATTAATAAATAAAGAAAAATAACCCCTAGTAATAAGCTTATACATATATGTAAGTCGTTCGTTGTAAATGTATATTTCTCATTTGAATAGTTTGATTGTGTAAATTGTTATGTGCAATATTGATACATGTTATATACTGGAGTTAATGTATCAGAGATTATATAACGTTTAGTTAGAACAACATTGTCAGAACGTTGTATATATATTGATTTAAGCCTAATGTCGGGTGCGAGGTCCGCCGAACTTAGGTGCCTCCCACAAATTCGGTGCGGAGTTACACCTCACGGCCCCGCACTCCCCGCACGACCGAGCTACCGCCCCGCAAGTCGCTACAGCGACACCCCGTAGCGCGCGCTCCCATTGGCCGAGCGCGCCTGTGACGATCGCGGACCCGACCCTAGGGATTAGCCCGAAATTGGGAATAAAGATCGGCACCCTGGGTCGGGCAAATCAGGTCAATGTCGTCCGGAATAGCTTCGAGTGAGGTCGCGTTCGTCGCTCCGTCCGTTGGTGCAAATTTTTGTTACCAACGGTCGTTGAGTGTGTCCGCGGAGCTCCCGTGACTCCGTTCGCGCGCTGTTCCGCGACACGCCGCTTCTCGCGTCATCTCGCGCCGCTTTTCGTTTCGCCGCGCTGGCCCGCGGAGCGTCGCTCCGACCGTTACGTCATAACGGTCGTCGAGTGTGCCCGCGGTTTTTCCCGCGCAAACGAAATAACGTGTGTTAACGAAATCATCGTTTACTGATCCCTCGAGTGCACCGAGTACCGATTAACGTGCACGACGCGTGGTGTGCTGGCCCGCGGACCGCGCTGGCCCGCGGACCCTGCTGGCCCGCGGACCCCGATCTCCGCGCGCCGCCCGCGCCGATATTGTTTCGCTCCGATAGTTAACAATCGTTAACTATTGTCGAGCGAAACTATTCGACCGCGCCTAAGTTATTAGTGCTAAGTGATATTTAGTGAATTCTTGCGTGTGTTGCAGGAGCAGTCGACGCATTAGGAGCCGAGGTAAGCGCGCCCCACGGACCTCCCGTCAAGTGTCTCTGACGCTTGACAGTGGTCCGAGGCGGTCTGAGGCGGTCCGAGGTGGGACCGCCCGCGCCTCACGCTCCCCAGGATGAGCTTCACGTGATCGCTCTCCTCTCGGCCCCCGTCGCGATCCCTCGGAGGACCGCGGACGGGGCCGCCCGACCGCGTCTGTGCTCCGCCAGGCCTCTGGCGGAGCGCAGGCCCGGTTCGGCCCCTCCAATACAAACGGCCCCTTTCGGGGCCACAGCCCCGTCCGTATTATGCTGGACGTCAAAAGTGCCCCAGAATGGGGAGAAATGGCATTAGGGACAAAGGACGAAGAGTAAACAATTTGTAGGGAGCGTGATTGCGCACGCGGCAGAGTGTGCATACTGCAACGCAGATAGCAGGATCCGCGTGCGCCTCCCGAGATTGGGCCTATATAATCGAAAGATTGGTTAGGCCATGGGCTGGTGGAGGGTTTGGACGTCAAAAGTGGGGTCAGAACTTATCTGACCCTAGACAACGGCCCCTCTCGCCCCCCCCCCCCCCCCCCCCAGCCGTCGGCCATATCTGGAGAGCCGACAGCTATCTCTGGCCAGCACCGGCCAACAAACGGCCCCTCTCAGGGCCCCTCATCTAGTACGTCTACTAACGCACCGCGGCCGAACTGTTCACAGCTTCCGGCCGCCGCCGCCGCCGCCACGCAACTCTCCGAGCCCGAGCCCATGGACATCGCAGCCTCCCCTGCGACCAGGCGCCCGCGCAGCGACGAGAACGCCGCCGCAGCGGGTCCCGCGGCGTCTTACGCGGAGACGTCGAAGCGGGCGAAGCTGTCGCCTGACAGCCCCCCGAGCTCCGCGTCAACCGCAGCGCCGCCCGCGGCGCCGACCGCAGCGACAACGACGCCACCTGGAAACGGTAAAGGTAAGGGTAGCCTAAGGTACCCTCCCCTTATAGTAGAAAATCTGCCCAACTGGACGCTTCACGTCCGGGCTCTAAAAGACAAACTAGGTTTCGCTCCGAACGCGCATGTGTTCGGTGGGAAGGGTTTTAAATTCCTTCCCAAAAGCGAAGTTGAGTACCGCTCGGTACAGCGGTACTTAACCGAATTAGAGAAAACTGAGAGAATCTCTTGGTTCTCATACTCCCTCCCCTCCGAAAGGAGTGTCAAGGTGGCGATCCGTGGCCTTCCTGCGGACACGAACGTCACCGACATCCAATCGGAGCTGGAGACCCTAGACTTCACTCCAGAATACATCCGCCCCATCAAGGCTAGGCAGGGCAGAGCGGGGTGCCTCTTTTTGGCAATCCTCAAAAAGACGCCCAACCCAATATATATAATGTTAGGGAGTTGTTGGCTCTCCCCAACATCAAAATAGAACTGTGGCGAGGCCGTAAAGGCCCCGCGCAGTGCCATAGATGCCAACAATTTAGGCACTCTAGTCACAACTGCCACCGCACCCTCGCATGCGTGAGATGCGGTGAGCAACACACGGCTCGTGATTGTCGAAGGCCCCGCGAGGAGCCGGCCACGTGCGCTAATTGCAGTGGCCCGCACCCCGCGAACCGCACTGCCTGCCCGATATTCCGGAGGGAGGCCCGGAATAAAAAGGCAGGCACTGTAGCGCTGACCCCGCGGCAAAACATTGTTGAGGCCGACGGCGACTCGCCAAACCTGAACATAACCCACATTGAAGCATAAGTGGTACGAGTTCGCTGCACTACAACCGAGGGAGGAACCAGACCTCCTCAAATTAGAACGCTTCATTCACCGGGAAGCTGAAATCTGCAGCCCATACGCGACTGCAGAGACGGTCACCGAGCGACCGCGAACAAATCAAACACGACAAAAAGTGTTCAACACAGCCGCCACCCCGAGACCTAACGCCACGTGTATTATGTGTGACAAAGAGGGACACGCGATCACAGAGTGCCATAAATTTAAAAACTTACCTATTGACCAAAGATGGGACGCAGCCAAGAAGCACCGTGCCTGTTTCCGATGCCTACGACGCCGCACTCAACAGCACACATGCAAGACCAAGAAGTGCGGCATAGATGGCTGCGAACATCCCCATCACCAGCTGCTGCACTCGAAAAGAAGCGCGCCGCCGAAAATAAATGAAGACACAGAAGAAGAAAAAGTAAACTCGACGTGGGCATCGAGCGTTTCATATTTGAAGATCGCACCGGTACAAGTCTCGGGACCGGCGGGAGCCCGCGACACCTACGCGTTACTCGACGACGGGTCTACAGTAACGCTGATCGACCAAGGCCTCGCGCACGACACAGGCGCAGTGGGACCGAACGACCCACTACGCACCTGCACATACGACGGGAACACGAAAGAAGACCACTCCTCACATCGTGTGAAGATACTGCTCCGAGGCAAGAACCGACACAACCAACTCATACAGGCCCGGAAAGTACCTGACCTGCGCTTAGCCGCACAGAAGATATCGCCAGAAGCGATAAGCAACTGTCCGCACCTAAAAGGAATCACGAACACTATAATCACCGAACAAGTGATCCCGAAAATATTAATAGGTCAAAACAACTGGCACCTATTAATAGCTACCCGAACAAGATCGGGTCGAAGAAACCAACCAGTGTACTCACTCACACCACTGGGCTGGGTATTGCACGGCAGCAGAACCCGAACACTCGGACATCAAGTGAACTTCGTCGGTCACACATCTGAAGAAAACATAGAAAAAATGGTGGCTGAATGTATAACGACCGACAACACATATCTGAATCCGAAACGTCCGGAAAACGACCCCGAGCAAAAGGCGCTCCGAATACCCGAGGCAAACACAACACAGTCGCCAGGAGACGGGTATCCTCTGCAAGTCGGAGGAAGCAACACTCCCCGACAACCACGACAACACCCTACGAAGGCTCCACGACGTCGAGAGGAAAACAGATAGAAATACGCTACTTCAAAAGGGTTACGCGGAACCAGCACCGGATACATCGGTGGAGATACCGAGCTCACCACCACCCTCAGGCGAAGAACGCGTAAACGTCATCTGCACCAGTGACCAGTCGAGCGTGATACCTGACGTCACACGCTTCTCGTCGTGGACGAGATATCTCAGGGCGACAGCAAGAGTAGTACAAGCAGTCGCTATGTTCCGGCGCAAGATTGAAAAAGTCAATTACAAACGAACACAAAGGGGTCCACGTCGCGACCCTGATTGGCGAGCCGCGAACACCACAACCAATCCAACAGTCAAGACACGCCAACCCGCAGCGACAGATAAGTATGTCACATTGACAGCGGAGTATCAGAGAAAGGCGGAAAAGCTCATAACAAAGAACGCCCAAGAAGAGACGTTCAAAGAAGAGATCAAGGCGCTGCGGGCAGGCAAGGAGGTCGGAAGACATAGCCGACTACACCAGCTCAGTTTAAAGCTCGAGGAAGACATCATCGTCCTGAAGAGCCGAATCAACGCCGCCACTGGAGTGCCGGAAGAAATGAAAACTCCTCCAGTCATAGACGGAAACCACCGGGCCACACAACTATGGATCCTTCACGTGCATAGGACTCTGCATCACGCAGGAGTGGAGGCTACCGTAAACCAGGTGAAGCAACATAAATGGGTCGTGCGACTACGACCGACAGTGAAGATGGTGCTATCAAGATGTCAAATGTGTTGCGCAAGAGCCGCGACACCTCCGAGACCGGCAACGGGAGACCTGCCGACATGCCGGTTGGCGCACCACCAACGACCGTTCACCCACACGGGTCTCGATTATTTCGGCCCACTCACCGTGACCGTCGGAAGAAGCACACAGAAAAGATACGTCGCGCTGTTCACATGCTTCACCGTACGTGCAGTACACCTTGAGGTTGTGTCCTCACTGAGCACCGAATCAGCAATCATGGCGTTGCGAAGAATGATCGCGCGACTCGGTTGTCCGGCCGAGATTTGGTCAGACAATGCGACGAATTTCCACGGGGCAGATGCGGAGATCCGTCAAACTCTTCTCTCCAGCGCGAAACAAGAGGCGTCAAGAAAAGCTATTTCATGGAAGTTCATCCCTCCAGGAGCTCCATTCATAGGAGGCGCGTGGGAGAGTTTGGTGCGGTCAGTGAAGACCGCACTGACCACGGTACTCCACCAGAAGAGCCCCAACGAAGAAACTCTCCACACCCTGCTCACCGGCGTCGAACTTACACTAAACAGTCGACCACTAACACATGTGTCGGTAGATCCTGCCGACCCTGAGTCCCTGACGCCTAGCCACTTCCTGCTGGGCGGTCAGGGACACTTCGCCACTGCGGGCCTGCCAGCGGACCACACCGCTAGTCCGTACGCCAGCCTGCATGCGACGCAGGCACTCGCCGACGCCTTCTGGGCGCGTTGGCTCAAGGAATACCTGCCCGAGCTCCGAAACCGGCGGGAGCCCCATGGACGGGGCGCTGAACTTCGTGTCGGCGACCTAGTACGGGTCGTCGACAACAACCTGCCACGCAACACCTGGGTGCGCGGGCGCATTTGCGCCACGTATCCAGGACCGGATGGCGTCACACGAACCGTCGACGTCGCCACGAGGGGCGGCGTGCTACGACGCCCATCCAGAAAAGTCATCGTGATCCAGAGCGTCGAGAACGACGAGTCGCCCTGCACCCCATGAAGATGCACCGTCGCGTCGCTACGGTACATGGCGGGAGAATGTGCAGGACGAAGACTAGTTTTTAGTTAATAGTTATAAGTTTATGTTATGTTCTTATGTAAAGGTTCTTGTATAATTAATAAATAAAGAAAAAGAACCCCTAGTAATAAGCTTATATATTTAAGTCGTTCGTTGTAAATGTATATTTCTCATTTGAATAGTTTGATTGTGTAAATTGTTATGTGCAATATTGATACATGTTATATACTAGAGTTTATATACTGGAGTTAATGTATCAGAGATTATATAACGTTTAGTTAGAACATTGTGAGAACGTTGTATATATATTGATTTAAGCCTAATGTCGGGTGCGAGGTCCGCCGAACTTAGGTGCCTCCCACAAATTCGGTGCGGAGTTACACCTCGCGGCCCCGCACTCCCCGCACGACCGAGCTACCGCCCCGCAAGTTGCTACAGCGACACCCCGCAGCGCGCGATTCCCATTGGCCGAGCGCGCCTGTGACGATCGCGGACCCGACCCTAGGGATTAGCCCGAAATGGGGAATAAAGATCGGCACCCTGGGTCGGGCAAATCAGGATCAGCTTGCGAAGCGTAGTGAGCACACGTTTACTACCGCTCGGACCTGATTTTAATCCCACCGTTTATTGGTTCTCAGGTTTTTCGCAACCTGCCGAGTCGACGAACGGACCGCGCTTCGGTGCGGGGGATTAGTCGCTTGACTGCTGTCGGACGTCTCGCACGTTCGCCAGAGGGTCGCGGCGCTTCGCAGCGAGGAGAGATGAGCCTCCCCACGGAGGGCTCATCTGCCGGCCTCTCACGAGGTCAACCCAACGGTCCTTTTCAGGACCAATCTCACCACTCTCCCCGTTCTGAGTCTCATGGCTCGAACGGAGTACAGCAGGGCACTTTGCCCCGCTCCGTCGCCGTGGGTGAAAACCCCGGCATTTCGCAGGGCGTCCCGCCCGGTTTCTCGCAAGCCGTCGCGTTCGGACCTGCCCGAAGCCCCAATCCCCCAGTAGTATCGCTGGGCCAACCCGCCTCCCCCGACCCCAACTGTCGGCCGTCGCACCCACTGGCATCAGTGGTGCGACATTTTGTGGGCCGACACCCATACTACGCTAATCGCCCTTATCTTTTTCAGCAGGCCATGCAAAACGAGTCGGCGATCAACGACTTGTGCGGCACGCTGCAGCTACAGATGGTCGAGTGGATCGACCGGTCCATCCGCGGCACACTCGACCGCCTGAAGGAAGACTCGGACGACACCAGCTCATCCGAAGAGGAAGCGGACCCAGAACCAGAGCCGATGGAGGTCACACAGACCTCAATCAGGCGCCCCAGAAGCCCAGAAGAGGAAGAAGACTTCCATCGCCGCCGCAGGACGTCAGCCGGCACCGACAACGGCGCCGCGACGTGCAACAGAGACACCAAAAAGAGGGCAAAGTTGTCATCCACTATCAACTCGACGCCCTCTTCACCAACACCGACGCCGAAGACTGCACCAACAACAGTGCAGACAAAACCCGCGCTGCCGCTGCCACCGACCAACAAGCCGGTGCAGACGCCAGCCCAGGCGCCAGCCGCGCAGAAGCCGGCTGACAAGCGCCCGCGATATCCACCACTCATAGTGGAATCGCTACCAAATTGGGCACACCATGCGCAGGCCTTGAAGCGCAAGCTCGGCCACGCACCAAACGCCCACACACACCTCGGCAAGGGCCTCAAATTCTTGCCGAAATCGGAGGAAGAATACCGCATCGTACAGCGGTACCTATCAGAACTGGAGAAGTCAGAGAAAATCTCGTGGTTTTCTTATTCACTACCAGCGGAGAAGAGCGTCAAGATCGCCATCCGCGGACTGCCAGTGGACACTGCAGTCGACGCAATCCAGACGGAGCTGGAAACTCTGGGCTTCACACCAGAGTATGTGAGACCCATCAAGGCACGACAAGGTAGATCAGGATGTATCTACCTAGTCATCCTGAAGAGGACAACAAACATCTCCGAGATCTTCAAAATCTCGGAACTCATGGCGCTGCCCTCCATTAAGGTGGAGCCATGGCGAGGCAAGAAAGGCCCCGCCCAATGCCATCGTTGCCAGCAGTTTAGGCACTCAAGCCATAACTGTTACAGGCAACTGGCCTGCGTCCGATGCGGTGAACAACACACCGCCCGAGACTGCCCGCGCCCGAAGGAGGAACCCGCCACATGCGCAAACTGTGGTGGCGCACACCCGGCGTGCTACACTGCATGCCCAGTGTTCCGGAGAGAGGCCCGGAACAAGAAGGCAGGCACAGTGGCAATCTCCACACGCCTGCCGACAAACAAGACGAGCAACATCGTCGAGGACACCACCACCGCGGCCACCGGCAACACAACGCTGATGGCCGCCGCAAACAACCCTCATGAAAGACGCCAGCCCGCTAAGAAGCGAGGCAAGGGGGGCAAAAAGAAGAGGAAGAACCAGACGGCACCAGCGCCGACAACGACAAAGGCGACTTCGGCGGCCCCGGCTACGACCACGCCCGCCGCAAGAAAAGAAGTTCCTGCACCAAACACAGGAACAACAAGCAAACTTGAAGAGATCAGTACTCTACTTAAGATACTGGCTGCCTTCAAGGGCGGAGAAGACATCTCCGCCATCATCACTCAGCGTTTAGTCAACTATGTCTAAACCACTGAGAATACTACACTGGAACGCCAACGGTCTTCGAAACAAGATCGTTCATCTCAAGCCGCTCCTACGAGAACAGGACATCGATGTTGTGCTGATAAATGAAACGCACCTGGGACCTACGGACATCTGCAGACTCCCAGGATACTTCATTTACCGGCAAGACGAACTCTCACCAAACAACAGAGTCTACAGAGGCTTGCTAGTAGCCGTTAAAAGAAGACTCCTTCACCAAGCACTACCGCAACAACAGCTCCGTTCGATGTACGGACTTGGTGTGGAAGTGTGCATCGCAGGCAACCCACACTGGTTGTTTGCCGCCTACAAGCCGCCGGGATCGAGATTGGCGAGAGCCGATATCCATGCCTTGCTCGCCTCGCCGTATCCGACTATTATTATTATTATTATTACACTTTATTGTACAAATAAAACAAATGAACAAAAAATACACAAAGAAAAACACTTAACCTATATGTAAAGTACAATCGGCGATCTTATCGCCTTCGGCGATGTCTTCCAGACAACCTTTGGATGGAATGGATTATACAGAAGTAGAAAAACGGGGGTAGACATGTCATAAAGTAAATCATGAGTAAAAATCGAATGGTCTACCATGTACAGATAAAAATAAACATTCAAAGACTACTACCTAACATACTATAAATATATAATACATACATATTTATAATATATATATATACTAAATATATACATATAAACAATACAAGGATGTGCAATGTAACAACAATAGAAAAAAAAGAGGGGGAAAAAGAAAAAAAAGATATATATCAAATTGACAAGTAATGTTCCTTCACGAGTCTTTTAAAAATAGGCAGGGATTTAGCTTGACGAATAGACAGTGGCAATTGGTTCCACAAGCGAGCAGCGTTCACAGTGAACGAGTTCGCAAGAAAAGCAGTATTGTGCTTGGGAATTTCCAATGTCAGATTCTCTGAAGATCTTAGTGAACGTGTGTGTGTATTGCTAAGAAAATTAAAGCGATTTTTTAGGTAAGAAGGTGTGTTGGGAAGAAACAAAATAGAATAAAGAAGAGAGAGGGTACGAGTATTCCGGCGAAGACGCATTGATAGCCACTTGAGTTGGCGACTATCATCGCCGGAGACTTGAACGCCAAACACCCATCATGGGACCCGACATCCAACATGGACTCGGACGGAAGGAAGCTTTTCAACGACTCGCAGACACACGGATATGCAGTCGAAGGGCCGGACACGCCAACGCGCTACCCAACGGGCAGTGCGTTCAGCCCGTCCACCATCGACATTATCATACACCGAGGACTCCGAGGCCAGCCGACGCAAGAAGTTCTACACGACTATCTACAATCTGACCTTATAAATCGCTATGATATGCAAGATTGCTCCCGATTTTATGCTCCTTCCTCAAATATAATTAAAAATATAACATATGTGAATAATAATAAAAATACGGTACTGTTTGATTTAAACCTGAGTTTCCCTCAACAACTCAGCGAGTAATAAAAGATCGCAATAAAATTTGTACAAGTACATTCAACGCTATTGAGATTTGCACGAGTACACATTTTTGTCCCCGCCTCGTCCCCTGTCAGCTTTACGTTCTTTTTCTTACATTATCTACATATTTTCCACAAGGGCGATATCCTGAGAACAACTTATCTAAAGAAATTTAAGAAGATTGAGATTAAGACCCGATTTTCTTCTCTATATTACAATCTCACTACCATAAACTCCATAATGCATTAGTAATGATTATATTTATGAACAGGTTCGCATATTTATTACTGTTATAAAATAAGCGAACAACGTAAAACACTTTACAAGTACTCAATCCCATTACAATGAAAAATATTAGAAAAGGCACGTCACATTTAAAACACAAACACGCATTACAATTTATATAATTCACGTAAATTCCTTTTACGTGCGCCAAAACGGTAAAAATATAAACGCACATCTCCATTTGCTAATGTATTTTTCAACGTGCAAAACAATCGTTTTTCACACTTACTTAGCCCATACAGATCCCCAAAGCGGCACTGTGTCGTTGAAAAATATTCCGGCGAAGGTATTAAACTCAAGTTGGTTTCGTCCCCGGGAGCTAATGCTCATAATCTTTGCAACTTTTAATAGGAGAGCCGAATTTGACGGTCGTTACTCAGGGAATATACTCCTCAGGGGAGGGGAGGAGGCTTGAAGGGGGGAGGGGAACACCATCTGTGAAACTTTATTCGTATTATGCCATCAGAGTATTTTTTGTGTCGTGGGTTTTCCAGCTCCGTGCCCTGTGTCATACTGTGTCCTTACGGATGGAACTTGTTTAAAACTTTACGAAAAGGAAATTAAAGATTAAAAAATTTGGTGTTATTTCTTTGTAATTTTTGTGTACAATTTTTGTTTAAGGATGTTTATTGAATATTGGGCATGAGGATAAAAGAGTCGTTGGAAAGGAATAATAAATAAATACACCTAACAGTTACATACATACGAGAATACTGTACTTACGTGAGCCAAAACAATATCAGCCTGTACTAGTCGTCGTTCCTGAACTACCGGTGAGAGTCAACCCGCCGGCACCACGCTACAACATCAACTGGAATACCTTCGCAGAAGAGTTGCAGGCCTGCACACCGACGCGACTGATCACCTGCCCCGCAGATGTGGACATGCTCGCCAACGAGCTCACGACCAGAATCCAAGAACCCTTTGAAGCGGCAAAGACTACGCGGAAGGCCGTGAACAGAATGCCGGACCTCCCTCGACACATTCGAAATCTCATCGATGAGAAGAGGAAAGTCCGAGTATAGTGGCAACACAACCGCTGCCCACAGCTCAAGACGAGATTAAATCGTCTTATAGAGCAGGTGAAAGCCGAACTCGAAGCCTACAACGCCGACCGCTGGGAAAGTTACGTCGACTCCACAGGGGACGATTGGCCCGCCCTCTACCGGTTATGTCGATACGTAACCAACACACCGGAACCAGTGCGCCCACTTCTGCACAACGACGGGACGCCGAGATACGTCGCCGAAGACCGTGCAGAGATCTTCTCCGAACATCTAGAACGCCAGTTTCAACCGAATCCGACAACAAACACCGGACACGAAGCAGAAGTAGAACGACATCTCGAGGACTACTTCACGGAAGTCGTGACTCCCGAAGAGGATCCAATCTTCTTCTCGCCTGGACAAGTGCGGAAGATGATGATGATGATGTTGCTCCCCTCCTCTCCATTCCTAACCAGAACCACGCGTGCTGGCTTGCGAAGCCATATCTTGACGGTCCACACCATCCCGGCGCGAACCAAACGGTTCTAAAATTCATTTCTGTGCCGCACCGTCAGGCTGTGGAATTGTTTGCCGGCGCACGTGTTCCCTCCTTCCTACAATCCCGGGTCCTTCCGCCGTGGTGTGAAGAGGCACCTAAGCAGGCCGGCATAATTGTTTCCATTGGCATGGGACTGCCGTCCGATGCCAATGGATACTCTGCCTGGGCGGCATTGGCACTTTCCATCAGGTGCAATGCCGCCACTATGCCAGGTCATTATAAAAAAAAAAAAAAAAAAAAAATGATTCTCAAGACGAAGCCGAGGAAAGCACCCGGCGCGGATGGCATCAAGAACAGTACGCTCCGTCGCCTGCCACAGAGGACTGTGGCCGCGATGACGCGGCTCTTCAACGGTATCATGCGCACGGGACACTTTCCTCAACGGTGGAAATCCGGCAGAGTCATCATGCTGCCCAAGCCCAACAAGAACACCCTGAAGCCGGAAAGCTACAGACCCATCACACTCCTGTCGACAACCTCAAAAGTGTTCGAGAAACTCCTGCTACAACGTCTGGTGCCGTTCCTGACACCACGACAAGAACAGTTCGGATTCAGATCAGACCACAGCACCACGCTGCAACTGACCAGGGTACTGCACGATTTCACGATGGCCAAACTACGCCGTGAAAACACTGTCGCAGTATTCCTGGACATGGAGAAAGCGTTCGACCGAGTCTGGCACCGCGGCCTTGTTCACAAGGTAGCCCTGTCCGACTCGCCCCGTCGTATCACCAGAGTGATCCAGTCATTCCTAGAAGACAGAAGATTCCGCGTAATGATCGAGGGCAAGCTCTCCAGCGAGCGCACCATTGCCGCCGGAGTACCACAAGGAAGCTGCCTATCTCCGGTCCTGTAGCCGGGCTTCCCCAACGGGATCCACCTGGCTGGGACCAGATCGCCCAGACGACAAGAAGAATCACGATGGCACCAGGAATACCCACACTTCTCTCCGAGCACCCTCGAGTTTCTCCACGATTCGAACCACAAGAGCGACCCGCAACACCAGTACGACGACCATCACTACAGAGAAGACCATAAACCAGAGAGCACACGCCCTGGTTTAATCTCCACCACAAGCGGATCCACGCGTGCGTGGAACTGCGCGTGTGTGGAGATCGACGATCGACCATCGCCGGCCACGCCGGCGCCTCAACGTGACCTCCACAGCGGACGACAACTCCGCTGACACCAAACGACGACACCGCCGCCGTCTGAAGGAGCGGGTTGAACTGCGGGCCTCGTGATTACGTCGTCCGGTCGCTGATCGCCTAGCCGGGCTTCCCCAACGGGATCCACCTGGCTGGGATCAGATCGCCCAGACGACAAGAAGAATCACGACGGCACCGGGGATACCCACACTTCAACGCGCGCACACACGGCCTCACTGAATATCCACCATCCGCAAGATGCGAACCACAAGAGCGACCTGCAACATCATCAGCACTACCATCACATCACAGCACAGAACACCACAACCAGAGTGCACACACCCTGGTTGAGTCTCCAACACGTGCGGTTCCATGCCTGCGTGAAACTGCACGTGTATGAAGATCGACGAAAGACCCTCGCCGTCCACAACGGCGATTCTACGCGATCTCCTAGCGGAAGACAATTCCGCCAACACCAACTGACACCCCGCCGTCTGAAGGAGCGGGTTGAACTGCGGGCCTCGTGATTACGTCGTCCGGTCGCTGATCGCCTAGCCGGGCTTCCCCAACGGGATCCACCTGGCTGGGACCAGATCGCCCAGACGACAAGAAGAATCACGACGGCACCGGGGATACCCACACTTCGACGACACACGCGGCCTCATCGAAACATCCTCGAGTTCTTTTTCTCATCGAACTCGAACCGCAAGAGCGACCAACAGAACAACGAGAAAGTGACGTCAAAAATCGTATATATCATATATATCGACAAGGAGCAAGGATCAATCCGTCGTCACGGATTGCACAGAAGACCACAACCAGAGGGCACACGCCCTGGTTTAGTTTCCGCCACGTGCGGTTCCATGCCTGCGTGGAACTCGTGCGTGCGTGAAGATCTACGATCGGGCAAATCAGTTCGGTTCCGGCCTACAGTCAAGAAAACATCAAGAAGTCAGCAAGTCAGCAAGTAGTCATTAAGTCAGCCAGTAGTCAGCAAGTATTGAAGAAATAAGCAAAATCGCTGCCGGGAGATCCCAATACGCCGCTCTGCAACTACGTCACGACGGTGTCGTAATTACGTGTATAATACGTCACTGTATAAAACGTACTTCTCAGTGCGAATAAACCGTTTCTACTTTCTAATCACTGGTATTATTTACCACGCAGCCAGCACCCCCGAACATTATAATTGAACGATGCTGTTCGAAGGCGGTCTCGTTCATTATGTATCACTCAATTTGTGTTTGACCCATATGTAAAAACAGATGAAAATACCGCAGATGCACTTTCTCGCTTAATACAATCACATAAAGAAACTTCGGCAAAGGAGGATATCTTGCCAGAGCAAACCTACTTACATTTCGCGACAGAAGCCCTATTGTTATAATCCGGCCGCTCAGAGAATGCGTTCCTGAAAGGTTGTAATCGAACGGACGACGTAACTTTGAAGTGTCGTTGCAAATGCAACGACAGCAAATGTCAATACATTATCGAACAATTTTATTTATTTACCCTACTTACGAAATAAAACATCATAAAAATTAAATAATATTAGGTTAAATTTTATCACTTTGGACTAAATTTGACTGTTAATAAAAATAAAAATATTATATTTATAAGTTCATGCCACGCCGTTACAAGGTTATGTCAACTGTTCATTTCTGGAGTGATGTGGCCAAAAAATAGCAGATTATTATAACGTTATTTTCCGTTATAATATAAAATAATACATTTGTGTTTTTAATACTGTACCTAGTCAGGTCATAAATTCTGTCACATGTTTAATATAAAATAATTGAAACAAGTTTATCCACTGTGTTACGGACGACGAGCCCAACGCTCTCGCGTAGTAAATAAGGATAGCTCTTTGTAATGAATATATAGAGAATAGTATTATGTAAATGAAAAAGAATTGTACATAGGCATATAATTTTATTAAGGGTGGACCCGGCAGTGTGACGTCACGGCGCCCGCAGCTCAGACATGTCGGCGCCTCTGCGGCCCCCCGCCTCACCACGCACGAACTGCGGAATTAGTAAAGGCGGGCGGGGATTGCTGGAATTTGTGCCGCCCGGGCGCGCGCCCGACTCTGAGCTGTGAGCGCCGTGAAGGAATATAGATCGTGCCAAATTGTGTAACGGCACGTGCTTCTTCTACTCAGCTATAACACTAGGAAGCGGTGGTAGGAAATTGCGTTGACTCAGTTCGCGTCATGTTAGTCACCCACGGGAGCTCTCTCACACGTAGACATCCTAGGTCTCTTGGCCGGCCAAGAGAAATATAGTCATTCTCTCCCGCGTTCACATAGTCCGTATCGTTCGGACTATAACCCCAGGATCGGTACCGTATTTACGGACCGCAAGGATAGGCCACAATCGATAAGGCTTTCGCCTAGGAATTGTAGCCACAGCGTGGTACTTCCGCAATCACGGAAGTATTATACTCCTGTAATCAAGAACCAGAAAATACAGTCATTTGGAAAGCAGTACTATTGTCATTTCTTCCCCGAACCCATCGAAGGCGACGTACTGCACAGTTCTTTGGTCCTTCGTTCGCCGGATGACTGAAAAACCTGAAGATCGCAACACGAAAAGCTGCACGCCGGCGAGTGTGTCATTAAGAAGATCTCGGTGACGACAGGACGCCGAGGGAATCGGAAACGCCGTTAAGCCCTGGTCTGTCGAAGCTACGCACAGCGTTGCGTTGCGCGGAATGCGGTGTCAAACTCGGTTTTGTATGAAAAACATTGACATTTACATGACGTTCCGCCGGAGTATGCTCAGCCAGCGTCTGCGGTAAGGGGTCAACCGGGTGACGGGTAGACTGGTCTTTGGTACTGTCACAGTATGCGTCGGTGTAGAGGGGCAAGTGTGGTGAAGTGCGGGGCGGATACACCGCACAACGTGCCGTCATTCTCATCATTTCGTCGCGGTAAGCGTACTTGCGTAATGGATTTATTTGAAGACAATATTTCTATCAATTTTCGTTTGGTTTAACTTTTGTTTAGGCTGTGGCGCGTCCATCGACTATGTACTGCCGCGCAGTACGTTGAATACAGTTCACGTGCGTTTCCAATGATAATGGCGCAATATAAAATCACGTAGGGATACAACTTTAAAACCTTGCGTTGGTAAAAAAAATACAGTTAAAAAGTAGAAATAATTAGAATGTAATAAGTATATGATTATAAAATGGAGTCAATTACATTTATTTTATTGTTATAAAAATGGCATACGGAACTGTATGTTAATTGTTCTAAGTACCTAGTACTTAAAATATAGCAACGGAATTAGTTCCCAACTGATCAGGGTACAATTGGAGTATAATTGGAGACGATTTATTAGTAAGTATCTATATAAATTCAGTCTTTATCCGTATTCGCAGGGCACTTTATCAGCCCATATACGTCTCACTGCAGAGCACCGGTCTCCTCTACAATCGAGAATACGATTGAGAGTGGTTAGGCCATACTATAGTCCACTGCGCTAGCTGGCCTTATCCCTATATGTGCATAGAAAGAAATACAAACAACAAACCCAATAAAAACATCAATCGTTTAAGTGCACCCGCTTTTTATATGAGTTGTGTATCAGCCCATATACATACATTCGATGCATAATGGTTGTATATTATCGTCGTAGTTATTTACAAAATCCACCTGCAAGATCTACTACAAGAGAACTATCGCCATTCGACACAATTAGCACCACTCTCCTAGCACCTAGAGAGCATCATGTTACGATATGGTGCAATCTTAAATATGTAGTATTAAGTTCTGTGTTTTCCCCGTTTTCCCATTCTCACTCCATCAGAACCACCTCTATGTATATTGTAATTTATGCTACTTACACCTATGCATATATATTTTGAGCTCTGTGTTATGAATTCTGTTAAATACTAAAATAAAATTATTATTGTAAAAATTGTCTATCAGTATTGTTCCAGGTTTTGCTTGTGAAAATTTTATAGGAAAATAATTTAACCGTTATGTAATTTACTTTTACCCAATTACGGTACGATCGATAACGATAACTTAAGAATGGATATCTAAATAAATCCAGTGAAATTTAATTTGATCGAACAATAAGTTGTTTAGGCGAAAAAAGATGTATACAGCAGACGCGTATTTCATTAGAATGATACGAACCACTTTTATCACATATCAATATTGCGTAAATCATCTCGTAAACATATAAACCCAGTCTTTTTAAAATGACGCACAAACATTTTTTTAAAGAAATTATATATATTTTCGAACATAAATGATTGTTATTTGTTGTCATGGAAATTCAAGAAAACTTCAATGTGAAATTGTCATAGTAACGTTGGTTGTCAATGAAAAGTTCTGCTATTGGTCAACGGTTTTACGCACAGAGTAAAACCTATATGAACCACCTTTTTTGTTATGTGAACTACGTTGTATGACGTCACGACGTTGCCGCTTACCGCAGTGCCGCGCGTATCCTTCGACAGACCAGGCCTTTACACAGACGACCGTTCACCCCGACGCTCCGCCGAAGCCGGAGCGTCGGGCTGCGACGAGCTGCCCCGTGAGCGTCGGGGTGAAGCCGGAGCGTCGGGCTGCGACGAGCTGCCCCGTGAGCGTCGGGGTGAAGCCGGAGCGTCGTGTGCGACGAGCGTCGGGCTGCAGCGGCGCTGCGCTACGAAAGTGAGTGCGAAAAAGATACGCGACGGGCGTATCAGTGAAAGTGCGCGTCGAAATACATGCAACGGGCGTGTCCGCGCGAAACGTGTGCGTGAAATAGCGGTGCTGACAGCGTTTAAACGCCGTTTTCACGGCGGCACAGTTCGTCTTGTCACGACTCAGGTTCACGACTCCGCGTGAACCCGCAGCCACGAACCCGGAACGTAGGTCGCGACCGCCGTCGGTACGTTCGCATCGGTCGACTGCCAGCGCGATAGACCGGATAAGGCAGGCCGAGCTCGACGCGGAAGAGCAACTTGCGGAAATACGGAGACAGGAATTACAGTTGCAGACTAGTCTCATTCGGAAGAGGTTAGCTGCGGATGTCGCCACGATACGTGAGGAGACGGATCGCGAAAGTATCGGCGGAGACGAAGCCGCCAACGCGGATAGGCGGGTGAGCGACTGGCTCCACCAATCCCTTATACGGGGGAGGAGGACCCGACCGCTACGCGGGAGTGCGCGCCGAGAACCGAAATGAATGAAAGACGCGTCCCGAACCCGGAATCGAAAGATAGGCGTAGGGAAATAACGCCGGAGCGCTCACGGGAGCGCGGAATAGAAAAGTTAGCCGACACACTCGATCAAATGATGAGGCGACGCGCGCCGCCTAGGCAGACTCAAGACCTGCCTAGTTTCAGTGGGGCGACAGAAGAGTGGTTGCCATTTAAGGCCGCTATGCGGGAGTCGACGAGTATGCACGGTTTCTCACCCGCGGAGAACCTTGCTCGACTTAGGGCTTCGTTGAAGGGCGAAGCGCGTCAGGCGATGTCTGCGCTATTATACACCGCGACCGAGCCGTCCGCGATTATGAAAACACTCGAACAGTGTTTCGGGCGGCCGGAAATTATTATAGATAGGGCGATTAGTGATTTATCGCGATTACCGCGGCTAGGAGCGTCCGCGGCGGAATTAAACGGTTTCGCGATAAAGTTGCAAAACATAGTCACTATAATAGCGGGGCTAGACGAACGTGGTTATCTAGCCAACCCCATGCTTGCGCGTATAGTAACGGAGAAACTTAGTCCGCATGTGAAGTCTAAGTGGTGTGATTACACGGAAGAGTACGGGTGCGGGAGGGAACTGGAGATAGTCGCCCTCTCGCAGTTTTTAATGCGCGAAACGGACCGCGCGGTTAGGCACGCGTATGCGCCTACCGCGCCGCAGGTTGCGCCCGCGAGCGCGGTTCGAGTTGCGGCGGGACCGAAGTCCGAGACTCGACCGCGTCGGGCGCACGAGAGAAATCGCAGCGCGAACGTTTACACGACTACGGATAGTGTAGAGAAAAGTGTGTGTCTATGTTGCGGGGCCGAGCACAAGACCGTTCTGTGTAAGAAGCTTATCGCTATGCCGCACAGTGGGACGGATTTCGAGGCTCCATTACGTAGGATTTTTCAAATTTTTTTTACCTTTTTTCTCAAATCTAAGTATGAGGTATTATTGTTATTACCATAACATTAACTAATATTAGAATTTTGAACCGATTGGCATCTCAAATATTGAAAAAAATGACTTTGAAGATTTTAAATGTATGAAAACGGATTTTGTTTTCGTCCTAACTTTTTTTTATATCAAGATGTAAAGCTGAAACTTTTAGAGATTATAACTTGAACCCACACCAAGCCATACAAATTTTGACCTTGACCCCGACCGGTCCCGTTTAGGAGATATGGGGTAAGCAAATATGCACATTTAGCCCGCATTTTGACACGGGCTAATGTGTTTGCCTTTTAACTTTTTTCGCAAATTTAAGTATAAGGTATTATTTTTATTACCATAAAATTAACTAATGTTAGAGTTTTGAATCGATTTTTATCTAAAATATTGAAAAAAAATTACTTTAAAGATTTTAAATGTATGAAAACGGATTTTGTTTTCGTCCTAACTTTTTTTTCATATCAAGATGTAAAGCTGAAACTTTCAGGAATTATAACTTAGACCCACACCAAGCGACACAAGTCTTGACCTTTACCCAGCCCCGTCCCGTTTGGGAGATATTATGGAGTAAGGAAATGTGCACATTTAGTCCGCATTTTGACACGGGCTAATGTGTTTTTTTTTTTACTTTTTTTTCGCAAATCTATGTATGAGATATTATTTTTATTACCATATAATTAACTAATATTAGAGTTTTGAACCGATTCTTATCTCAAATATTGAAAAAAATGACTTTAAAGATTTTAAATGTATGAAAACGGATTTTGTTTTCGTCCTTACTTTTTTTTATATCAAGATGTAAAGCTGAAACTTTCAGGGATTATAACTTAGACCAACACCAAGTCAAACAAGTTGTAACCTTGACCCCGACCCGTCCCATTTGGGAGATATGAGTTAAGGAAATATGCACATTTAGCCTGCATTTGGGCACGGGCTTTATGTGTTTAAGTAAATTAAATTCTTAAATTTGTCTATGTAATAGTATCATATGATATTTAAAAACATCTGCAACTCATAACCTTGACTTTGAACGACACTGTTTTACAGATATGAATAATTAAAAAGTGCATTTTCTGAGTATGTTGTTACATGGGCTCTCGTAACTAGCCTATACCTGAAATTTGCGATCCAAAATAACAGGAGATTTTGTAACACGTCAGTTTCAGGCCCTAAATTATTACTTTTGACCTTAATCTTGAAAAATTCCATTCAAAAGGTACAAATCAAAAATTACAGGAATATGAAAATTATAGAATAGAATTATTGAGCGAGAAATACATAGCCTAAACTAGTTGTCTGGTTTGAAATAATCATATTTTCTACAAAGTTTATGTCAATAGTGGATGAAAGGGTGTGTGAAAAAAAACATTGCTCTATCATAGTAAGGTAAAATCCATTATTTAAGCTATTACTTTCTAGTCTGAACTACATAGAAGTAGACAATTCTAACAATAATTTGGCTTCCTCTGAAAGTGGCTGAATATCACGTTGACTTATTCTAGGTCTAAAACTGGACAGATATGGGTCAGATGAAATTAGTAGGTTATGGATAATGTCTTCATTTGTAGCAATTCTGCTGTTTTTGGGTGAGTGGAAAGTTCTGAAATATTTAAAATCTTTGTTTCGAGCTTCGGATGCCTCCTCAGAGAGCTTCCCTATTGGAATGAAGTTATTGAACTCAATAATATCTGCACCATGTATGAGTAATTTATGCACAGTAGATGGCATGTAATACCATGAATAGAGCTCGACGTATTTATGAGCTGTTGAAGTACAATATTGCCGGAATTTTTCGACATTAACAAATTCTCCACATGTAATTACTTGGATGATGACTTTCAACTGGCTAATTAATTGTGCATCTACACCTGTGATGCGCGCAGTAGTTTCGGGATCGGCAAAAAAATGTCTTGCAGTATTTCCATCATTGGTGGTCCCTGAACCTTGCTTCACAACATCTATGAGAAGTCCCATTTCATCTCGAAATTGATCTTGGATTGCTTTTTTCTTATTAGCCAATTGTTGTTTTAAGTCATCACCTTTAGCTTGCCATTTCTTAAAGTCGAGGCGATAAGCTATGTGCAATATGCATTCCATGCATCTTATAAGTGTATGGAGAGAAGACAAACCAAACCTAAGCATATCTACGGGATGACTTCTTTGTGAAAGCATATTGATATTATTCATCTCTGTGGGTTTTGCTTTGCAAATGTCACATGTTGCCGTAGATGTATCGGTCAGTTTCGAGGATATCTTTCCGTCAATCATAGTCATGTGAAATTTGTGGCTAACGCTTACATCTTCAAACAAAGTTGGCTGTAGAGTAGCAATTTCTCTCTCTACTGAAGCCATTTCTTCCTTAATATTTAAATCATTTTCTTTTGCAAACTTGAAATATATTGGCCGACAGTAAAACGTTGAAGAAGCTTTCGGATTTTCCCATACCGCTTCAGCAGTGTCATCTCTTGTCAACTTTAATGGAACAAATGAACACATAAATACGTTGGAATCGTCACCGTCCATTTTTTGTTTATAGTTGCTATATCCAGAAGCACCGTCAAATCCCCATTTAGTGGTAAGAGTCAAATTGCAACTAGTAGAATCAGTTTCTACTGTTTTAAATAATCTTTTAACAGTAATATCTAAAATTGACTGCAGCTTAAGTTTTACTTCAGATTCGGTTATTGTCATGTCTTCTTTTTCAGGGTAACATTCCTGTTTCTCGTTTCTCACACAATTATAGGATGGGAAAATATCACATCCTAAATCCTTTGTTTCTTTCCTCAATGTCATATATTGCCACTTAGATAACTTTAAAGAAGTTGCAATACCCAATGCTTTGTCAGCGGAGCAAGCCCGCTGCTTGGAGTTCAAACAAGATCGGAGCATCGGAGCATCTTCGGGATGTTTAATTAGATGCTTTATTAATGCAGCGAAGTCGATCAAATTTTCGTTTTCTTCTGCTTTTTTGGCCAACGCATAGACTAGGGACTCGAAATCGTTTTCCTCAATAAGAGTTGCTGACCTTCTTTTCTTTTGCGCACTGCTTAGTTGTGAAAACATTTTTCGTGGATTAAATACAGTAGTTGATGTCGACACTGACACAGAATGGGGCACAGTAAGCTCCGATGATGAACCGGGTTCGGTTACTGTAGACGTACTAGCAGTCGTATCTTCATATTCCATCGCAATAGGTGGTATCTCTTCACTCCTGAACTGATCATTATTAATGATCAATTGAATACATTCTGGCCAATATTTATTAATACTCTAGGAGATGAATATAGAGACGATCTGAGAAACCAGTTCGAACAATTAGAAGAGACAAATCTGGATGTTGACTATATTAACACAGCGCTTTCCAAAATTTTAATTGATACGACCCGCAAACATATTGGCAATAACACTCTTAAAAAGATGCGTAAACTCTCTGAAAACACTCAGGCTTTAATAGAAGAAAGAAGACTAATTAAGGATACAACAAATACAGGACAAAAACAATTAAGGGAAATCAATAAAAAAATCCAGAAATCTATTAAACATGATATCCGAAAATACAATGTTAACATTATTAAAGACACAATTAAAAGATATAGGGGTCCAAAAGTGTTCCAAAGAAAGCTTAAAATAGGGAATCAACAAATAATACAATTAAAAGATGAAACTGGAAATACAATAACAGACAGGGACAAAATAATAAAAGTAGTTGAAGAATTTTACCGTAAACTATACACATCTCAACCGAACGAACCTTTATCGCCAGACAAAGATCCACGAGCACAGCCTATAGAACATTGTAGCTTTGAGCCCTTACCACTAATTTTATTTAGCGAAATAGAAACAGCGTTGAAACAAATGAAGAGTGAAAAATCGCCTGGTGAAGATGGAGTTACCATTGAGATGCTTCGCGCGGGCGGACAACCAATAGTTCGCATACTGGCAAAACTTTTTAACACAGTCATGTGTAATGAATGCACCCCAAAAACTTGGAAAAATGCCATTGTCACCATTATCCATAAAAAAGGCGATACTTCACTTCTTGGCAATTATAGACCTATAAGCCTTCTCTCCCAGACCTATAAACTGTTTGCCAAAGTTATCTGCAATAGGCTAAGTCGACAGCTAGACGAATGCCAGCCAGTCGAACAAGCCGGCTTCCGGAGTGGTTTTTCTACCATGGACCATATCCATACAGTAAAACAACTTATGGAGAAGCATGGGGAGTTCAATCGGCCCTTATGCTTGGCTTTCGTTGACTACGAAAAAGCATTCGACAGTGTTGAGCACTGGGCCATGATTGACTCCTTAAATCGCTGTTCCATAGACGCCCGCTACGTAAACCTACTCCGGGAGATCTACACCTCGGCTACAATGCAGGTCAAACTACACGATTTAACCGACCCTATTCCAGTCAAGAGGGGAGTGAGACAAGGTGACACTATTTCACCCAAGCTATTTTCGGCGGTTTTAGAAGACGTCTTTAAAACGCTTGTATGGGACTATTCAGGCATTAATATCAATGGCGCCTACTTGTCTCATCTCAGGTTTGCTGATGATCTAGTATTGTTTGCAACAAGCCTTGGAGACCTACAACGTATGCTTGAAGAACTATATGATGCGTCCTTAAGGGTGGGTTTGAAGATGAATATGTCCAAGACCAAAGTCATGAGTAATATTTCTGCAGTCTCGACTCCAAACATCATGATTGGAGGTGAGACCCTAGAAATGGTGAATGACTATGTTTATCTTGGTCATATTCTATCTTTTGGTAAGGAACATCAGACAAAGGAGATCTCCAGGCGAATACAATTAGGCTGGGCAGCTTTCGGTCGACTAAAAGACGTATTAGAATCACGTCAATACCCACAAAACTTAAAAACTCGCCTCTTTGACCAATGTGTCCTACCCACTATGACCTACGGTGCCGAGACATGGACGCTCAGGCGCGATGTTTTACACAAAATTGGTGTGGCACAAAGAGCCATGGAGCGATCTATGCTCGGCATCAAACTGCAAGATCGAGTCCCGAATGTCGAAATCCGACGCCGAACAAAAGTTCGAGATGTCGAAAAATGCGTTTTGGGACTCAAATGGAGTTGGGCTGGGCATGTGGTTAGACGCACTGATGGCAGGTGGAGTAAGACGTTAACAGAATGGTGGCCAAAACTGGGTAAGCGCAGCGTCGGCCGTCCGGCGGCAAGGTGGGTCGACGATATTGTCAAAGTTGCAGGCCGAACCTGGATGCGACTGGCAAAGAACAAACAAAAGTGGCAGAATATGAGAGAGGCCTATACCCAGCAGTGGGAACCTACAGGCTGTGGATGATGATTAATCAAGGTAAGTAATCCACGTCACCTGGTTGCTTATATTTTAATGTTATAATGAATTACTATGAAGTCATAAATTAGTTAGGGATTATCGTACCACATTTTTTCATAAAACTTGAAAAAATCAGCACCTGAGCTCAATATCCATTAGCAGTCAGAAAAATGTAAGAATTTGATTTATTTAAACACATTAAGCCCGTGTCCAAATGCGGGCTAATTGTGCACATTTCCTTACCCCATATCTCCCAAACGGGACGGGTCGGGGTCAAGGTTACAACTTGTTTGACTTGGTGTGGGTCTAAGTTATAATCCCTGAAAGTTTCAGCTTTACATCTTGATATAAAAAAAAGTAAGGACGAAAACAAAATCCGTTTTCATACATTTAAAATCTTTAAAGTCATTTTTTTTCAATATTTGATATAAGAATCGGTTCAAAATTCTAATATTAGTTAATGTTATGGTAATAACAATAATACCCCATACTTAGATTTGAGAAAAAAGGTAAAAAAAAATTGAAAAATCCTATGTAAAGGAGCCTCGAAATCCGTCCCACTGTGTGCCGGTAGCCCAGCGGTGGGAGTGGGCCAAGGAGGCACGCGTGTGCTTTCACCGTCTCAGCTGTAAGCACAGGCGTTTCCACTGCCCGGGTAAACAACGGTGCGGCGTCGACGAATGTAGGCGGACGCATCACGCGTTGCTACATTCGTCGCGTGAACAACCCGCCGAGAACGTTGCGGAGGAACGTGTCGCCGCCACCGCCGCAAAGACACACAACCGGGACCACGTGTTGCTTAAAGTTTGCCCGATTACGGTACGGGGCCCGAGCGGAGCCGTCAGGACGTACGCGTTGTTCGACGAGGGGTCGACAGTCACGTTAGTCGACGAAGAGATAGCGCGGGCAGTGGGCACGAACGGTACGCCGGGAAAGCTCACCATTCGCGGTGTCGCTTCGAGTCAGGCAGGATTGGAGAGCGAGACTGTCGACCTGTCGGTCTCCGGTAGAAATAACCGACAACGATACACCATCAAGGCGCGTACGATGCGCGATCTTTCGCTCGGGCGGCAAACAGTGAGTGCCGAGGTATTAAACGCGTCTCATTTGCGAAGATTAAAAGTGAAAGACGTTTGTTTTAGGGATGCTAGGCCGCGCGTACTAATAGGGACGGATAACTGGGAGCTCATTGTCCCGCGGAAATTGTTATCTGGTGCCAAAGGCCGGCCTGCGGCGTCTCTTACGCGGCTCAGATGGGTTCTGCACGGAACTAATGCAGCGCCTGGCAGAATCCTCCGAGCAACCGCTGAGTCGGTCCTTTACGCGCGCACATGGCAGGAGGCGCGACGCGATAGCTCGGACGACTTGCACGAGATGGTCAGGGAACACTTTAGTATCGACGCGTTGGGAATAAGTAAAACGCGAAAGCCGATAGCGCCGGAGGAGCGCGCGATCGCTATAGTTGAACGGTCGGCGAAACTTGTTAATGGTCGGTTCGAAGTGGGTTTGCCGTGGGCCTCGGACGACGTCGCGCTACCTCCGAGCTATGACATGGCGTTTCGGAGACTACGCGGTATTGAAAGGAAAATGGATAAGTCGCGTGAGTTTAAGGATTCGTACACGGCGGAAGTTGATAAGTTAATTAATAGTGGTTACGCAGAACGATGCGTAGGGAACTGTGAAAGTCCGCGGCATTGGTACTTGCCGCATTTCGCCGTTACGAACCCAAACAAACCCGGGAAAGTTCGACTAGTTTTTGATGCAGCCACACGTGCGAATAACGTCTGTTTGACCGACGTGTTGTTAGACGGACCGGACCTACTCCGGTCACTTCAGGGCATCTTATTTCGTTTTCGTGAGGGACCCGTTGCAATAACGGCGGATATTAGAGAAATGTTCCTACGAGTTAAGATTAGGCCGGAGGATAGGGTCACGCAACATTTCCTGTGGCGGGGCGACGACCGCAGTGGGCCGCCACAGAAGTACGTGATGGCGTCGATGATTTTCGGAGCGCGTAGTTCACCGTTTATTGCGCATAGTGTGCGCGACAGGAACGCTAGGGATCATCGGGAGTCGCATCCGCGCGCGTATGAGGCCATCACGCGGAGTCATTATATGGACGACTGGGTGGACAGTTTTGACTCGGAAAAACTAGCCGCTCAGGCGATCGCGGAGGTCTGTGAAGTACACGGCCGCGCCGGTTTCGAACTCGCGAGGTGGAGTAGCAACTGGGCGCGCATACTGGGGGGAGTGTCCGACGGGGACATGACTAGGGCGCCGCGGGAGCTCGGAGCGACCGCGGGCGCGTGCGGAAAGGCCCTAGGTGTGTGTTAGTTGCCCGAAACGGACCAACTCGCATTTAACATCGCGTTACACCGCGTACCCGGTGACGTCAGAGACGGCCGTCGAACCCCTACCAAATGCGAGGCGCTCCGCGCGGTCATGTCGTTGTTTGACCCGCTGGGTTTAGTAAGTCCATATACAGTGACCGCGAAGATAATGTTGCAAGGATTGTGGCGACAAAAACTAGGATGGGACGAACCCATCCCCGATAACGAGGCGACGATATTCCGCGAGTGGCTCGCGGATCGGGAACATATCGGCAACCTCCGACTACCGAGATATTACGGCATGTTAGGCAACGCGATATTTTTTTCCCGCGTACCGCTTCAACAAAGCGCGGCATCTCTTCAGTCTCAGGTCCATTAGACGAGCATTCAAACGATGTCCTATTTTTCTTCGATATGCCCGAAGCCCTAAGTCTTCATTTAACACCCTTTTCACCGTGGTTCTGCTTAACCCCATCTGAAGGGCCAACAGTTTCTGCTTACGTTTGGGATTTCTTTGAATTCGCGCCTTCACAGCTTTTATCACTGCTGGAGTCCTAACACGAGGACGACCACTTCTTGACCTGTTATCTACACCAGAGTCTTCATTGTATCGTTTGATGGTACGATAAACGAATCTTTTGGTTATATTAAAATTTTTCAGTATGTCAAAAATTTGAATTGGCGCGTAACCGCAACGATGCAACGCAATAACTGCAACACGGTCTTCTTTAAGCGTCCACTCCATATTTAAAAATGAGTAAAATTCTAAAAAGTATACATTTTTATTTTCATGAACAATTCGAAATTCTAATTTTATTCAATAAACTTTTTTGTGGCCATCATTCTAAAAGAAAAGTTTTTACTGTGTGACAATACTCATGACCTGACTGTGTATAACGTAATAATAATTAAACGGATCTAACTCTTTATTTCACCTGGCAGCAATATAATAGCAATATAATCTTTCACATTTGTGAATTTTATTTAAATTTGGCTTCAATGCCAACCAAGCCAGTTTACGTTTTTATTAAAATACTAGCTGTGGGACCCGGCTTCGCCCGGGTGCAGATAGCTGTTGAGTCCAGTATTGATTTGGCAACAACATATTATCTATCCAGTTTATGTCCCGTCTCATTCAGTCACATGATGAAATTTTAATTATCATTTATTTTCAATTTTTAGTATTAGCTTTATTGAAATATTTCTTTATATACAATATTTTGTAAATGTGATATTTATTCGTTGGTGGTAGAAGAAGCGCCCGACGTGACAGCCCAGTGGTGGCATGCGCGTGAGCTGCGCGCGGGCATTGCAACATTACTTTATTTTTCTAAAATAAAATATTTTTTCTAAAATAAATGTAGCCTAAGTTACTGCTTGTTATATCAGCTACCTGACAAAAAAAAGTCCCGTCAAAATCAGTCCAGCCATTTCAGAGATTAGCCGGAACAAACAGACAGAAAATAACTTTTCTAAAATAAATATAGCCTAAGTTACTCCTTGTTATATCAGCTACCTGACAAAAAAAGTCCCGTCAAAATCGGTCCAGCCATTTCAGAGATTAGCCGGAACAAACATACAGACAGACAAAAAAAAATTAAATATCACTTTCGGCACAGGTATCGTGTATATAACGATATGTAGTAGGACATTATTTTTTTATTTTCACTCTTAAAACAGACACTTCAATTTTATTTATATGTATAGATTAAGACTAAATTTTATTATTTCGAACTGGCGTTAACTTCGTCGTTGGCAGGGTGTGATCTCGCTTTCCCAGCTCTGTTAATTTTTACATTTATATAGTATAGCAGCGAAACCCGGCGTTGCTCGGGTTAAAATACATCGCATGTTTAATGGTATAAAAAATATTTAAAGATCTAATTTCTAAAGTAAATGTTAAACATTTTTATCTTAGATGTTGAGAGATTTATTCAACTATTAAACATACGGTGTATATAGAGTGCATCAAATTAATTAACGAATTAACGATTTGAAATAGTTATAAGAAAAATAAGAAACACTTTAGTAAATGATAAATTTATGTTTTATTTATACAATTATTTACATATTATATTGTACATATTACATATGACAAACACATATTCATATTACATATCATCATATTATGTATTTACACTTTCTATTTTAGTTACATTTTTTTTGTTAATTTCTTTTTATAATACTTGTTTTTAAACTATATTTATCGTTTTATTGTCCGGACTGTAAATGAACAAATTTCGAGGTGATCCTACTCGTGAGCATGCGACGTATAATTGGCCGTGTGCAAAGCATGGTTCTTTCAAGTCAACGCCACAGTATTGAATAGTTTGGCCCTTTGCTTTGTTGATAGTCATGCTGTAAGCCAACTTCACCGGAAATTGTAAACGTTTAAAAGTAAAGGGCAATCCATTTGAAATTAAAGGTATCCGTGGTATAAATACTGTCTGTCCTTTTCCTTTACCAGTCATTATACTGGCTTCAATGATGTTCGTTTGTAGCTGTTTAATGTAGAGTCTCGTGCCATTACACAGTTTCGGCGAGTTCAGATTTCGTAATAAAATAATTGGTGAACCAACTTTTAACTTAAGACAGTGTAATGGCATTCCTGGAGGATTTAATGAATTTAAAAATTCAGTAGGGAAATTGACGCTTTCTTCTTCATCAATCATTGTATCAATTGATGTGTAAATTTTCTCTTCTCCCGGAATCTTTTCCTGGATGATGTTGTTGATGCCGTTGACAATGTCGTTTTTCGTGGCTAAAATAATTCGCTCGCGTAACCATTCTGAATTGGTATAATTCTCAGCAATACTTAGATATACTTCATTTATAAGTTTTTCCGGTGTTTCAACTATATTACATAACTCATTAGATAATGTGATTTGGCCAGTACTTTCGTCGATTGGATAGGTGCCCTCTCCTATTTGTAACAGTTTTTCAGAAAATTCTTGCGCGTTTTCATCTCCTGAAATTCGCGCTCTCATATTTGTTGTTAATTTAATTATTTTTGCGTGTTCCCATATGACCGACTTCTTTATGCAAGCGTTAATTTCATCCGCCGGCGTTGATTTCGGAATGACAGGTAGCGTTTGACGAAAATCGCCTGATAATATTAACAATACACCTCCCATTATATTCGTGTTGTCACGTAAATCTTGAAGTGTTCTATTGAGTGCTTCTAGTGATTTTTTATGGGCCATTGTGCTTTCATCCCGTATAATGGCTTTGCACTGTTTCAATATTTGTCCACGTGCTGATGATTTTGTGATGTATGTTCCGGGCATGACAATACTCGCATATCGTATCCATTTTTCCGATGACGACATCTGAATGTTCACTGTATTGTATTTTGCAATCATAATGGAAAGCCTGAAGTTCTAGACTCTTAATCTTAGATGTAGCAGCTCGTTGTTGACGTAGAGTGGCCATATTGTCTTTACTTTTGCTCTTTTCCACTTCACGTTGAACAACAGACTGACGATTTTGGATTGATCTTACTCGTAATCGCGTTTCATCGTTAGTGCATGCTCTTTCTTCTTCAGTCTGACTTCCTCTAATTCTGTTCACCCCTTCACGAATATTCGAAAGCCGTTGCTCTCTTTGTTCTTCCGTTTCATTTTGTCGTGCTGCTTTTTTTTTTTTTGAAACCGCTAGAGGTTTCGTAAATATTTTTTTACGTTTTGGCATTGTGCATGTGCAATGAAAAAAAGTTATACATAACGATCAGTCTCTCGACTGAAAAACACGATAGAACTGACGAAAAGTCACTGGAGTTCGCTTTATATACTGTCAATGATCGAAATTTCTAGAGCCAGAACACTCTAGAATATTCAAATAGTTCGGTCGTTTCCACTTGTCGAAATTACTTGAAATAGATCAATCACTGTTCACTCGTACTCCTATCGATCTTTACTCGACTGAAAACACGATAGAACTGACGAAAAGTCACTGGAGTTTGCTTTATATACTGTCAAAGATCGAAATTTCTAGAGCCAGAACACTCTAGAATATTCAAAATGTTCGGTTCTAGGCTTTTTAGAAGTTTAGAGATCATTCCAGAAAATTTTAGAACGATCTAGAACATTCCGGATCGATTTCAACGGTTCTAGGCTTTTTGGAAGTTTCGAGATCATTCCAGAAAATTTTAGAACGATCTAGCACATTCCGGATCGATTTCAACGGTTCTAGGCTTTTTGGAAGTTTCGAGATCATTCCAGAAAATTTTAGAACGATCTAGAACATTCCGGATCGATTTCAACGGTTCTAGGCTTTTTGGAAGTTTCGAGATCATTCCAGAAAATTTTAGAACGATCTAGCACATTCCGGATCGATTTCAACGGTTCTAGGCTTTTTGGAAGTTTCGAGATCATTCCAGAAAATTTTAGAACGATCTAGAACATTCCGGATCGATTTCAACGGTTCTTGGCTTTTTGGAAGTTTCGAGATCATTCCAGAAAATTTTAGAACGATCTAGCACATTCAGGATGGATTTCAACGGTTCTAGGCTTTTTGGAAGTTTCGAGATCATTCCAGAAAATTTTAGAACGATCTAGAACATTTCGGATTGATTTCAACGGTTCTAGGCTTTTTGGAAGTTTCGAGATCATTCCAGAAAATTTTAGAACGATCTAGAACATTCCGGATCGATTTCAACGGTTCTAGGCTTTTTGGAAGTTTCGAGATCATTCCAGAAAATTTTAGAACGATCTAGAACATTCCGGATCGATTTCAACGGTTCTTGGCTTTTTGGAAGTTTCGAGATCATTCCAGAAAATTTTAGAACGATCTAGCACATTCCGGATGGATTTCAGCGGTTCTAGGCTTTTTGGAAGTTTCGAGATCATTCCAGAAAATTTTAGAATGATCTAGAACATTCCGGATTGATTTCAACGGTTCTAGGCTTTTTGGAAGTTTCGAGATCATTCCAGAAAATTTTAGAACGATCTAGAACATTCCGGATCGATTTCAACGGTTCTAGGCTTTTTGGAAGTTTCGAGATCATTCCAGAAAATTTTAGAACGATCTAGAACATTCCGGATCGATTTCAACGGTTCTTGGCTTTTTGGAAGTTTCGAGATCATTCCAGAAAATTTTAGAACGATCTAGAACATTCCGGATCGATTTCAACGGTTCTTGGCTTTTTGGAAGTTTCGAGATCATTCCAGAAAATTTTAGAACGATCTAGCACATTCCGGATGGATTTCAGCGGTTCTAGGCTTTTTGGAAGTTTCGAGATCATTCCAGAAAATTTTAGAATGATCTAGAACATTCCGGATTGATTTCAACGGTTCTAGGCTTTTTGGAAGTTTCGAGATCATTCCAGAAAATTTTAGAACGATCTAGAACATTCCGGATCGATTTCAACGGTTCTAGGCTTTTTGGAAGTTTCGAGATCATTCCAGAAAATTTTAGAACGATCTAGCACATTCCGGATGGATTTCAACGGTTCTAGGCTTTTTGGAAGTTTCGAGATCATTCCAGAAAATTTTAGAATGATCTAGAACATTCCGGATTGATTTCAACGGTTCTAGGCTTTTTGAAAGTTTCGAGATCATTCCAGAATATTTTAGAACGATCTAGAACATTCCGGATCGATTTCAACGGTTCTAGGCTTTTTGGAAGTTTCGAGATCATTCCAGAAAATTTTAGAACGTTCTAGAACATTCTAGATTGATTATATCAGTTGCACACATTCTGGAGCTTTCTAGATCACTCCAGAAATTTTCAGAACTTCCCCTAAGTTCACATAAGTTAGAGAAGGACAGATATATATTTTTTTACATTTTCGCCACCCACAACCACCCACTTCCACCCACCCCGACCAAACTCCCTTATTCACACCTGGAGACCAAGGGGTATTCACCACCCCAACGGGGAATTGATCGGAGTTGTGGATGATAGAGAAAACCGTGGATTTACGTACTAACATTAGCATTTTATATATATATTAGATTAGATTATATTTTAAATAAGAACATTTAATATTAACTTATATTATTTACTTATAATAATTGATTTAATAATAATAAGAATTAAAAATTAAAATCCGATCTATAATGTGCTACTATTTAAGCGGCTCAGTGGCGCCTCCTTTTCTTATTATTTTTTATTGCCAAGCTATATCTCCACTAACTAGCGTTCCTGGTATTAAAAACGTACAAAGCGCGCGCGTAGTAAAATAAATACTCGTATACTTTTTCCAAATATCCCAAGAGAAGTGTACTTTCAAAAATAATATCCATGGTTTAAAAAAAATATATTATGTATAAATAAAATACAATATTGTTAGAAAATGACAACCCCAAACAACGTTTTGAGTCGCCATTTTGTGAAGTTACAACTTACAACAGTCGTGTCTTGTCGTTTCGTGCGCAAAGACTACGTTCTCCATCGTTTCTCCAGTGTTTTTCTTGTGACCCGGCTTTCGTTTAATTGACTGTTCCTGCTTTCTATACCGACTTTGGCGCTAATTTGGACTTCGATCTTGTTTGCTGGACTTACGTTTAGTGCAACAATGCCGAAACGTGGACAAACAATAAAAAGTGAAATATGCAAACTTATAGTCAAGCTACAAGATTACTTTGAGCGTGAAAGGCAAAATGGTGGACCCTTGATTCCTGTCGAACGTGTTCAAGACCGTATTTCTCAGGCACTTGGCATTAGCAGGGGAACTATTACAAATATTAATAAAGAGAAGTTCGGCCCAACTGGCACTGAAGACAATAAGTTACGAACATTGATAACTTCGACGCCGATGCAATAAGAAATCATATATACAGATACTATTCGAGAAATGAGTACGTTAATAGAAATAGACTTTTGACATCTCTACAAAACGCTGATTTATTTAAGGGAGGTAAAACTTCTCTATCGAGAATCTTAAATAATATCGGGTTTCGGTATAAAAAAACTGATAAAAGGAAAATTCTCCTGGAACGATATGATATTATTTTGAAAAGAATATCATTTTTAAGGGAAGCTAAAAAAATTGAAGAGTGGAATAACGTCGTATTCGTTGATGAGACATGGTTGAACGCCAATCACACTATTTCTCGGGCATGGACCGATGACACACAAGCATCCACATCTAAAGTACCCATGGGTAAAGGGTCACGGCTAATAATATGCCATGCCGGTTCGGCAAAATACGGTTTTGTCGAGAACGGCTTACTGGCGTTTGAGTCAAAAACCACCACAGAATATCACGAAGAAATGAATGCTGATACTTTTAAACAGTGGTTTAAAAACGTACTGTTACCTGGGTTGCCAGAACCTTCAGTCATTTTGATGGATAATGCCTCGTATCATTCGGTGCAAATAAATTAAGCTCCCAATCAAGCTAACAGAAAAGAAGAAATAATAAATTGGCTACAAACAAACGGAATTGAATCAAATATGGGGATGTTAAAAGCAGAGCTATATTGAAATTAGTGGCTGACAATAAATCTACGAAAGTGCGATATGAAATCGACGAATTGGCACTAGAGTATGGTCATAGGGTGCTTAGAATCCCGCCTTATCATTGCCAATACAATGCAATCGAACTAATTTGGGCTCAAATAAAAGGTTATTCAGCCCGCTACAATACTTCGCCGCCATTTAGCACAAAAAAAATTATGAATTTATTAAAAGAAGCTTGCGCAAAAGTCACAAGAGAAGATTGGGCCAAGGTAGTGGCCAAAAAAAAAAACTAATTTTCGAAGACTTTGACCGAGACATACGGGTCGATAATTTAATTGACGAAACATTTATTATAAACCTAGGAGATAATGACGAAGACAGCACCTCCTCAAGCGAATCGGAATCTGATTAATGGGATAGAAAATTAATTGTTTGTAAATATGTTGCCATATTTTATAATAAATATAATTATCACCTTGTTGTTTTGTTTATTATTTTAACGACATGAAAATGTAGAATGCAGACAATTGGATATTTGACGGTTGTGGCAATAAAATATAAAATGTGTTGCATTATTATGATAAGTTAGTAAAAGACAATAATATTTGGTATTTTTATTTACATTTATATAAATTGTAAATATTATAATGATCTTTGTGAAAGAAGTTTGTGAGTTTTTATTTATTGACTAAATGTAACAAAACAGGATCGGCTTTCCTTGTGCAGCGTGTGACGTCACAATGTACAATTTTATTAATTTCTGCTACTAAGATCATTCACCAATTGTAATTTGTAAAGTGTGACGTAAAGGGTATAGCGAGGTAAGGAGCACGAAATGGCCCCCACGGCCCATGACGGAATTATCATTTGTACTGGTATTGGCACTCTAAAACAATACGAAATGTAAGGTCGTTGACCCCTGACCTTGACCTGTCTGAGATATTCGAGAAAGTTCGTATGAGCGCCGATTTTTTTCATATGTTTTTTCCCGAAAAACTATAAAAGCTAGAAGGATGGGACCAATTGCGTATAATGAGGGATACTTTGAAAAATATTCTGTATTTTTTTCAGAGTTCTCGTGAAATGACAACTGTGTAAAATAATTAAACAAAATATAAATAATTTTTTTTAGTACTGTTCTATTATGTCTACCGCGCCAAAAAAAATATATAATACTCTTTGATTTATATACGTATACCATACAAAAGCTGATTAAAATCAAAGAGGCGCTTCTTGAGTAATATCTAAAGAAAACTTGTTCGATCGTGTACAGTGGGCGCCCGCCCAGCCGCTTCGCGCGGACTAGAAAACAAACGTGTTTATTCATGTTCAATAGATTATTATAAGTGTATTCGTGTCATTACAAATACGATTTCACGCATGGTTGCTTTAGTCTTCCGTGTTAAGGAAACCACACACAAATATAAATTACCTAATACGTCATTCGGTGAGAATAATTGCGTATGCCTGTCGCAAGTTGTATGGTGATAACCACGGGTGATAACAATGTTTGTGAACTGTATTATTTGTGACACTTTCGTGCATAAAGTTCGCGGAAGAAAAAAAGTTATCACTAGTGAAGAGGACGCTAGACTATATAGTGACTCGAGTAAAAAAACAGTTTCTGTTGGTGACGTATTGTGTGGAAAGTGTCGGCTAATTATTTACAATAGCAAATCAAACGTTGCATCAACTTCTGCGGCATCTACCCTGGTAGAGTGTGAAGGCGAACAGGAGTCTGGTGAACACTTAGCAGTTGGGGAAACATCTTCTAATGCTTCATTCCAACAAGAATGTGAAATGAATTTACCATGCAGTTCCGAAAGCGACCACGATGATGATGATGATGATGGCGATGATGTTTTTTCGCATGTTGCCCAAAACGACGAATTTATATATGTACATATACCACGTGTTGTATCCACCCACAAGTATTGTTGTATATGTCGATCCACAACAAACTTAATGCGAGTACCTTTTGAAGCGCGTTACGAGGCTTATACAAACATTGGGATTTTTATACCAGAAGATAACCGTTGTTGCTGCACACATATAATAGGAAAAAACTTTTACAAAGACGAGTTGGTGCACCTACGTGTAGTATCTAACACCAGTAAAATGAACTCTAAAGAAGTTGCTCATTTTTTAAAATCACTTTCAGAAAGAGCAGGGATGTCGCTTTTCGACAAAATTGAAAATGATATGTCTGAAAATCAGATAAGGATATTGACAGGGCTTTGTTGGCAAAACATTATTGAATTAAGACAGCTATTGACTTCTATGCGAAACACAAGCATACGCACTGTGACTCAAGCGTTAGTTGTATTCTTGTTTAAATTAAAAACTGGAAATTCTAATTCAGTGATAGCAGGAGTGCTGGGTTTACCATACGAACAACATGTGTCGACATTTTTTAAGGAAGTATTAAGAAGTTTTAAGACTGATATTTTGCTTCATTTTGGATTAACCTCCGTTTCTCGAGAAGATTTAATAAAGAACACAAGTTTAACAGCTCGAATGTTATTGAACCTTAGAGATGATCAGCTGGTATTGATATTTGACGGCACTTATATCAGGCATCAAAAAAGTTTTAACAATGAATACCAGAGAAAATCGTATTCTGGGCAAAAGAAAACCCATTTATGCAAACCGTTCACAATCTGTACTACGAACGGGTTTATAGTTGATTTTGCTGGGCCATTTTATGGAACGGAAAATGATGCCACTATTATGAAGAAAGTGTTACAGGATGCTAAACTTAAAACTCTATTACGTCGGAATGATGTATTTGTCGTAGATCGTGGATTTCGTGACGCCGTTGGCGACATCACCAAAGAAGGCTACACCGTGTTAATGCCGGCGATTAAAGGTAATCGAGCCCAGTTACCTACCGATGAAGCCAATATGTCACGACAAGTGACTAAAATCCGATGGGTAGTCGAAGCTGTGCACGGAGCTATTGCTCAGAAATATAATTTGCTTCATAACAATCTTGATAATAAAATGCTTCCAAAAGTAAGTCTATTATGCAAAGTTGTTGGATTTTTACACAACAAATTTAGTAAGCGATTGGATTCTGATACAGGCTTAAATGAGACAATTGTTCAATACTTTAAAGAGCGACTGGCGTTACCAAATTCTTTAAGTGAAGAGGTAGAAAAGCAGCACTGGAATCGAAGAAAAACGGCTTTTCAACAACTGGTGTCATCAGAAATTTTAGATTTTCCAAGACTAAACGAAGAACAATTAAGAATATTATTTACAGGTTCCTATCAGCTCTCATTAGCTGTTTCATACCTCGCTGAAATAATGGACGACAAGAGCAATCTCTATATATATTACGTCAAACAAACCCCAACTATCATCAAGTTAAATGTTCGTTCCAGACATGTAAATAGTAAATATTACCGATTGTTCATTGATTATGTTCCTAATATGAACAGTGTCGAAGGAATCCGAGGATATTGTTGTGATTGTCCGAATGGAAACAGGACAGTTGGATGCTGCGCTCATGTCGCAAGTGTAATATATTATTTAGCTCATGCGAGATATCTATCTCGCATTTTACGTCCTGCTGAAATTCTGTCGAAAATATTTTCAAATGATGCCGTCAATGTTGTGATAAATGAAAATAGTGATGATGATGATTAAAATTATGTTCAACATGTAATTATAATAATTAATCCAAAAATGACCTCTTTAATTAGTTCCTACCAGCCGTACGCACACTAAGTAATTCTCATAATTACTCAAGAAGCGCCTCTTTGATTTTGATCAGCTTTTGTATGGTATAAGTATATAAATCAAAAAGTATTATATATTTTTTTTGGCGCGGTAGACATAATAGAACAGTACTAAAAAAAATTATTTATATTTTGTTTAATTATTTTACACAGTTGTCATTTCGCGAGAACTCTGAAAAAAATACAGAATATTTTTCAAAGTATCCCTCATTATACGCAATTGGTCCCATCCTTCTAGCTTTTAGTTTTTCGGAAAAAAAATTATGAAAAAAATCGGCGCTCATACGAACTTTCTCGAATATCTCAAAGACAGGTCAAGGTCAGGGGTCAACGACCTTACATTTCGTATTGTTTTAGAGTGCCAATACCAGTACAAATGATAATTCCGTCATGGGCCGTGGGGGCCATTTCGTGCTCCTTACCTCGCTATACCCTTTTAAAAAGTCACGTGACCAACCGTTTTGGTGACATAAAGAAAAACATGTTTATTCGTTATAAAGATATCTTTAAAAATATATTTTCGGTTGGAAGATTTAAAGAATGATTATACCTAGATTTTAAAACACTTTATAGAAAATAGTCAAGTATCCAATTATTCTAACTTGCTACTTTTACTGGGAATAATTCAAAAGTTTAGCAAAATGATAATTATTTCCCATCACTACTCATGATCAACTGACATATTGTGTCAGGAACGATTCTCTGAGCGGCCGGATTATAGATTATGTTATTGTTAAAAACGAAACTTCGACCGATCCAATATTAAGTCGAATATTTAGTTTCATTCAAGATGGTTGGCCTAAAGAATGTGAGTGCCAAGAACTTGAACCATATTTTAACTATAAAAAAACCAATTATATACAGAATTTGGTTGCGTGTTATGGGAACGTAGGGTTATAATACCTCTTGCTTATAGAATTAGAGTCCTTAAAGAATTACATGACTCGCACATGGGAATAGTGAAAACAAAGTCATTAGCGAGAAGTTATGTGTGGTGGCCGGGGATAGATGAGGCACTAGAGTCAGTGTGTAGGTCATGCACAGTTTGTGCCACAGTAGCAGAAGCTCCGAGTAAGAAGAGAGATGTGTAAAATTAGTGAAAAATTAATTAAAAATGCAAACCTTATAGAACTAATGGCTTTATACTTTTTTTTTTTATTGCAGTGAATGGCGAGACTAGCATGCCGTTCGCCTGATGGTAAGCGTTGCGACCGCTCATGAACAGAAGCAAAACCAAACAACACCTTGATTTACAAAGCAATGCTTGGCATTCCACTGCGCTCGCCATCCTGAGACATAAGATGTTAAGTCTCAATATGTCCAGTAGTTACTCTGGCTACAATGTCCTTCAATCCGAAACACAACAGTGCATTTAAACTACTGTTTGACAGCCTCTCACATATGAGAGACCTACCACCAGTTACTTTACTTATATACTTTGATGGAAGAAAAGACAAAACTTTGAAGATTTTGAAGAAAGGTGGGAAATGCTACTGGACTACGACTGTTGAGAAACATATCTCACTTATTCAAGAGCCGGGATCAATTTACATGGGATACGTTGTACCTGAGGCTGGTACCGCAAAAAGAATACAGACGGCGATAACAGGGTTTCTATTACATGAAGAAATTTCCCCAGAACGTATTACGGCCATTGGTTGTGACGGAACGAATGTTAATACGGGGAAGTATGGTGGAATTACCTAATGTAATAATATAGTAATACGGGGAAGCAGGGCCCTTACAGCTTTAGTTCCCTTTTTTGGCGATTTGTCGCTAGTGTCGCGCTTTACCGTTTTCTTATCTGTGGCGATACATAATCTGTGGAAGTTGTTTTGACAATTGTCAAAACAAGCCAGTTAAAATTTTTCGAATTTAATTTGAGTTCAGTTGATCAATGTGGTTAATCAGTTCTTGAGTTGAGTTGTTGTTGGTTGCATCTCCTCGCTATTTTAGCTTGAGTCGAGATCCTAGCTACACTTTGCTCTTCGAACGTGGTTTTGTGCGCTGTTTCACAGTGTTAACATTTCGTCATGGTGATTCTTATGTGTGTATTGTATGTTTAGATGACACAATTTAATATGTATTAGTCTATTTATATTATTAGTATATAAGTATTCGTATTTTATAAGTTAGGAACTTTATTTGTGTTCTCTTTATTGTGGACCGCCGTCTACCACTATTCCCGATACTATCCATCCCACGGTTGTCTGGCAGATATCGCTTTAAGCGATAAGACCGCCCATTGTAACACTAGTGTTTTTTTTTAATTTCTTATTTGTTGTATTTCCTTGTTTTGGTTACAATAAAGAGTTCTTGTATTGTATTGTATTCTTAAGTGCTGTGTTGGTGGTTGCACTGCAACCAGTGATACTCACCAGATATTTTGTATCCCCAAGAACGATAATTTAAGATCCTTGTGGCTGTCGTTCCTAGTGCCTACGAATCCTCTTCTGGGTGAACTTAGTAAAAGTCAACTTACTTCAAAGAGAGGTTGTTCAAAACATTTCGACAAACACCAATTTGATGACGAAGGTCGCCGACTTCGTTATTCTTACCCTTGTTTGTTCTCTGAGTTAGAAATAGCTCTTGGTGAACCTCGTGGTACACATGGTAAGTGTAATTTATCTAGTTACGCTTTTATCCTTCAATCATACCTATCTGTAAATTGCTGCATACACTGTTTTATGCAGTATGTATATGTGTGTTATTTGTATGATCACAATACTTCAGAAAGTTTTAATTGGAGTTACTGAAATTGTTTAATAGATGAAAAAAATGTGTGTGTATTATGCACACAATCATACATATAAAGCAATGTTTGTCCAAGTTTAAAACTATGCCTATATTTTGCTATGTCTACTGCTCTTACTCTTACTCTATTCTTGGCTTAATCCAATTAGGTTAAGTAATATAGCATTTGTCTGCCCAGTATAGCTTGAAATCTGAAGTTTTTGTTTGATATGGTATTAGGCTTACCCTTATATCCGTTTTTATAGATGGTATAACGTATATGTACTTGCTTCTTTGTCCAGATAAAGGTAGCATTTATGTGTATAACTTCAAAATTTCAAATATTTGTTATTTTCAGAGTGGAACCTGCTAACAGAACACAATTACTTCCAAAAATCAAATGACATCCGCGTTTTGGAACCAACTTTTAGTAATACAGCCAATACAGGTACTTTAAACATTGGGAGTATAATTTATTGATTTCCCCACAAAAAAATACCTAAATAGTTTAAATAAAATAGTCATAGTAGGGAACATGTTTCATTTGTTTAAATTTTAAATTAAATTATTAATCCATTAGTCATTTCAGAATGCATTGAAGTTTTTTGAAAATTACTGCTATATTATTAATTATAGATTATAATTCAGAGAAATAATGCAACGCAATCTTATAAAAAACATGTTTTCAGTCGACATTATCCCTGAGCAAAAGTCTCTCAGTAATACTTGCCTGGACATTCAAACTGAAGATAATAATCGCATGAAAACATCTTCAGCAATCACAGCATCAGGTATGATATCTATGGGTTACTCAAAAATTGCTTTTATTTATCGAATATAAATAGTAGTTGTAATATTACATTCTCTTATTTTTCAGCTCACACTCTTTGGGCCCAACCTTCATGCTCCTATGCTACTCCTAGTGACACAAAATCCAGTACAATCTCAGTGATGAAACAAAAAGGTCAGTACCATTATAATAATATTTCTAAAATACCATTCTTTGAAATTATAGTTATCAAAAGTTAAAGTTATTGAAGGTTTATAATGTTGTTATTGTCAGCTTGCAAATTTATTGTTTAACTTGAAGTCCTAAAACATATATTTCTACAAGCACTTTAAAAATGATTTCTTCAATTGCCCGTTTATGGCTTAACTGCTAGTTTTCCCCATCGTGATAAATGTACTTAATACTTCAAGAAATTTGTTCTTTCTTTAATGTTTTATTGCATAGCAGCTATTTGCCTCAACATTTCGGCGACACAATAATGTTCTTTACGAAGCATTTCAAAAATGCCCACTAATTGCCATTTTACGGCTTTATTGCCTAGCATGCATTCATCCCAACTATCGCCATTGTAATAAATGAACTTAATATTTCAAGAAATTTGTTCTTTCTTTAATGTTTTATTGCATAGCAGCTATTTGTCTCAACATTTCGGCGACACAATAATGTTCTTTACGAAGCATTTCAAAAATGCCCACTAATTGCCATTTTACGGCTTTATTGCCTAGCATGCATTCATCCCAACTATCGCCATTGTAATAAATGAACTTAATATTTCAAGAAATTTGTTCTTTCTTTAATGTTTTATTGCATAGCAGCTATTTGTCTCAACATTTCGGCGACAAAATAATGTTCTTTACGAAGCATTTCAAAAATGCCCACTAATTGCCATTTTACGGCTTTATTGCCTAGCATGCATTCATCCCAACTATCGCCATTGTAATAAATGAACTTAATATTTCAAGAAATTTGTTCTTTCTTTAATGTTTTATTGCATAGCAGCTATTTGTCTCAACATTTCGGCGACACAATAATGTTCTTTATGAAGCATTTCAAAAATGCCCTCTAATTGCCTTTTTACGGCTTTGTTGCCTAGCACCTATTAATTTTGACTATCGCCATGATGATAAATGTATTCAACATTTCAAGAAATTCGTTCGTTTGTTGGTTCTTTTATTGCCTAGCAGTTATTTCTCTCAACCTGTCACCATAACAATAAAGTTATTAACAGAATAAGCTTTATACATTATCTAGAGTACACTGTATCGACCCTATACATCCCACTGCAGGGCACGGGTCTCCTCTACAATCGAGAGAACGATTGAGAGTTATTAGGCCATATTGTCTACCACGTTGGCCTAATGCGGGTTGGCGGACTTTACATTTTATAAAAATCCTTATGGAATGCTGGTTTCCTCACGATATTGGTATTGGTATTCATATTTCCTTCACCGATTTAGTGCGGGTGATGTTCTTTTAATATACACATGACTTCAAAAAGTCAGACGTATGCCCTGGGTTTATAACACGCGACCACCGTGAAAATGTTAGTAGCCGCGTCTGGTCTTTATACCAACAGGCCACTACGCACTTATTACTCATATCTAGAGCATATTTGAGTAAAAATGTATAATATTAATTAATTCTGTTACAGGTTTCATCAGAAGGAAGCCAAATACAATAAAACAGAAATTGATGAAAGAAATGATTTCCATTAGTCAGAAATTGTCTGGAAATTCGGCATCGGAACAGTTGCAACAAATTTTGGCAAAACCCAATATTTTCGATAACTATTATGCTTTGCGAAAGCAAGCATGCACTTTTATCGAAATGAAGTTAAAACATGCAAGCAAAAATAAAATGGCTCGACGTTTCACTATGGACGAAAAATTGATATCTTTATGTATAATGAAACAAAGCCCTAAAACCTATAATCTATTAGAGAAGATGTTCATATTACCTAACAAAAGAACATTGAGCAGACTATCGGAAAATATTGATTTCGCACCAGGGATCAACCCACACGTTTTTGAGCACATAAAACTAACGGTGCATAATTGGACTGAACAGAAAAGTTATGCACCATTTTATTCGATGAAGTTGCATTAACTCCACACTTTGTATTCGATGAGAAAAGGGATGAAATACTTGGTTTTGTGGATATTAATGGAGAAAAAAAAATGCAATACTGCGATCACGCCCTTGTATTCATGATAAGGGGTATATGTGCATCTTGGAGACAATGTGTAGCCTATCACTTGGTTCAAGGGACAGTGTCAGCTGGGGAATTAAAAGTGGCTCTGAAAAATATTGTCACTCAAGTTTCTCAAACGGGACTTATACCAATAGTCCTCGTTTGTGACCAAGGGTCTACATTCCGCACAGCCATTAGATACTGTCGCCTTGAAACGATCCGATCACGCACTTTGGCTGGACTCATAGATGGTAAGTAACTATAATTTATTTTGCCTTTCTAATGTTTTTTACCTACTCAACAGTTGGTAACTATGAGTTACATTTTCATACAACACATTTATAAATAGTCAGGCCGAAACAGTTGAACCTGCTACCTTAACATAGCTATTTCAATAGATACTCCCAAATTTTAAATCAGTTCAATAAAAACATGGAATATTTTTCATATACATAATATGATTATAAAAATAATAGTACTAATATTCCCAACAATACTTTGCCGCAACTATGGACACGATTGAATCAGCTACGATATTTTTTAAACACATTGTATGGTAATCATTGGTGTTTCTGGTTTAATTATCACTAATTTATAGTTGACAGTTGCCCCTGTTACATATATCAATCATTTTATGTAATATACCCCTAATCTGTGCGCTATGGAGAGTATAGTATAAAATTGCTTCTTAGCCACTCACACGTCCACGTCACTGTCACTTATTTTGACAGAAATTTTCCGATTCCCGCCTTTTCAATATTCATAAACATAAAGCAATATATCCTTGTACCTATTCTAGCTACAGGGAAATAAAAAATAGCTTTAAGTATCTAAAACTATGCAGAATTATTACATGTGACAATTATTGTACAAATATAATTCAAATGTGTTGTAAACAAATAATAAAAATTCTATACAGATCGAATTTCAATGGTATTTCATTTTCAAATCATGTTTTCACCCATTAAATCATATTACATACCAATAAAATCCATTTATAAATAAAGTATATACTATAAGCTTTCTTTTGATATCCATATTTTACTACTTAAAGTTATTTTTATCTTATAAAAATCCAAAAAAATATACCCATAATCACATAACCAATTTTTGTTAAGTTTGCGTTTGCTTAGTGACTCTCAGTTCCGGGTTACGATTTAATGTTGCCAAGTGATCGTATTCAGTGGAGTCGAATTTTTTACTGATTTTTTTTTTTTATTAATTAATTTGAACTTTTTTTGTGTACATTTTTGTAACAAGTCTTTATATGTTATAAATATTCGTTTTTAATCGAATGCCATAAGCAGAAAAGAACGTCAATTCGACGTTTTTTTTTTTCATAACTATTATATTTAATAATAAGGCCACAACTTATGGTTTCGAGACATGCTAATGACTTCGAGGGTAAAAAAGCTTAAGATCAAATTGTCGACCAAGATTTCCTGCATGTGCATTTTCCGCCATCTTGAAAAGGGATTTGAATTCAGTTTTTTTTGCAATAACTGTCTGGGTATAATAATATAAATCAGAATAATCTAGCTAGGCAGATGATGATAAGGTCTGGAAACGCTCGGAAAATATATATAAATATTTATATTTTAGGTTTCCTCGTGACCCAATACGATGCGGAGAATGGACATCAATCATCAGCCAGCAAAGACGTGAACATTTTTTTAAGCCGAATATATCGAAAATTAAATACCTATTACATTTTACACATAAATATTTGTTCTATTGATTTATATACATGTCTTGCCCAAAACATATCTACGCTCAGATAAAAGTACAAATACAAATTCATCTTCATATAAAAGTAAAAAGGATATTCGTCTCCATTCCATGCCTTGTCCTACCGACTAACGTCGGTCATAAAATTTTATTGCATTTTGTACACTGCTTTGTATAAACAACTTTAAACAATCCGCGTAAGGTTGAATTTGCAAAAGATATGTTTATAGTGTGACTATAACTAAATATTTAGAATTGTCGAGTGTTTGGTGACAGTTTCTAGTGTAACTTTTGTTCGAAACTGTGCATCTTGGGTTTTTTTAAATAATGGCAATTGATGTAATTTTTTTCAAATTCAGATATTAGTATTTGTGTAGATTACAAATAAAACCCTTCAAATGATATAAACAACTATTTATTTCATTTCATTTATACATTCAAAAGTATTCGTCGAAATATACAAATGTGTTTATTACAAATATGACATCTTAAGTTGAAATAAAGTACACTTTTGCCTTACGTAGCTACAATTTTACCAAGGTTCCCAACTGGGCGTACCTGAATCGGAGGTACCAAAGATACGAAAAAATGTAAAGCCTCTTATATTGGATTATATTTACATAAGCATGTGTATTATGTTATAAGTAATACAAATGTTTCATCATACATAAAATTAGATTTTATTAAAATTCTGACATTTGGTACATTGACTTGACACATTATTCATTTAAATATTTATATGAAACTAATATGAAGGGGTAGTAAAAAAACACAAAAAACGAAATCGAACAACATGAATTTAGATAATAATAAACATTTTCAATTGAATTAATTAGGATGCAACAACAATACATGTATTTGTAGGAATGTATTTGTGGTGTAGACGAAATAAAAGTTCACACCAAGCATACGCAGTATTTAATTCCGAGGCAAACAGATTACATGTTCTTAAGTCTTATTCACTAAGGTAAGGTAAGGTAATTACAGTAATATCTACACACTGCTTAGTCCCTATAACAGTATACACATACTATGAAAGAGATGGAGCGATAGTTTTGCAAGGTTCACAGCAAAGCGGTACGAAATATTATCCCGAAACTATTGCGAGCGGCAAGGCGAGCTAGGCGACGCGACGCGACGCGACGGTGCGACGCGGATAGTGTGCCCGGTGCCGGTCGCCGAAGCAAACTGCAAACTGAAAGGCGCCTGGCGCGGCCGCTCGGCCGGCTGCGTTGGCGCGGGTCCGATGACGTCACGAGTACCTGAGCGCCCGCCGAGCCGGGGCGTTCCGCGTTGGTGTGCCGTTATTTATCTAATACAAAAATTAAATTGTCGTGTGTCATGTGTGTGTATCTGTGTGCGTGTCTGTGTGTGTGTCTGTGTGTGGAGCCTACATATTTATAAAATTACGAAATGTCTACTGTTTGTGATTTTTATATTCATAGAAATCAAACAAATATTTGGAGAGAATATTTACATTTTTGATTATTGAATTGATGAGTAATGATTTCTTATAAGTTACAAGCATTATTTTCCAAGTATTCAATTGGTTCCTTGACGTCACTTACACTGCACGTTTAATACACGTATTCACTGCACATTAATCACTGCACAAAGTAATCCTTTCTGGTCATTACAGTTGCAACTTCACTAAAACAAAATACAAGTAAATCTATCAACGCATTTCACAATACTTGTTAATTGTTATCCGAACTCCGAAGTTGTTGTAAACTAGTGTTGAGCAGGACATACAAGAGGCAGTACATTTGTCCCGTACATGACGTCAAAACGTAAGAGCGGCTCAACTTTTTAATGTGTACTACTTCATATTTGGTGTATTACTTGGTCTGTAAGGTCATTTCATTGACGTGAGCCGTGAGGCAAAGTTAAGAGCCATAAATAAGTGTCAGTACGCCTCACTTCAATTGAAGTGGGACATTGTAATGGCTCGGTACAAAAATGAGGCTACTCTTACAAACTCTTTTTCAAGTCATGTCCTACTCAACACTATTGTAAACAACATGACATTACTCCTTAGTCTGTGAACATGACGGCCCGGGGCGCAGACGCAGTAAGATTGTTGATTTTTTGAAAATATTATTTAATTGTGAGGTTTGTGCTGAAAATATGTGTTTATTAAAAATCAAAATAACAATTCTCACCATTGTCATTCAGTGAAAAGATTTAAATTGTGTGCAAAGGTAGGTGTGTACCCGAGTTAAAATAACTAAACCAGCAGAAAGGGAATGTATCTCGAAAGTTTCATGTTAAAACTTAAAAAATATGAACCGCACAGAGTACATTAATTGATTTAAAAACTAAGGATAGGCCCTTCAGTATATTGAGTACGTCAAAGATATGTCTATAAAAATCGCGCCATCTGTTGGATTTTTACGTCAATGGCGGCCATGAAATTCAATAATGCTAAAATAAATGTTATACTGATTTAAGGTAGTATAATTTTACTTAGTGGTGATAAGAAATGTTATCTTTTTTTTGTGAACTTTCGGTAATCTTTATTGCAACCACGACGATACAATTAGGCATTTGTCGACGACTTACAGACCGGTGCGTTGTGTCGTCACAACCGTTGCATTGGTCCGCCGCCGACCACTTTCGTGACAATACTTTTCGTACTCTCCGCCCCCTCCATATATTTTATGTCAATGAGTACATTACTATATATGAAATAGAGGTCTATCTTCATGCTCAAAATGGAAAACACATGGTTGTCAGTTCCAAAACAAGTAGATGATGGCGCTGTTACACAAATAACGCTGGGTACCTCTATATTTATCGGTAGATGGCCCTGTTACACAATTAATGCTGGGCACACATAGAATGGCTTAACACATCATTATTCGCCAATAGATGTCAGGAAGTCATATTTTCGGTTTGAATTTCTGTTTTTATTTTTTAAACATTCTAATTATATTAATAATATTCCTATTTCCTAATTAATATATTAACATAATATTGTTCGGGTTCGAATCCCGCACCGAAACAAATATCTGTGTGAAGTAGAGGTATTTGTTTCGGGTCTGGCTGTTTGTGAGACCGAAAAGTCTGTTGTAGTTCCTGATACCCACGACACAAGACTAGTTCTTTGTGTGGGGTTGAGACTATAAATGTCACTGTTGGGTGTATTTATTTATTTATTTGATTATATATTTGGATATTTGATTACAATAAATGACATCATATTTTCAATAAACAATGATGTGTCGGAATTGATAATGACAGCTTTTCAATAATTCGCCAGCCCCCAAACCATTTAAAATCCACTAAAAGCAATTTTTCCCAACCAGGACCAAACTACCACAAGTTGGTAACACTGGTGCAAAAAAGCTTGAAAGATGGCCGCCCATGTAAGTTCTTGTCCAGACGATATTTGATACAAATGTTAGCCGGTTTAAAACAGCGCAGGGCCAATAAATAAATTACTATCCTGTAATAACATGAATGGAATATAAATGACTTAGTTCTATCAAATGTTAACATTGTTATACCTAGTTTTTTAATGTATTTATTTATTTTGCATTAATGAAATTTTAGCGATCGAGACATGCAAAGCTGTTATCCTTTTTCATAGTGTTTGGTTTAGAAACCAAAATATAGTTTATGGTAGATTTTTAAGAAAATATCCTTAATTACGACGATATTTGTATAGGTAAAGGTACTGGTAGGTATAGCGTAATCCATAACAATCAAAAATTGTAATAGTATTTAAAAATTACGAATAAGGGTAGTTCAGTGGTGGTTGAAAATTAAAACAAAATAAAAATATACAATTATTATTATTACAATCAATGAATAAATATTTAAGAATAAATACTGACAATTTCAAACCTATAAATTAATAATTAAAGATTTGTACGACTTATTTAGTTTTTTTTTTTATTTGGCCCGGCATAGTAGCCCGGCACAGTGCCTCTGCCTCTGCCTCGGCTTCTGCCTCTGCCTCTGCCCGGCCCTCGGTCTCCCCCATTTCCGCACTGCCCGCTCAATGTATAGTTCAAGTTAACTCTTAGCACTAGTGATGGTTTTTTATTTGCTTAATTGACACAAACTATGCATGCACTCTATCACTGAAGTCAAAAAATAAAACACTCACGAGCATTCTTGTTTTTCCGTTGATAACCTAAAATTAAAAATTCATTTTATTATTATTCTTTTTTATTTCAGTAAATTCATCCAATTGTAATATGTACTAGTTTTATATCAGAATAACTACGTTAGTAAAGCCGGGTACAATTTATAAAATGCGGCTGATGGACGTCGCTGAAGATATTTAGAAAATAGAATATTCTGCCGCGCCGCGTCCAAGAGACCCTGAATATTATTACCACTCTTCAGCCGCGTTCGGCAGCCGCATCTTATAATTTGTTTTTGGCTTAATAGTAGATCATTTCAATGTTCGGATTATTCGCAGTCGCGCATCTATTATCTTATTGTAATGTACGTTACGGTTTGCGGTCCCTGATGGCGGTTTCCATTCCGTATATATATATACATATATATTGTTTTAATAGCCTAGATTGTGTCCCACTGCTGGGCAAAGGCTTCCCCTTTGTCATTCCATTTGACCCTGTCCTCGGCGAGCTCTTGTGATTTTGGCTCGAATGTATCCAACTCGTCTTTCCACGGTTTGGATGCATATTTGGAGAAGAAATATTGAAATATTTAAACTGAATTAATAAATTAATTCTTTGATATTGAAAATTTAAATCACCATATCATTGGCTTTATCACATTTAATTTATAACAATCACATCCAACATCAAACATACCGCACATTCTAGTTTGAACAAAATCTTTGGAACGCTAACACTGATCTTAATAAATATGGCGCGCGACTTTCTACGGAATACTGGAAATCAATTAAAATATTGAATTGTTTTGATATATTCTCAATTATCAAATGGCACCTAATTATTCTTTATGATATGTTTTCTATCTCTAACACTTTATTTTTCATTTTTTCATAGAATTGACACAGAAATATTTAATGAAAACCGACAAACAACGATCCTGATTTACTTTCGTGTCTAAAAAACTTCGAATCACGCGTCGAATATGGCTTATTTTTAGATAATTGATAATTATTAATGTAAAGGTATCTTTTAATAAACTATATAAGAACAATAAGAGAGTTACAAATCAATATTTACATTTTTATAAACTCCTGCGCACCACTCGTCGTTGTTCTCAAACAACACACGAGTTTGTCTTTTTTTTTTGAAATATGCCTATTGCTAATTTATTTTTGGCCAATGTAAGATTAAAGGTAGTTTATTCAAGCATTATATATATTTTTTTCATAACGCTTTTTGTAATATATTTTGAATTTAGGACGCTTTTTCATTACTAGTGTATTTTCCTATAAAAATGACAGCTTACGTCAAAATTGGGGGTCGGGACGTTTGAGTGGTTATAACACTTTTTTTTTCACATGGCACTATAGATGTTGCAGGACATAATTTAAACATATTTTTTGATCCACCTCATCTATTAAAAAGCATAAGAAATAATTTTATGTATAAGGATGCGCTGTGGGGCGACAATACTGCTTCCTGGGAGGATATTTTATTGGACAGCAAATTGAGGCATACCAGAGCTTTACCGAAGCTAACGGCATTTCATGTTGAGAGAAAAAAAATTAAAAAATGAAAGTCAGTATTGCTGCCCAAGTACTAAGTGCACGAACAGCAGCTATGTTGAAATACACAAATGCCATATGTGAGTATATTTTTATATCTAGCTCAGTTCAGTGTCTTTTATCATGCAAATCATTTTCTTTTCTTGTATCATGCAATTAATTTTCTATGCCACAACTTTATATATATTTGCCTGAGTAAATGAACAGTGGATTCTCTAGCGTCTATACAAAGTGTCGGTGTTATAAATGCTTTAAATTGCAACATCATTAAATAACGTCAATTAACACAAATTAAAATGACTAGATTTTATATCGCAATAAAATTTAAAAAATGATATTTTCAAAGAAAGTATATAATAAAATAATTTAGTTAAAATACAACATGCCTTATATGTTTACCTACTGCCCTCAGTTGACCCAGACATAAGAGCGGCAACGCCGCATTTTTCGTCACCACGTAACGAATGGTATCATTTGATTTGGCGCGGTGATTCCTTTGTAGTTTTTAGGCATAATTTTATTGGTTTAATAACAAATGTAATAAAACATTCTCAATTAAGTCCCCTTTTACACAAACAAAGTAGGTCAAAATTGCTTTGTCGGGGGATCAAAATAGCACATCGCGTAAAGTATTACTGCCACTAAACACACCTTCAAACAAACCATATCGGTGTCTTCCACAGCTGTAAATCGCGACATCATGAACATGAATAAAATGCTATCGTAATTCGTAATGTATTGTGAGCAACGCACGCGCATTCGCAGAGAACAAGCCCGGCGCACTGACTAGGCCAAGACTAGGCGACGCGACGAGTGGCGCGGGTACTCCCGAGTCGCCACCCTCGCCCCCGCCCCTGAACCCCGCAGTGTTGCTAGGTTAGATTTAAAAAAATACAGGAAAAGTTTCGTAAAAAATAGTAGATGTATGTAAACCACAGTGGATTATTATACTGTTCATTACAGGGATATTTACAGTAAGCGATAATACACATACATTATTAAACATTACAAGTATTCTGTAAAAAAAAAGACTGTTAATCGATGTATGTGTCACTATTCTATTTGTTCATAAAGTACTGGAGATATAATAAATAAATATTAAATACTCGCAACAGTTAAATACATAGTCATGACCCGACATTAAGATCGAGTTTATGGTTACGTTGAAAACTTAAGGATGTCTCGGTGAAATAAAAACCCTATAAAATTATTTTATAGTGCTAATTTTGTTTTTGTGTTTGTAAGTTACAGAAATAGGTTTATTATTTATCTTATTAATCATATTGCAGTATGTTTTATACTTACTGAATACTATGTTTTGTCACTTGATAGTAAATGTAACAAACAAATAGTTTTAGTTTAATTACGGCGCACCTTGCAACACTGCCCAGGAGTCACGGGTAATCCCAGATTTCGAACTGACAACGTCGCGTCGCGTCGCTGGGCTATTATGAGTTTTAATATCATAAATATGGGGTCTGAATTCAATTATTGATTTTATATCTATGCAACTAATAATAAAACCTTGTATTCTTTTGCACTTGACTTTGTGTCAATGACCTAGCCAATTTGCTACAGCAGGTGGTTAAATATGAAAAACTAAAAACCTATCCTGTGGCTAAACGAGTGATGCTAAATTAATAATATTTGGTGTACGGGCTGCTGATGCGATACCCTGTATGTGGTCCAAAGGAAAGCACTTATGTCATCGACATTTTGTATATGGCGTATAACCAGGATATGGACTCTGTATTCGCAAGAATAACTTTAATTTACATTTAAACATTTCCTTTACTTGTCACATTTATAATGTAGTAATATTAGGACAATACATTTATTTTGTACTAAGGACCGACTTTTCAAATGAATTTCCCGATAAAAGTTATCAATATCAAGATATTCTAAATACCATAATTTTAAAATGATCTAAAATGTTATGAAGATATTTTAAAATTTTATTTGTATTATAATAAATATTATATAATCGTTGTATTTTAAAAATATAATGAAATTAAATCTTCAGGTCAATCACCTTCATACACAATGGAGACAACAGCTGAATTTGTTGAATTTATTGATCATTTATTCGACAGCGTCAACGGGTGCCCTAATGGTACCCAAAAAGGCAAATTAAGAAAAGCTGTTAAGCCAAACCCAGCTCATAAATCATTTTGGACCTCCGCAGTACAAAAATTAAAAGCCATGAAATTTATTGACTGCAATAGTAAACTTGCTCGACAAAGTGGGTCTCGCCTCGTAAGAGTACCATGCTTAGATGGTTGGATTACAAGCCTAGAAAGCTTCATTAGGATATCTGAACTTTTATTCACGAAATATAATGTGGACTTTTATTACCCAAGATACATAAATCAAGACCCATTAGAAAATTTCTTTGGACGATTGAGGGCTCTTAATTACAGAAATGTGAACCCAAGCCCTACTTCATTTATTCATGCTTATAAAACACTAATATTATCGAATGTTTTGAGCCCTCTTTCTCGATTTACAAATTGTGAACAGGATGAAGGGGAGACATTAATGAATTTTGTAAAAATTTTAGACAGTGTATCTAACATAGAAGATAATTGTAGTAATAAGGAAAATGTCTCCCCGAACACGTCTCCTAAAAATGTAACATCCTGTTCACAACACAGTCCAAAGGATTTACGCCCGAATACTGGAACGGCATTCAAAAAATAAGTTGCTCTTAACAGCGCACGGCTCACTTACCCAGTACATTTAATTGGGATTAACGTAGTTAAGCGCAAGTTATATTTAAGTTGCGTTCCAGTATTTGGGCGTTAGTGGGTCAAGTAATAGAAGAAAAATAAAAGTCCATTGCTCTGCCTATACAGCTGGGTATAAATGTAGATTTTTATCAAAAACTCTCAGCTGTGAACAATGCCAGAAAAGTTATATCACTAATAATATTGATAGAGTTCATATGTATTTAAATTACCGAGAATATAAAAATTTAAAACACAAAAGGTTGGCATATCCTACTGGTAGTTTCCTGAGGCTGTATCGAGCCACGGCTGATTACATCCACAATTATATAAATGCTTATTGCACGAGCAAAAATGTGACAAAAAAATGCAAATGTGCTATTACGCAAAACCTTTATCTAATTAATACTATTGGATGCAATAACCATAAAAGCGAAATAAAATATTTTTGAAAATTACAAATAGAATTCAAGTACATAATTGGTGCAAAATAATAAATAAAATTTTAAAAGGTGCTGTGGAAGCCAAATATGTTTTAAAAATGCAGGAGCCACAAAAAATGGCATTAAAAATATGTAACAATCGATTAAGGATGAACAAGAATAAAAAATAAATAAGTATAATTTGAGCAGTTTATTTGAACCCAAATACCTATTTCCTAGCATCATAGAACATGCAAATTAAAAATATCTGACCAGCATTTCGATCCAATTTATCTGGAATTACCTGGAATTACCAGGTAATTCCAGATAAAATAAATAAATCATATATTGGTCCACTGGGAAAAGCTCTTGAAACATGCGAAAAACTGCCGTTTAAGAAATATGAACGCATTGAAGGACAAATGTTACCAGAAATGGCCAATGATCTCAGTACCGATCAGCAGTACTTGCACAAAATTACTTCAGCGGTAATTTCAGGTGAAATCCCAAAACATCTGGAAAATAAATCTCCAGGGAAACTTTCCCACGCTCGTTGAATAGCACGTGCGAACCGTATTTATATGTGGCAAATGAAAAGCCGACAGACAATTTGGTAACTCTGGCTACTTTTGTGGTTCAAGTCTACGCACCATCTTGGTTTTTAATTAAGAGAACAAACCGTCATACAAGGATGGCACTCGTCATCTGTTTAACATTATCATGGCCTTCAGATACCTGCCAGAATCTTTAAAAAAGATTATAACTATAAATTTTAAAATTTTGAAGCCACTGCGGAGACAGAAGATATTTATTAAATGGAATGAAAAAATATAGTTAATATTACTTTATTATAAGGCACAAATCCCTCCAATTAGAACACTAAAATAAAAATAAAAAAGAATCATTACATTTGTGCTTAGTGTTGCCAAGTGTCCCGCTTTACGCGGCACGTCCCGCTTTTCAGGGGTTTGGTGACGCGTCCCGATTGAACCTTCGGCGGAACGCCAAATGTCCCGCTGTTTGACCACCCCTCTCAGAACCAATTAAAAAACGAAATATTACACACTTTTATTTATAATCCGTACTGTAATTCCCATTTTCCTGCAATTATGTACCTACTTTGTATCTAATTCGGTTCTAAAGTTGTTTCCATGGGCTGTATCCAAAAAAATACAGGACTTTGAATAAGTTGTCACGGTCTATTCACGAATCCTAGCTTTATTATTTTAGATGGTGTGCACGACACGTCTCAAACTAACTTAATTTAGTTAAAAATAAATAATTATTTCATCAAGCGTTTTAATTTTCCCAATCCTCACACTATGTGCCTACTGCGCATGCGCAGGGCGGCTCCCGAGGAGGTGAGGGGGCTGGGGGGCGCCTCGGTCTCGTGGTACAAGCGGGGCGGGGTGTCGTTGAACAAAACTGTCCGCACCCAAAACCCAGCCCGCATTCACGCCCCGGGAGTCCATAAGGATGGGTGCATGGTGTGAGGGGTTGCGCGGGGATGAGCCCCACATTATTGTGTAGAAATTAACACGATTGTAAAGAAAATGTGTATACGAGTGAGAAATAAAGATTATGACGGGTGCTGAAGGGCTAGGGGGGTGAGCGTGGACCGAGAAAGAGTATAAAAGAGGGCGGTTTGGCCGTATCAGCAGCACACACACATAGTCAGTGCTCCGACTTCGAAGCGTGCGGACGTTTTCTCCCAATTCCGATCTTTGATCGTCGAGAGGGTGACCGTGTGTGCGTGAAGTGTTAAAGTGCTGCCATTTCAACAGTGCCTGTTTGTGTGTGCAGGTGATTCCGGCCCGCCGCACAGTGGGCTGAAAATCGCGTTTCATAGACCTTCAAAATTTTTTTCCTATTTGACGGGTTTTTTAATTGGAATCTATTAAAACATGCTTGTTCATGATACCTTTTAAGTATGAAGACATAAATCACAGGAAAAGATACACTTTCGATTTTTTTCAAAAATGTTGTATGGAGAAAACCATAAAATAAGGTATATCTCGGCTGGCACAAGAATGGCCGTTATTTCCTCTCGCATGATTTTTGCTCTATTTTTTTGCAATTTTTTGATGTATCACACCACAGGGGGCAAAGCGCGGCTTATGAGAAAAAAAAAACAAAAAAATATATTATTTCCGTTGACTTCAATCTTGGTTGGCAAATTTGAACCACATGTCTCAAAAAATAATAAATAGCGGTCACAAAACAACTTTATTGCTGGTTAACCCTCCCAATTTCACAATAATAAATAATACGCGGCTTATATCAAAGAAATATTTTTTTACCTGAATTGTTTATGACACACAAATCGGTCTTGGATACTCGAACTTTTCCAAACAATGGATAAATTTTCACCTGCAAGTACTTACCTATTGTTTTGTTCCTAATTCACTTATTTAAGACCCAATAAATAAAAAAAGGCAGCTGAAGAATGTGAGTCCAGTGAACTTGCATACGCTACTGTGCGAAAAATGAGACAAGAAGGTTTGGACAGTATAGCTGCTGCTATTGAGTATATGATAAAACATCCAGAAGCTGCTGATAAGTTTAACGCAATTACCAAAAAATCATGCCCCAAGCCTGTTTTTACACCGGAGAAAGCACTTGGTCTATATTTATCATTAAAGTTGTCTAAGTGGCAATATATAACATTAAGGGAAACAGCAATTCGGGAAGGTACGATGGAATTGTACCCATCATACTATAAGATTCAGCAAGCTAAATCTCAGTGTTATCCTGACAAGGAGACAATTACAGTTACAGATACAACAGCCAAAATTTCCCTTCAGGCTCTTCTAGATTTAACAGTTAAAAGGATTTTGAAAAGTGTACCTGTATGTGGCGATAGAAAAGAACTTATTTTAGTGTCCAAGTGGGGTTTTGATGGTGCATCGAACCAGAGCAGGTATAAACAGAAAATAGAAGACGAATATAATGATTCCAGTGTTTTCATGACCTCGTTAGTTCCGTTAAAGCTGACCGATGGTAACGAAGTCGTATGGCAAAATCCAAAGCCCTGTTCAGCACATTTTTGTCGTCCAGTGCAGTTTAGTTTTATTAAAGAAAATAAACTAGTGGTTACTGAACATTTGAAGGAAATTGAAGACCAGATCAAGTTGCTAACAACTACAGACTGTAACGAAATAAAAATTTGTCATAAATTAATGATGACTATGATAGATGGCAAAGTTTGTACTTACATTACTGATGCCCGATCTAGTGCTACGTGCTATCTGTGCTAAGCAAAGCCGTCAGATATGAATAATTTAAATGAAGTTATAAAAAGGCCTGTCTCTGAACACCTCTTGAAATTCGGATTGTCTCCTTTACACGCCCGCATTAAATGCATGGAATGTCTTTTGCACATTGCATACAGGCAAGACCTGAAGAAATGGGCCGTGAAAGGAGAGGAAAAATTGGCACTTGAGTCGCGGAAAAAACAAATACAAGATGGATTTAAAGAAGAGCTTAACTTATTGATAGATGTAGTAAAACAAGGATCTGGAACTACGAATGATGGAAATACAGCTAGGAAGTTCTTTGAAAACCCGAGAATAACCGCAAATATCACAGGTCTGGACGAAGAATTGATCCATAGATTCGCTGTTCTTTTACAAGCCATTACATGTGAAGAGTATATCAATACCCAGAAATTCAAAGAGTATTCCATGGATACAAAACGATATGTAGAATTCTACAGTTGGTATACATGCCTTCTACTGTCCATAAGTTATTGGTACATGGTTCGGATATCATTGCCAATAACGCAATCGAACCAATTGGTAGTTTATCAGAAGAAGCATCAGAGGCTCGTAATAAGGATTTTCGAAGATTTAGAGAGCACCATTCCCGAAAAATGTGCACGAAGAAATGTAACGAGGATATATTAAACATGCTTTTGCTCTCTTCAGACCCTTATATTTCAGCAACCAGACCTGTAATGGACAAAAAGAAAAGGACAACTCTTTTTGCAGACACTTTAACTCTTTTAGAGAGCCAGAGAGAATCCGAAATAGAATTTTGCGATGTTTCTCAATTGGATTCAGAATCTGAAATAGATTCAGAATTAAGTGATAGCGATGAAGATTAGAGCAAAGTTAACAAGATTTATTGTAAAAATTGTAATTAAGACAATGAAGAATTATTTTTTTATAATTATTATGGTAAGTTTCAGTGGATTCATTTTAAAAATATGGTTTTATTTAAGCATGTTTTCGTCCGTGCATGTATTAATGTTGTATTAGAGTAAGTATCAGTATACTCATTGAAACTATATTAATCATAGATTTAGTATAAAACATAGATCGGCAATGTGAAAGAGATAGAATAATTTAACTCATATGTTAAAGCGAGATGCATGATGCGACCATACGTTTACACAGAAGTAGCCTGCAGTGACCCAGAGTCGAAATATGTCAAACTAAGCGAGCAACAAAATTCGCTTATTTTCATAATTTATTTAATTTTACAGTACTTGGTTATATTTATTAAACGTAGTATATTATAGTGCATTGTGCAGTGCCAATGTGTGGTTCATGCAGGCGTAAAAATCTGAAATAATTAAAGTTTTCACAGGTACCGGCCACTTTTGCACAATACCATTTTGTGACGATATTATAGAATTAAATGGAAATCCGTGTATACATATCGGTAGAAAAGAATATAGTATTTCATTATATAAATACGGTGAAAGCGTCCATTGCGTATAAAAAATAATATCAAATACGTGAATTTACAATAATTTCAACCAAAAGTTGCTAGGGATTGACTGACAGGTCCGATCAATAAAAGGTTGTCGATAAAATAGTCGATGACAACACATGTTTCCCTACATTTTTATGGAGCTATAGTATGTTGTGATAGTGTGCATTCTTCTTCTTCTTTTATCATTATTATAGTATTAATTCTACAATATTACTTATTACTTTCCTTTTTTCATTTTTTTTATATTTGTGGAATATTTATTATAACACTTCATGTGTGTGATTTATGAATTAAGAACCTGTTTCAATCTCTGCCAAGAGGCTGACAATTTATAATAGTAAACCTTAAAGCAACATTATTCATTTATCATAACATTAGTTATAGGTTTAAAATATATAATTCTCATAGGAAAAACATTAGTTTAGGTGACGTGATCGAGAAAAGCTTCATAGTTTATTAAACTGTCTCTTTCTTCAGCCACAGGAATGCGACTAATGCACATAGGCCTTCCACAAGAATGTCTACATCAGTTTGTTGTAAGCTGCCTGCAACCAACGACTTCCTATAAGCTCCTCCGTACACCTCCAATGTGGCCTAGCAGGCGTCCAACACATCCAAATGTGTTACAAGTCAATTAAATGACCTAAATAAGCATATTTTTTTAAACTCTAGTATACAAGTACAACATAGTATATGGTAAAAATGTGCTTCTTAGACTTACGCGAATGGTACTCATTGAAAAAAACTAATAATCACGGATTTTGTTGCAGACTGAGTCCACCCTCTGACAACGAAAGCTGTAAAGTAATCGAAAAATTAAAAATGAAAAATCGCTAAAACTTTGTAAATTATAGTTTTATTTTATAAAAGTGTTTTTTGTTCTTAGTTTAATTAGGTGTATGTACTATGTATACATCACAATGAAAAAAATAATTTTGTTCAGGTAAACATAAAGACCATACAAAACATCTCAAACAAAATGTTTTCAATTAATATGACAATTTATCTTTATTTATTTGTGTGTTTATCAATCTGTATTGAAATAAACACATCAATAAGTTTCAGTTAATATATAATAAAATGTCGCATATGTCCATAACATTTTATTTCACAACTACAGGCCGACAGCTATATCGATATCGATATGATAGTATCGAAAGTGCATGGTACAGCACTATATGTCAAGCACACATGTAAACTTCACGCACACAATCGTAAATCAGTTTTGGTCGCGCTCAAAATGACACATTGCCGATCTATGTTCTATACTACATCTATGATATTAATACGAGTAATAAATTGAAAAAGCACGCTATTGGTGATGGGAACAGACAAAATATTATGAAATATGTGAGTGGCTTTTTTATACGTATATATTTATATTAATAACCTTATATTTTGTTTATGTTTAATGTGTGCATTGTTATATTTTGTTATGTTATGTTTTGTTCCTTATATTTTATTAATTGGCAGCCATATTCGAGCCAATAGTTATTCTGTTTGTTAAAACCCATTTTCTATTATTCCTACCCACATTCATGTTTTTGTTTTGTATTCAAATACGGCTAAAGTTTTCATATTAGAATAAATAAATACGTTATTTATAGTTGAAATTATACTCTGATGTTAGCTTTAGTTATTAGTGTACTTATCTCATAAAGTGAAATGTAAATTTATTTTGAGAAAATAAAGTTCTTTAACCACAATTGTTTCAGAGTAGTGTAATTTATACATATAATAAATATGTATAAATATAATAAATATTCGAATAAATTAATAAATAAATTACTAAATTTTATTGATCATTTTTTTTTCATTTATTTAACATATTTACAAAAAGATAAAAACATTTGTTAGTAGATAACAATGAGAAAAGTTCAAGTATCTAAGACCGATTTGTGTCATAAACAAGTCAGGTAAAAAAAAATTCTTTGATATAAGCCGCGTATTATTTATTATTGTGAAATTGGGAGGGTTAACCAGCAATAAAGTTGTTTTGTGACCGCTATTTATTATTTTTAGAGACATGTGGTTCAAATTTGCCAACCAAGATTGAAGTCAACGGAAATAATATATTTTTTTTTTATATGTTTTTTTTCTCAAAAGCCGCGCTTTGCCCCCTGTGGTGTGATACATCAAAAAATTGCAAAAAAAATAGAGCAAAAATCATGCGAGAGGAAATAACGGCCATTCTTGTGCCAGCCGAGATAAACCTTATTTTATGGTTTTGTCCATACAACATTTTTGAAAAAAATCGAAAGTGTACCTTTTCCTGTGATTTATGTCTTCATACTTAAAAGGTATCATGAACAAGCATGTTTTAATAGATTCCAATAAAAAAACCCGTCAAATTGGAAAAAAAATTTAATGTCTATGAAACGCGATTTTCAGCCCACTGCGGGCGGCGCGCCGCCCGCCGTCGCCGCCTGGCTTGCCGAACAGGCAGCACGCGCCCCTCCGCCAGCGACCACTGCCGCGTCCTGGCGACCGAACTTCGGGGACACGCAGCTGTCACCGCCGCCTACGCAAGCCACGCCGTGGGACTCCGCCACCGCCATCACCGTGGCCGGACGCGAAGCCGCCGCAACCGCGGCCGCCGCCGCCACCGCCGAACACCGCGCCGGGATTCGACCCCGGCGCCGCCGCTCCGCTCGCACCAGCTATGTCGGACGGAGCACTTGCCGTCCCGCCGAAAAGGACGGAGATGCAGCAACTAGCTGCAGCGATCACCAACGCAGTACAAGCTGCGCAAGTAAAACAAACAAGGTATGTGGAATTACCATTTTTTAACGGTGATCATCAAGAGTGGCTAACGTTCCGTGCTTAGTATGAAGAATCAGTAAATAATTTTTCGAAGTTAGAAAACATGTCCCGCCTGCGCCGGAGTCTGCGCGGGACCGCCAGAGAGGCAGTACAAGGCCTCTTGATAACGAACGCGGACCCGGACAACGTCATGCGCACGCTCGAGATACGTTTCGGCCGACCAGAGTCCATAGCGACAGCCGAGATGGAACGTGTCAGAACATTACCACGACTAAGTGAAGCGCCGCGTGACACCTGTATGTTCGCCACGAAGATCAGTAATGCAGTGAACACACTTCGGGCCTTACGATTCATGTACTACATGTACAATCCGGAGATAGCACGGGCCGTTGTAGAAAAACTAACACCCACATTGAAGCATAAGTGGTACGAGTTCGCTGCGCTACAACCGAGGGAGGAACCAGACCTCCTCAAATTAGAATGCTTCATTCATCGGGAAGCTGAAATCTGCAGCCCATACGCGACTGCGGAGACAATCACCGAGCGACCGCGAACAAGTCAAACACGACAGAAAGTGTCACACAGCCGCCACCCCGAGACCTAACGTCACGTGTATTATGTGTGACAAAGAGGGACACGCAATTACAGAGTGCCATAAATTTAAAAACTTATCTGTTGACTAACGATGGGACGCGGCCAAGAAACACCGCGCCTGCTTCCGATGCCTGCGACACCGCACTCAACAACACACATGCAAGACGAAGAGGAGCGGCATAGAAGGCTGCGAACATCCCCATCCAATCCAATGAAGACGCCGAGGAAGAAAAAGTGAACTCGACGTGGGCATCAAGCGTGTCATATTTGAAAATCGCACCGGTACAAGTCTCGGGACCGGCGGGAGCCCGCGACACCTACGCGTTACTCGACGACGGGTCTACAGTAATGCTGATCGATCAAGGCCTCGCGGACGACATAGTCGCAGTGAGACCGGACGACCACTACGCATCTGCACATACGACGGGACCACGAAAGAAGACCACTCCTCGCGTCGTGTGAAGATACTGCTCCGAGGAAAAAACCGACATAACCAACACATACAAGCCCGGACAGTACCTGACCTACGCCTAGCCGCACAGAAGATATCGCCAGAAGCGATAAACAACTGTCCGCACTTAAAAGGAATCACAAGCACTATAGTCACCGACCAAGTGATCCCAAAAATATTAATAGGCCAAGACAACTGGCACCTATTGATAGCCACCCGAACAAGATCGGGTCGAAGAAACCAACCAGTGGCCTCACTCACACCACTGGGCTGGGTGGTACACGGCAGCAGAACCCGAACACTCGGACATCAAGTGAACTTCGTCGGTCACACATCTGAAGAAAACATAGAAAAAATGGTGGCAGAATACATAACGATCGACAACACATATTTGAATCCGAAGCGTCCGGAAAACGACCCCGAGCAAAAGGCGCTCCGAATTCTCGAGGCGAACACAACCCAGCTGCCGGGAGGCGGGTATCAGACTGCCCTCCTCTGGAAGTCGGGGGAAGCTACACTCCCCGACAACTACGACAACACCCTGCGAAGGCTCCACGGCATCGAGAAGAAAATTGATAGAGACCCGCTGCTGAAAAGGAAGTACAACGAACAAATGAACATGCTACTTCAAAAGGGTTACGCGGAACCAGCGCCCGCCAAGAAGATGCCAGGAAGGACGTGGTACTTACCGCATTTCGCCGTAGTCAACGCCCTGAAACCTGACAAGCTGAGGGTGGTCCACGACGCAGCCGCCAAGACCAGGGGCGTGTCACTGAACGACATGCTCCTGACCGGACCCGACCTCCTGCAACCACTCCCAGGGGTGCTGATGCGCTTCAGGGAACACAAAGTGGCGATCACCGCGGATATAACAGAAATGTTTATGCGTATCCAATTACGCGAGGAAGACAGGGACGCACTGAGGTACCTGTGGCGAGGGGAACGCCGGGACGACGCTCCGCCTGAAGAATATCGGATGAAATCACTAATATTCGGGGCGTCGTGCTCACCCGCCACAGCCATTTTCGTGATGAACAAGAACGCAGAGTGTCACGCGGTACAATATCCGGAGGCGGCAGCGGCCATAAAGAGAAAACACTACATAGACGACTACCTAGATAGCTTCGTGAACATCAGCCAAGCGGAAACAGTCGTCAAACAGATACAGGAAATTCACCAGAAGGCCAACTTCCAGCTGCGCAAATGGGCCTCGAACTCGCCCGAACTCTTGGGAAAAATAGGCGAACACGTTGGAAGCAACGCAACAGTGAACATTGAAGGCGGACAAACTGAAAGGGTGCTCGGCCTTACTTGGGAGCCACAGGCGGACACCTTTCAATTCAACCTGGATGCAACCCGCATCCCACCGAGCCTTCTAGAAGAACCCCCCACAAAGAGGGGGGCACTGAAGATGGTGCTGTCAAGATGTCAAATGTGTCGCGCAAGGGCCGCGACACCTCCGAGACCGGCAACGGGAGACCTGCCGACATGCCGGTTAGCGCACCATCAACGACCGTTTACCAACACGGGTCTCAATTATTTCGGCCCACTCACCGTGACCGTCGGGAGAAGCACACAGAAGAGGTACGTCGCGCTGTTCACATGCCTCACCGTACGCGCAGTACACCTCGAAGTGGTGTCCTCACTGAGCACCGAATCAGCCATCATGGCGTTGCGACGAATGATCGCGCGACGCGGTTGTCCGACCGAGATCTGGTCAGACAATGCAACGAATTTCCACGGGGCGGATGCGGAAATCCGCCAAACTCTTCTCTCCGGTGCGAAACAAGAGGCGTCGAAAAAAGCTATTTCATGGAAGTTCATCCCTCCAGGAGCTCCATTCATGGGAGGCGCGTGGGAAATGTTGGTGCGGTCAGTGAAGACCGCACTGACCACGGTGCTCCATCAGAAGAGCCTTAATGAAGAAACTCTCCACACCCTGCTCACCGAAGTCGAACTTACATTAAACAGTCGACCACTAACACATGTGTCGGTAGATCCTGCCGACCCTGAGTCCCTGACGCCTAGCCACTTCCTGCTGGGCGGTCAGGGACACTTCGCCACTACGGGCCTGCCAGCGGACCACACCGCTAGCCCGTACGCCAGCCTGCGTGCGACGCAGGCCCTCGCCGACGCCTTCTGGGCGCGTTGGCTGAAAGAATACCTGCCCGAGCTCCGAAACCGGCGGGAGCTCCACGGACGGGGCGCTGAACTTCGTGTCGGCGACCTAGTACGGGTCGTCGACAACAACCTGCCACGCAACACCTGGGTGCGCGGGCGCATTTGCGCCACGTATCCGGGACCGGATGGCGTCACACGAACCGTCGACGTCGCCACGAGGGGCGGCGTACTACGACGCCCATCCAGAAAAGTCATCGTGATCCAGAGCGTCGAGAACGACGAGTCACCCTGCACCCTATGAAAATGCACCGTCGCGTCGCGTCGCTACGGTACACGGCGGGAGAATGTGCAGGACGAAGACTAGTAAATAGTTATAAGTTTGTTTTGTGTTATGTTCTTATATAAAATGTTGTGTAAATAAAATAAAAGATCCTTTAGCAATAAGCTTATACACATAAGTCGTTCAGTATTGTAAATGTATATTTCTCATTTGAATAGTTTAATTAATTAACAGCCTCCGTAGCGCAGTTGGTTAGACGCCGCCTGTGAAACGAGAGACCGCGGGTTCGATTCCCGCACCGAGAGAAATGTTTGTGCGGCCCACAAATATTTCTTTCGGGTCTGGGTGTTTGTGAGACCGAAAAGTCTCCGTAGTTCCTGATACCCACGACACAAGACTCGATCTTAGTGTGGGGTCAGGACTATGTATGTGACTGTTGGGTGTTATTATTATTATTATTATTATTAATTAGATTGTTATGTGCAATATTGTTATATACTAGAGTCAATGTATCAGAAATTATATAACGTTTTGAGTAGCTAGAACAACATTGTAAAACCTAGTATATATAAGGATTTAAGCATGATGTCGGGTGCGAGGTCCGCCGAACTTAGGTGCCTCCCACAAATTCGGTGCGGAGTTACACCTCGCGGCCCCGCACTCCCCGCAGGACCGAGCTACCGCCCCGCAAGTCGCTACAGCGACACCCCGCAGCACGCGCTCTCATTGGCCGAGCGCGCCTGTGACGATCGCGGACCCGACCCTAGGGATTAGCCCAAAATTGGGAATATAGATCGGCACCCTGGGTCGGGCAAATCATGTGGATCAGCTTGCGAAGCGTAGTGAACACACGTTTACTACCGCTCGGACCTGATTTTAATCCCACCGTTTATTGGTTCTCAGGTTTTTCGGAACCTGCCGAGTCGACGAACGGACCGCGCTTCGGTGCGGGGGATTAGTCGCTTGACTGCTGTCGGACGTCTCGCACGTTCGCCAGAGGGTCGCGGCGCTTCGCAGCGAGGAGAGATGAGCCTCCCCACGGAGGGCTCATCCGCCGGCCTCTCACGAGGCCATCCCAACGGTCCTTTTCAGGACCAATCTCACCACTCTCCCCGTTCTGAGTCTCATGGCTCGAACGGAGTACAACAGGGCACTTTGCCCCGCTCCGTCCCCGTGGGTGAAAACCCCGGTATCTCTCAGGGCGTCCCGCCTGGCTTCTCGCAAGCCGTCGCGTTCGGACCTGCCCGAAACCCAAATCCCCCAGTTGTATCGCTGGGCCAACCCGCCTCCCCCGAACCCAACTGTCGGCCGTCGCACCCACTGGCATCAGTGGTGCGAAATTTTTTGGCCCGACACCCGTACTACAATAATCGCCCATATCGTTTTCAGGAGGTCCTGCGCAACGAGAAGGCGATCAACAACATGTGCGGGATGTTGCAGCTCCAGGTGGCTGAATGGATCGACCGGTCCATCCGCGGCACACTCGACCGCCTGAAGGAAGATTCGGACGACACCAACTCATCCGAAGAGGAAGCAGAACCGGAGCCGATGGAGGTCACACAGACCTCAATCAGGCGCCCAATAACCCCAGAAGAAGAGGAAGAAGACTCCCATCGCCGCCGCAAGACGCCAACTAACACCGACAACGGCGCCGCGACGAGCTATGAAAATAAAAAGAGGGCAAAGTTGGCATCCTCTGTCAACTCGACGCCCTCTTCACCGACACCGACGCTGAAGACTGCACCAACAACGGTGCAGACAAAACCCGCGCTGCCGCTGCCGCCGAGTAACAAGCCGGTGCAGACGTCAGCCCAGAAGCCCGCTCAGGCGCCAACCGCGCAGAAGCCGGCCGACAAGCGTCCGCGATATCCACCACTCATTGTGGAATCGCTACCAAATTGGGCACACCATGCGCAGGCCTTGAAGCGCAAGCTCGGCCACGCACCAAACGCCCACACACACCTCGGCAAGGGCCTCAAATTCTTGCCGAAATCGGAGGAAGAATACCGCATCGTACAGCGGTACCTATCGGAACTGGAGAAATCAGAGAAAATCTCGTGGTTTTCTTATTCACTGCCAGCGGAGAAGATCGTCAAGATCGCCATCCGCGGACTGCCAGTGGACACTGCAATCGACGCAATCCAGACGGAGCTGGAAACTCTGGGCTTCACACCAGAGTACATCAGACCGATCAAGGCACGACAAGGTAGATCAGGATGTATCTACCTGGTCATCCTGAAGAGGACATCAAACATCTCCGAGATCTTCAAAATCCCGGAACTCATGGCGCTGCCCTCCATTAAGGTGGAGCCATGGCGAGGCAAGAAAGGCCCCGCTCAGTGCCATCGATGCCAACAGTTTAGGCACTCAAGCCATAACTGTCACAGGCAACTGGCCTGCGTCCGATGCGGTGAACAACACACCGCCCGAGACTGCCCGCGCCCGAAGGAGGAACCCGCCACATGTGCAAACTGTGGTGGCGCACACCCGGCGTGCTACACTGCATGCCCAGTGTTCCGGAGAGAGGCCCGAAACAAGAAGGCAGGCACAGTGGCAATCTCCACACGCCTGCCGACAACAAACAAGACGAGCAACATCGTCGAGGACACCACCACCGCGGCCTCAGGAAACACAACGCTGATGGCAGACGCAAACAACCCTCACGTAAGACGCCAGCCCGCTAAGAAGCGAGGCAAGGGGGGAAAGAAGAAGAAGCAGCAGAAAAACCAGACGGCACCAGCGCCGACAACAGCAACGACAACTACTAAGAGGGATTCGGCGGCCCCGGTTAAGACCACGCCCACCGCAAGAAACGAGGTTCCTGCACAAACTACAGGAACAATCAGCAAACTCGAAGAGATCAGTACTCTCCTGAAGATACTGACTGCCTTCAAGGGCGGAGAAGACATCTCCGCCATCACGCCGCTTCTCGCGTCATTTCGCGCCGCATTTCGTTTCGCCGCGCTGGCCCGCGGAGCGTCGCTCCGACCGTTACGTCATAACGGTCGTCGAGTGTGCCCGCGGTTTTTCCCGCGCAAACGAAATAACGCGTGTTAACGAAAACATCGTTTACTTCCAGATCCCGCGAGTGCACCGAGTGCCGATTCACGTGCGCGACGCGTGGTGTGCTGGCCCGCGGACCGCGCTGGCCCGCGGACCCCGATCGCTGCGCGCCGCCCGCGCCGTTATTTTTTCGCTCCGATAGTTAACAATCGTTAACTATTGTCGAGCGAAACTATTCGACCGCGCCTAAGTTATTAGTTATTAGTGCTAAGTGATATTCAGTGAATTCTTGCGTGTGTTGCAGGAGCAGTCGACGCATTAGGAGCCGAGGTAAGCGCGCCCCACGGACCTCCTGTCAAGTGTCTCTGGCGCTTGAAAGTGGTCCGAGCCGGTCTGAGGCGGTCCGAGGTGGGACCGCCCGCGCCTCACGCTCCCCAGGATGAGCGCTTCACGTGAGCGCTCTCCTCTCGGCCCCCGTCAAGGAGCGCAGGCCCGGTTCGGCCCCTCCAACTCAAACGGCCCCTTTCGGGGCCACGGCGAGGGCGACAGCCCCGTCCGTATTATGCTGGACGTCAAAAGTGGGGTCAAAGCTTATCTGACCCTAGACAACGGCCCCTCTCGGGGCCACCCCCAGCCGTCGGCCATATCTGGAGAGCCGAGAGCTATCTCTGGCCAGCACCGGCCAACAAACGGCCCCTCTCGGGGCCCCTCAACTAGTACATCTACTAACGCACCGCGGCCGAACTGTTCACAGCTTTCGGCCGCCGCCGCCGCCGCTACGCAACTCTCCGAGCCCGAGCCCATGGACATCGCAGCCTCCCCTGCGACCAGGCGCCCGCGCAGCGACGAGAACGCCGCTGCAGCGGGTCCCGCGGCGTCGTACGCGGAGACGTCGAAGCGGGCGAAGCTGTCGCCTGACAGCCCCCCGAGCTCCGCGTCAACCGCAGCGCCGCCCGCGGCGCCGACCGCAGCGACAACGACGCCACCTGGAAATGGTAAAGGTAAGGGTAGCCTAAGGTACCCTCCCTTAATAGTAGAAAATCTGCCCAACTGGACGCTTCACGTCCGGGCTCTAAAAGACAAGCTAGGTTTCGCTCCGAACGCGCACGTGTTCGGTGGGAAGGGTTTTAAATTCCTTCCCAAAAGCGAAGTTGAGCACCGCTCGATACAGCGGTACTTAACCGAATTAGAGAAAACCGAGAGAATCTCTTGGTTCTCCTACTCCCTCCCCTCCGAAAGGAGTGTCAAGGTGGCGATCCGTGGCCTTCCTGCGGACACGGTCGTCACCGACATCCAATCGGAGCTGGAGGCCCTAGACTTTACACCCGAATACATCCACCCCATCAAGGCTAGACAGGGCAGAGCTAGGTGCCTCTTTTTGGCAATCCTCAAAAAGACGCCCAACCTGCCCAATATATATAATGTTAGGGAGTTGTTGGCTCTCCCCAACATTAAAATAGAACTGTGGCGAGGCCGTAAAGGCCCCGCGCAGTGCCATAGATGCCAACAATTTAGGCACTCTAGTCATAACTGCCACCGCACCCTCGCATGCGTGAGATGCGGTGAGCAGCACACGGCTCGCGAGTGTCCGAGGCCCCGCGAGGAGCCGGCCACGTGCGCTAATTGCAGTGGCCCGCACCCCGCGAACCACACTGCCTGCCCGATATTCCGGAGGGAGGCCCGGAATAAAAAGGCAGGCACTGTGCACTCAATCTGCTAGGTCAGTCCATCCCCTGGGGTTTTCAGGCCAAATATCTTGGGGTCACTGTTGACAAATATCTTCGCATGGTAAAACATGCGAGGGGAGTTGTCAACAGTGGCAAAATTGCCAATGGCAAACTGCGTCCTATACTCGCGTCGAATCTTCCGTTGAACGTGAAGCTGGGTGTGTACAAAACGTACATTCGCCCCCGCATCACGTACGCGGCGCCTTCCTGGTACGCGCTCATAAACCCGACCCAGAAAGACGCTCTGCGGAAAGTCCAATCGGTGGCTCTCCGCAGAATCGTGAACGCCCCTAAAAGTGTCAGGAATTCCACAATCGAGAGAGATCTCCGCATTGAGTCAGTGGACGACTTTATCCGTCGTCTCACTAAGTCCATGTTCTCTCGTGCGGACGCCTCGAACTGGAGACATCTCCGGAACTTGGCCCCACATCACGCGAGACCACCGGACGGGCGGATGCTCCCGCGCGAACTCCTCACGGAAGTGAATTCCGGAACTGTGGTTCCTGACACACTCGCACAACGACGCGACTGAGACGTCTTCGGCCACCTGGTGAGAACCGGCGCGGGTGGCTAACACCCGCCCGGTAGCGGACGAGGTCCTTAGAAGGTGCTGCTGAAAGTTTCTTGCGCCGCTTCTTCTACTCAGCCATAGCACATTCCGAAGCGGTGGTAGGGTTAGGGAATTTGTCCGACCTCGCCTGCACCTCACTCAGGCCCGGGCCTCTCCAGTTGCACATTGCCTCCCCCGTCAGCCGACCCTCCCATAACGGATGGGCGGGCCGTCTGCGGGTCCCGGTAGCCCTATGGAAGGATCTCGCTCCGAGCGAGATCCGCACGCGAAGCCGCCTAAAGTCCGAAGTCGTTTCGGACTTCACCAAGGAACGACACCGTGTTTACGGGTCGCTTGGATAGACCACAATCAGAGGGCGCACGCCCCGGTATTGTTACCACAACGCGGGACCTCCGCTATCGCGGAGGTCCTGCGTTCGTGAAGGTCTGTTGTGTGTGCGGGCAAATCAGTTCGGTTCCGGCCTACAGTGAAGAAAACATCAAGAAGTCAGCAAGCCAGCAAGTAGTCAGCAAGTAGTCAGCAAGTCAGCATGTATTGAAGAATTAAGCAGAATCGCTGCCGGAAGATCCCAGTACGCCGCTCTGCAGCTACATCACGACGGTGCCGCAGTTACGTGTCGTAATTACGCGTCTATTACGTCACTGTATAAAAACGTACTTCTCAGTGCGAATAAACCGTTTCTACTTTCTAATCACTGGTATTATTTACCACGCACCCAGCACCCCGAACATTACACTACTATTTTGAACGAGGCTGTTCGAAGGCGGTCCCGTTCAATACTGGTTAGTAATTTTTTTTATTACACTTTAGTTGTCCAACCTATCCAACTTGAGTTGTTCTGAGCCGGAAAGTTGTATATATACAGATTATTTGACACATTTCCTGTTCATTATATAAATTATATACATTTCCTAGGAACTTTCTCATTTAACCAGCTGAATACCATTATTTTACATGCAGTGACTGCCTATAAGACCTCCACAATAAAGTTCTAAGTACATTGGACTTGGTTATGGTTCTGGATAGATTTTTATTTTCCTTATCTCTCGGTTATGGGTATGGAGCTGCATAACATCCATGATTAAAAGCACTCAGTAAGAATAAAACTAAAATAATAATATTTTTAACCCCCAACGAAAAAAGAGGGGTGTAATAAGTTTGACTGTTATGTGTGTCTGTCTGAGGCACTGTATCGTTTAAATAAGTGAACCGATTTGGATGCATTTCATTCAAGCACATGTAAAGCATAAAGGGTGCTTTATTTTTTTATTGTTTGGTTACATTAACTACCTATTTTTTCGTGGATTTCTCAGTCAATTTTTGAACTGTGACCACAGCTCCTGGTTGCATACCCTTTCAATAGATGTCATTACGTAAGGAAGTACTTAGTATAATGAGATTTATATTTATTTTCTCGATAAAAATCCCACATTAGAACTTGCTGTCACATCTGAGCCTTCAAAATCTGTTACTTCTGTGCAGCCTATTCGTAAGTATTTTTTTTTTATTTGTATGTTTTAATCTATATCCAGTTAAACTATGAAGTACTTAGTATAATGTGCTTTATATTGATTTTGCAGATCAAAATCCCACATTAGAATCCGCTGTCACATCTAAGCCTTCCACATCTGTTGTTTCTGTGCAGCCTATTCGTAAGTATTTTTTTTATTATTTAGCATGTTTTCATCTATTACACACTAATAATATAAAGGCGATAGTTTATGTGTGTGATTAATTATGTAAGTTTATTACTTCTTCACGCTCGAACGGCTGGACCGATTTGGATTAAATTCGGCATGTAGATAGCTCATATCTTGGATTAACACAAAAAAAAATAACCTCGGGTGAAACTGCTAATGTAACTCTATATTGTCTGTCTGTCTGTTACGGTTTAACGGCTAAACTACTGAACCAATTTTGATGAAATTTCTTATAGAATAAACTTAAACACCACGGAAGGACTTAGTCTAGTTTTATCTGGCTTCGACTTTGAATATGTTTGCATCTGTAATAATCGATATTCACGCGGACGAAGTCACGGTTGAACGCTACTATTATATAACGTATATGATATATTATATCATGATGCTGTAACAAAAGCTTTTTATTTTTTACAGGTAAACGGAAACGTTCTAATCCTGAATGCAGAAATTCTAAATTAATAAATAAACTAAAATTAAAATTAGGTAAACTTGCTATCAAATATAAAGATCAGAGGAAGAGAATTCAAGCAGCCAAAAACCTGTCAATGAATAAAACATTTTTAAGAGCCATTGAAAAACTACCAGAAGAAATTCAAATTTTTACTAAATTGCAACTAAAAAGTGTAGTGAAACCGAGAGGAAGACGATTCTCAGATCAAGAGAAAATAATGGCACTGACTATACCGGATGAAATTGAAAACAGTCGACAAATTGATATGGGTGATTCAGTATCAGTAATACTTTTACTATAGATCGAAATAAAACAAATTTAAATTGTAATTAAAAAAACCTATTTTTTCGCCTATAACGATGCAAACGAAGTTATTGCTTTAGGTAAACTCAAAATATCAGTACTTTATTATTATTTCTAGACGACTCAAAAGTTTACAAATAAATAAAATATTCAAAGTATCAAGTCACATCGATCGCGCATCACGTGCGGCATTTACAGTCGTAGATCGTAAAAAGTTTGGCAACGCGTCGAACGGTCATTCAAAATTGTTTATCTATTTTGCGCGTAAAGAGCGAGTACAAACTACAAACGCACCGACTCGACACGGCGACGTTGCCAAACCGTTTGATCCCGCCGCCACGCCGCCTAAGTACCTACACATAGGTTCAAGGCTGCAGTTGCACGCGGCGCAAGCGCCCTCAAAACAAACAAAAAATCACCAGTCGTCCGAAAACTATCTCCGAGATAGGTCACGGTCGCGCATGCGTCATCGATTACAGTTGTTTGTAGGATTATCTTATGTGCATGTGAGTGTATTTGTGTGTGTGTGTGTGGTTAAGATGCCTAGAACGAGGGAAAATAGCCTAGTCCCATTTACCAACAAACAGTACCTAGACATGGTTGTTTGGTACAGCCTAACTCATAATTTGCGTGAAACGCAACGAAGTGGCAGCAAAGATATCCCTAAAGAAATCCGCCGTCATTAAAAAGAATATTGAGTGCGTCTCAAATCCTACTGGACTTCGGTAGCTTTCATGTTCCAACGCATGCCCAAGCCAGGGTGAGGGTACCAGCACACCCGAGACGAATGTATCAAATGATTAAGAGATTTTTTAATGAAAATCCACAAGCGAGCACGAGACAAGCAGCTAGGCGTTTTAATGTGAGCCAATATTACGTCTGGAAATTATTAAATGTGTCCGGTATGTATCCGTACCATTTCCAACGGGTACACGATATCGTCCTTGCTGACTATCAACCAAGAATGCAGTTTTGTAATTGGTTATTACAAAACTTAAATTGTAATATTCTGTGGACTGACGAGGCTACATTTACGGGGATCGGATTATTTAATATCCACAACGAACATTGGTGGAGCGTCAGAGGTCGTAACCCGCATGTTACGCGCAGAGACTCGTTTCAAGTGCGATTTAGTGTGAATGTGTGGGCTGGTATTATTAATGACTGTGTCATTGGGCCCTATTTTATTGACGGCAGATTAACTGGGAGACGGTACCTGGACATTCTTTCGTCTGTAGTAACCGAATTGTTGGAAGATGTGCCAGTGTCAAACTTGGCCGGCATGTACTTCCAACAGAATGGGGCCCCGGCTCACTACTACAGTGAAGTGCGTAGGTACCTAGATCGGGAGTTCGAAGAGCGCTGGATCGGTCGCGGAGGACCCGTACCATGGCCGGCAAGGTCACCTGATCTTACCCCACTTGTGGGGAGAAATAAAAATAATTGTTTACGAGCGAGAGTCCAAAAAAGTGCAACAATTAAAAGACAAAATTTTAAGTGCATTTGAGGTAGTTCAATCGCAAACGACTGTGCTGCGTAAAATTAAAGACAATTTGCAGCGTCGTGCTTTGTTGTGTTTGGAGAACGGCGGTGGACATTCGCTGGAGATAAGGCAGCTACTTAAGAACATGTGAGTTAATTAACGGTGATTATTATTTAATTTAAATGTCAATTATTGTAAATATCGTGATTCCAACTTTTTAAATACGCCAAAGATGCGATAGATACCTCTTAATACTCAAGTAACTAAGTGTTTAATTATGTTTTATTTATCGCATGATTGACCGTTCTAAGCCGGTAAAAGTATGAAGGGGAAGTTGATTTTGCAATTTTACTTACTCACGATGCGCGCGCGACGCGGTTAGCACACCCCCCGCGCGTCTTCCTATTCGTCATTCATTCATTAAGAAAACTAACACGCATGGAATAATTGATTTGATACTTTTGATTATTATAAAGTTTTTTTTGTAATATCAAAAACATAACTCGATTAATTTAATGATGTGCCCTAAATATTCTTGGTTACAAGTTGGGTTATTCATTTAAGTTTGTCGACTGAATTCGATTTCATCCTGTATATACTAAAGCAAAGCCCAAAGGCATACAAATTGTTGCAAAAAATGTTTGTCCTGCCATCAATACGTTGCTTGCAAAAGTTACTGAGCACATTTAGTGTACAACCTGGATTAAACCAGTACATATTAAATGATTTGAAAAACATTGCAAGAAAGGAGATCAGTCGATTTGGTCCAACTACGGACAAGAAATTAAGTATGACTAAAAAATCAGGCGTATTTTGTTAGATTCATTTCTCTATTTATTTTTATCCTACACCGTGGGGATCAGATTTTGTAAAAAAAAGGATATCATAAAATATTCTACCACTTTTTGCATTGTTTGCAATAATATCAGAATTGACATCTGTGAAATTCATTCAGTGTTTGTCAAATTCTATTCTTTGGACTTGGTCGCGAAAGGAATGTGCTTTTGTGATGTTTGTTATTTTGAGTTTATTATTTACGACAACTCTTGGCTACTCTAAAAAAGATTATAATTATTATATTCCCAAAAATAGCAGAGCTTGCTCAGTGCATCTACGCAATACCTCATTTGATTTTATGACGGAAAGGCTCTATAATATTAATTATATTATTTTAGTTCTAACATGTACAAGACATGTTTACAATTATAAAGAATTCTAAAACATCAATCGATTTTAATGAGATAAATAGTATGCCAGACCACTTAGTGCGTTATTGGTTAGGCCAGAACAAAAATATGTTTTGTTTATATTCAGATCGACAACTCTCAAAATGGCCACAATGCAATAATACAATATTATTGTAATTGCATTGCAATCAAAAGGACAGTGGGATGCTCTGCACATGTAATGACTATTATGTGGTACGTTGGTTGGGCTAGGTACCAAAATGATATCACACCTATTGCAAAGCACCTCGACAATGTATTGTTACTACCAGGTACATGAGATATTGTTTAGGAACAAGTTCAATAGAACTTTTTATTATAAAATTGTGTTTCTTATTATCAATACCAACATTTTTACCGTCATCATTCCCTTTTTAGAATGACCTACCAACATTTGAAACGGATATTTCTTCCCCCAGAAATGCTTTCTTAATCAACTTTATATCGAAAAGTATTTAAAGTGTTTATAATTATGTAATACATTTAACAATATTATTAAACGAAATTATTTACATAGTTACAGAAAATATAAAATATTGTCCAAATAAGATATATGTGAAAATAGTAGAATATGGTTGTTTTTGTAAAACTTTAAGAGGATATATCTTAAATACCCCATATCGAGGCTCAAAAAGACTATATTATATTTACAGGATATTGAATCTTTATTATTTAATTCTAGGTCTCATTTGTGTCCGTCAAGTTTTCACTACTAGGCCCAATTTCCTTAGGAAATCGACCGATCTCCTTTGCCACACGAAAAAAAGTATCTAAATATTTTATTTGATGAGGTTTCATTGGCCCCAGGCATAATATATAATGAATTTATGAACAAAATAATTGGTTTTGAAGATTTTGGATACTACAGAAATATGACTCTGGCTGACCATGCACTTGTGTTCATGATAAAAGGTATTAAAAGTAAATGCAGACAGCCCATTTGTTTCACCTTTTGTAAGGCCTCAACAAAGAGCTCAGATTTGAAGAAATTATTAATAGAAATTATAAAACAAATTAATAGAACAGGCCTGAAGATAGTGACAACAATCTGTGACCAAGCGGCAACCAATGTAAAAGTGGTGCGAGAATTACACAATGACACAAAAGCGGAATATTTGAGAAGAGGAATTGAATATGATTCAAAAGCATTTGAAATAGAAAACTCAAAAATATTTCCACTATTTGATACACCCCACCTTCTTAAAGGAGTAAGAAATTATTTATTGAAAAATAAAGCTAAATATATACAAAATGGTGATACTAAATGGGCTAACTGGGAACATTTAAAAATGTTATTAGAAGTAGACGATGGAGACGATGAAATAAGATTGGTTAATAAATTAACAGAAAAGCACGTCATTGATTTTAAAATACCGAAAATGAAAGTTAAATATGCAGCACAAGTGTTTAGCCAGAGGGTGTCTAGCGCTTTGCGGTTTTTATCAAGTTGGTATATTTATAATTTAACTTACTTATAAGATTATATTTTTAACATAATTAGCAAGAGTAATTGAAAAATATTAATATTTTGTTTCAGAACACAAAATTCTACCAGAAGAATGCAAAGGAACAGCAAATTTCCTATTACTATTTGATAAACTTTTTGACTCCTTTAATGGTCATAACAAAACATATAAGCAGTGTTTAAAAAATAACTCACCCCATTTCCAACTATGATATGATTTGTTACCGATTTTAGAATCTATTGAATTTGAATCAGTAGTTAGAAACAATGATTCTATGTTGATCAAATATGAATCGATTCCATCAGTAAAAAATTGGATACACAATATCAAAACCTTTATTGAAATGTGGCAATATTTAAATGAATATGGTGTAAATAATTTATTAACTAGAAATTTCAATCAGGATCCCTTAGAAAATTTCTTTAGTAGTATTAGAAGTAATGGTGTTTGTTGACGACGCACGCGCACATCACCCCGCGTAGTACATAGGAACACATTTTGTAAGGTCTCGTCACGCCACGATCGCAGTATGTGTGGGCGGATTGGGTGCATTTCTATGTTTTTTTGACATGTTTTATTGAATAGCTTCGCACCCACCGCTCACACATTAATGATTCATATGTCATTTTAAAGGGCGTGACGAGACCAATCTAGTGATATACGATAATTAATTGTACGTAAGATACTTATGGAAATAAAAAGGAAAATGACCGCGCCCCGAAGTAAAAATGGACCCAAAATTAGGAACATTTTACGGGGGTCTCCCTATGGAAACGCCTCGGAGTACTTAAGCCGGCAAGCAAAAATGATAAATCACTGGTTCCAGAAGAGCTCTCCGAGGAAGAAACCGAAGAAACCTGAAGACACTCGAAGCCTCAAGAAACAGAAGAAACCTGGGAAAACCCCTGAAGAGAAGTACGAAGCGATCCGGACTGCGACGTTGCTTGCCGGCGTCACTACGATCGAGTACTCCGGGGCTACCATAGGGCGGGGCGTGGTCGATTCCGCGTATATTCTATATCGTGTGTATCATTACGTTGCCCGTCCTATACAAACCGCACCTTTCGGAGCGACATTCCTAGGGGCTAGACGTCAAATAGAGTGCTCGAACACGCACCAGGGGGTGCATACGCTGGGCTCCGGCGCCCGAGTTGAGGACTCGGATTCTCGCCCTGTGAAGTCGCGGCGGAACGTTGGTGCCCGTCTCCGGGATCCCGACCTCCGCACGCCTACAGTGTTCGTAATATTAATCCTAATTGTAATCAGTTTATAAATGCGTATAAGACTTTATTAATCAATAATTTTAATTCTGTTCATTATGTAAGAGCTAATTGTGAGAACGATTGTAATAAATCATATCAATCAATGGTAAATATGCTGAATAACAAATGTGATGATTCAGAGAATATTGATTTTGCATGTGAAATTGATGCTTTATTAACCACAATGAACAATAATAAAGGTAATGATTTTTTGATTTATAATGAATCAAAAAAATATGTAACTGGATATGTAATAAAAAAAAAATAATCAAAAATTAAAAAAAAATGCGATAATTGTGTACGAGATTTATGTAGATCAGAAGCTGATTTGCAATCTTTTAATTATGAAGTTGATTACACAAAACAATCATTATTCCACCCTAGAGATAATTTGAATAATTTGATGAATGATATTTATTACACTATTATAACATGCGTACGTGATTGTCCAGAAACATTATTATTAAATAAAAAAATCAAATATATGCTTAATTGTGCATGCGATTATAATTTAATTACTTGTGATCAACATAAGGAGGAGCTGATTGAATGTATTAATAATTTATCAATCAAGTTGATTATACATAGTTGGTGTACCGGGGTGAACAGAATTTTAAATGGAAAGATATCCCGATTCGATAAGAATGACCATATAAAACGCCAGGCGTATGAATATTATAAGAAAAGTCGCAAATAAAAAACATTACATTAAAACCGTGTTTTAATTTTTGGTACATACTCTAAAACATATTGATTATATGCGAGTCGTTTTATTAAAGTAAGAATTTTTGTGTACCGTATTGTGTAATATTAGTTAAAAAGATGCTGTGCTAAATTATTGTTTCCTAATTGTAATGGCCCGTTCATGTCGGGGCAATAAAACAGTATTATTATAGTTAAGTTCTTTAGTGGCGGAAATCTTTAGCAACAAATTTACGTTTTTTAGACAATAGTACACATGTTTGGGTAAACCTTTCGGTTTGGACAATAGCCGAGATGTTTGGGCAGACCTTAATTTTTAGTTGAAAGGATAGACCCTATTTTAAGGCTTAAATATATTTTCTGTAAGATTTATCCCCACCGATCCTCATTCGGGTAGTCCTATAAAAGGGTCGGTTTATTTGGATGAAAGGACTCCACGGTCAGACACAGTGCTCAGACTCCGAAGCGTGCGGACGTGTTCTCCCGAACTCCGATCTTTGATCGTCGAGAGGGTGACCGTGTGTGCGTGAAGTGTTAAAGTGCTGCCATTTCAACAGTGCCTGTTTGTGTGTGCAGGTGATTCGGGCCTGCCGCACACAGGCGGATTTTCAAATATTTGCGGTCAAAACTCCAGTGTACGAAGTTAGCCATAATAGTCACGTGACTGGATTTTTTGAATCTTATTGGTTCTTTTAATACAATGACAGCCCGCGTAATTTCTGAACGAACGTTTTCATTCCTACTCACTATTAAAAAGTTTCGACTTCTGAACAACAATTAATTGTTGAATAAAAGTTAGGTTATTTTAAAGAATATTTTTTCGTATTTTAAAAGTATTTCGTGTAATTTTTATCATGGATTGTGAACCTGGGGGTATGTGACTGTGTATTTAAAATGAATTTGTTTACTTTTTATTTATTTTTTACAAAAAAACAGAATAAACCTTATTCATAATATATTTTTTACGTAATGATTGCTTTTATTAAGCTATAAAGTTATATATTCATTAGAATCATACCACTTTGTAAAGATTATAATAAATTTACACATTTTAGCTGAGTATCTTTGTTAATTGTAGTTGCTAATATGTGCTATTCTTCTTTTTTAGACAATTAACAACTCGAATTAAAAAACACAAAAAATATTTTTGATTCTTTTTCTTTATTTTTAGGTTCATCTTCTAAGAATGTCATCATATGTTGTCAACAATTAGTTGAATATTATAGAAACTGTAATTTAAAAGATAATAATAAAAAATTTGAAAATCTTGTATATGAAGTAAAAAGTTTTTTGGGTGTTAAGGATGATTTAACAGATGGCTCTAAACAATTATTATCCAAGTTTATATTCGAATATAAGCAGAAGTGGGCTTCTGCTAAGAGAAACAATATGTATTTTAATAAAAAAGAATCTAATTGGCTTAATAATGGCATCAGTTTTGTTTTAAAAAAATATGTTTCAAAGCGAGTTAGTGGAAGACCATCTAAAAACTTCTCTGAGAGCAGTGATCGGTCAAAACGAAGAAAAACTGAAGATTTACGTATGGAAAGATCTAGTAGTGAACTTTTGTTTGCTGCTAAAATGAATTTAAAAAAAGAGATGGTCTTTTAAAATCCGCTGAACAATGCAAAGCAATAATCGCAAAACAAGATACCACTTCTGAGCAATCTTACACACCTTACACGCCAGATGAAGCTTTAGCACTTGTTGTTGGAGCAAAGCTTACTAAGTTTCAATACAATAATTAATAAGAAAAATTGATAATAATTAATAAGAAACAGTGCAAATGATCATAATTGCAACATTTATCCTCCTTATGAAAATGTTACTTCTGCAAAAAAAAGATGCTACCCAAAAAATATATCCATCAGTGAATCATCTGTAAAAATTTCTTTACAAGATTTATTAGATCACACATCGAAGAGACTTTTTCATTCACTACAGGAAGTTATTTCCTCACTTCCTAAAAACCAACTTGATACCATCTCTTTGATTACGAAATGGGGGTGTGATGGAACATCGGGGCAAGCTGAATATAAGCAGCTATTTCAGGATGAGACGGTTTCAGATTCAAGTATTTATTTGATTACTATTGCTCCGATACAATTAGAAGTAGACAACATAGGCGGAAGTAGTAAAACAATTATTTGGAGAAATCCGACTGCATCTTCTCCAGGAAGTTGCAGACCATTAATGTTTCTTTTTGCCAAAGAGTCGACAGATTTGATTAAAGATTGCGTCAAATGCATTGAAACTCAGATAGAAACATTAATACCAACCAAAATAGAATGCAATAGTACTGAAATACATTTAAGACATAATTTAATTTTGTGTATGATTGCTAAGATGTTTATAAAGCATAGATGCGTTGTCCGAGCTTTATAATGGCAACACGTTTGGAAGGTAATTGCCTCCAGTGCAATCAGTCACACTTCAACCAGTGTCGCGGGTACACGTTTCTCTGACTATCTGTATTCTCGAAACCAAATGCGTAAGAATAGATTAGAGTTATTTAAAAAAAAGTACAAATGATTCTGAAACTGTGAAACAAAAAAATATTTTATTTAGTGCACAAGTACACACTAATTTAATTTTTTATTAAATAAAATTAGTAAAATCGTTCTCATGGCAACGTATGACAGCTCCCGCCACGTCATTCTGTACTTCATGCTTGGTGCTACGTCACACGCGCTTTGGCCAATAACCGTGCGGCACTTGTTGTTACGTAACTAGCGAAGTCTATTCATCTTCTTCTAACTTATGTTTCTTGCTTTTTTACTCTTTCTTCGAACCAATTTGAAATTACAATACGCATCGCGCCATTTTTTTGTGCCATTATGTTAGTGCATGACGTGTCTACTTAGAGTAATTACCTCTAGAGAGAGCCTAAATGTACTGTACATCGCAAAAATGAGACACACCGATACGAATTTCTTTATGTCAGAATGAGATGCAAAATAATGTTCTATTTCATGTGACGTGCCGCGTTTTGTCGATGGGCGAAAAAAGAATTTCGCCAGACAAAGCGACGTCGTTCAAGCAATAAAGCAACCTAATACCATTGTAATAGGGTCTATTTTAAATTAAGGCCACAATATGGCGCTTATTTTCTTGTGTTGCTAGATATAGCTATTGATGTCTCATGTGCGGTTACAGCGTGAATCTCTCTAGAGGTAATTACTCTAAGCGTGTCTATTTGTAAAACGTCATTGTATGATTGATGGAAAAACCATCAATGCTATAACTGACACCAAATCAAATCAACGATGTTATATACCTATGTCATTTGACGTCAAAAGACTTCAATAATATATCTCTTAATTTATCGAAAAATATTGTTAAGGATTATTTAAATTTTGGATTATCTCCACTACATGCGTGGATCCGTCTATTTGAATGTTTGATTCATGTAAGTTATAGACTACCTATATTTAAGTGGCAAATTAGAAGTGCAGAGAATAAGAATAAATTAGACATTAGAAAAAAACATATCCAGGACCAATTTAGAAAAAAAATGGGTCTCATTGTAGACAAACCTAAGCCCGGATTTGGAAGTAGCAATGACGGGAATACGGCAAGAAAATTTTTTCATTGTTACGAAGATTCAGCTGAAATTACAGGCATTAACAAAAATATAATTTATCGCTTCTTTATAATCCTTTTGGCTCTTACAAGTACGTTTCCAGTAGAGTTTCTCTTCGAGAGTTCTCGAACCGAGAATTCCCGGGAAATTTTGCCTTACTCGAGACGAGAAAAAAGTGGTCGAGAAATCGAGAAATCGAGAAATTCAGTCAAAAATTTTAAAAACTTAATAACGCGCTTGCGCTTGCGCGCGGCTCTGTCACGCGGTGTGTAAGTGACCGACAGTGCCCCGCTCCCTCCCCGTATTGTTCGTACACGCCAGTCTCCATTTTGAATTCGGCAGCGGAGCGCGTGTGCGTCGCTCTTGAAGCGAGTTAGTGTCAAAATTTAAGCGGGCGTCTTCCCTAAAGTAAGTAATTTACTACCTTTTTATAGACTAGTATAATTATGTTGCTTCGTCCGTCTTATTTCAATTCTTATATGGTCATTTGTGGTATTAAACAAAATAAATGATCGTTTTAGTTTCAGTTCAAATAAAAGCAGCGTGTCAAAGAGCCAAGTTCAAGAACGACTTTAGTTTTTAGTTTTCATATGCTAGTCATGTTATGTAGTTAGTTTACTAGCCGTTAAAACTAGCCAAGTCAATGTTGAGGTTCAATAGGTCATCATCACACAAAAATTGTGTTAATTTTACACAATATTTTTTACTGTGCATATTTCTAAATAGCAAACATTGTTGTAGGCTACAACAATGTTTGCTATTTAGAAATATGCACTGCTACAACTTGTAGCAGTAAAAAAACAAGTGATTGTGTTTTAAATTTAGTTAATGATGTTATACGTTATTATAAATAAATTTAAGGATTGTCTACAGAACTTGGCGGCACCCGTTTAGATCTCAATTCTTTTGTCGGTGAACTTGTCAACCACATCATATCATAATATTGAACTTGGCTCTCTTATTTTCACATTTATGTTTTTGTGGGTTTCGCTTCTCTCCCTTAAAAGTAAACTATTTATTTTTTTTTTTTTTTTTTGTTTAACAGTTCAAAGATGGAGAAATCTAAAGTATGGAAATATTTCACCAAAATTAAAGATGATAAGTCGTCGTCCATACAAGCCGCACAATGCCTCAAATGTCCCAAAAAGATTTCAATGAAAGGTTCGAATACAAGCGGGCTAGTAAGGCATCTTGAACATATACATAAGATTTCGATAAAATCTCAAAGTGAAACAGAGGAGCCAATGCCATCCACTTCAGCCAGCTGTGACACTGGAACTACTAGTGCTGAAGACACGCAGCCGTCAAATCCAAAAAAACCTAAGACGTCAGTTCAACAGACTCTTTCATTTCAACCGAAACACAAACAGTCTCTTGGCGAAATAATTTCCATATTAGCAGCAAAAGATGGCCTCACAATTCGCCAAATTACAAGGAGTGATTTCATAAGAGAATCTCTAGAGCAAAGAGGTTTCAAGTTACCCAAAAATGAGTCTGGAGTCATGAAGTTAATACTTCAATTTTATGAAGAGAAAAAGAAAGAAACCACTACTTTTTTGCGCAAACTACGTAATGACCAATCAGCTCGATTCAGTCTGAGTATCGACGAGTGGACAAGTTTGAGAAATCGAAGGTATTTCAACCTTTGTCTCCATCACGCAGACGGTGTGGTTCATAATTTAGGACTTGTTTTCATACCGGGTCAATGTAGGGCAACGGAGACGAGGCAAATAGTAGAAGATCGCTTAAAAGAGTTTGGATTATGCTTTGAACAAGACGTCGTAGCTGTGACTAGTGATGGACCAAACGTCATGGTAAAGTTCGGTCGCGAAAGCCCAGCTGAAATGGTCCTATGCTTAAATCATGCTATCCATTTATCTGTGTTGGCTACATTTTGCAACAAAAACGATACAGGCGAAGTTGATGTTACTGAACTAACAAATCAAGCTTTAGAACAAAAAACTTCTGGACAAGACAGTGATGATGATGATGATGAAATTTTTTTATTCGACGACGGCGAGTTAGAATCTGATATAACAAATAATGCACCACAATATACCCAAAATATCAACAAAGTTTTGAAAGAGACACGAGCCTTGGTCAAATTATTTCGGAAGAGTCCTTTGAAAAACATCACGCTGCAAAAACACGTCAAAGAAGAAATCGGCCATGAGTTAAATTTATTATTAGATGTCCGTACAAGATGGAATTCGATGATGCAGATGGTGGAACGATTTCTTAAACTGAAAAATGCAATTAGAAAGGCATTAATCGATTTAAATATGTCCTCAATGTGGCGAGACGACAACATTGACGTTTTAGAGTCATTGTTGGCAGTTTTACACCCGGTTAAGTTGTCTGTTGAAGCGTTATCGAGGAAAGACGCCACTATTTTGACATCGGAGGCAATAATAGACGTGCTCATAAAAAAGTTGAAGTCTATGGAGAACAATTTAGCCACGACGTTTGTGGACCATCTGATGAGCAAAATTGAAAATAGGCGCAATATTAACTTGATTACATTAATTAAATATCTTCATAACCCAACAATATTTCAGAACTATAATGAAAGTGGTACACGCAATTGCACCAAAACAGCTTTGATACGATTTACAGAAGAACTGTACAATAGATTATTTCCTAGCAGCTCTAATTTAGATGGAGATGACACTCTAATACAGACATCAGAAAACGAGCAACTCGAGCAAGCCACATCCTTTGAGCTGAAACTAAAACAGGCTATTGAAATGGTAGCCACAGACACTCCGAGCAACATTGAAACTGTTTTAACAAGAAGCTTGATTAGAAAAGAGTTTCAGTTATATGAATCAACCAGCAAAAGAACACCAAATCTGGAAAACTTGTATAAAGCTGTTATGTCAGTAAAGCCTACGTCGACAGAAAATGAACGGGTTTTCTCCTTGTCTGGAAACTTTGTGACGAAAATACGAAACCGATTGTCAGATGATGCTATAAATGCCCTCGTATTTTTAAAGGCTTATTTCCTTAATAATAACAAGTTACAAGACATAGTGGACTAGCTTTTGAAGCAGTTTCAGCTTTAAATTGTGATTGTAATTAGTCTAAGATTATTAATTATTTATTAGGTTCTTATGTTTACTTACGTAACGAAAAAACTCCATTTATAACAAATATTGAAAAGTTGGACTAAACTAAGTTACCTGTACCTTATTGTTATTCGTAATTATGAAGCTAGTCTGATTGTTATTTTTTATATCTAATTGAAAAACTGTCGTTTCATGTTACATAATTGAAGAGTTTGTAGTACAGACAGAGACTAAAGTAAATTATTTAGTATGTAAGGTACTAAATTTTATTGTGGTGACATGATGACATTGTTTTTAGAAGATATTTTATTTGTTTTTTCCAAAGAAGAAGACTATGTAGTCCTAAAGTTGTTTGTAGAAATAATGACAAAAGATCTCGCTAGAGTTTATTTCGCTTAATTAAAGTTTTATATACTTACTTAAGTTAAAGTCACATAAAACTAAAAATAAATGTTGTTGAATATTGCATAAAAAGCGTAGTTTTATTGTTAAATCACACATATTTTTGAAAATTTCCATATTTCTCGACAACCCGGGAATTCCCGGGAAATAGTGGTCGAGAATTCTCGTGCTCCGGGAAATAAAAAAGGTCGAGAATTGAGAAACCCTAGTTTCCAGTCAATCCACAGAAGTTAAAATTTTTTTGTTGGAAGACAGTTGTCGTATTTATTAAACATTATCCATGGTTCCCCCTACCAACAACTGTACACAAAATTTTATTTCATGGCCATGAAATAATAGAAAATTGTATAGTACCTTTGGGTTTACTTTCAGAAGAAGCTCAAGAGTCTAGAAATAAAGACATAAAAATGTACAGAGAAAGTTATTCTAGAAAATTTTGTAGAATTCAAAACATAGAAGATGTGTTTAATAACCTTCTAGTATCATCAGATCCTTATATTACAGATATTTCGAAAAAACATTACAAGAAAGATTTTAAAATAAATGAATATCCAAAAGAATTAAAGTATTTATTAGATATGTAAGAAAAGACAATAGTTAAAAATATTACAAACTTGTGAATCGAAGTTAAATAAAGCTCTAGTTTAATTTTATCACGTTTTTTCTCGATTCCTTCAGCTTTTCATACTTTGGATTCAATATATAAGTTTTGACCAAAATTTTCAAAAAATCCGCCTGTGTGCGCCGCCACGAGCGGTAAGCCCAACCATCTTCGCCCGGTGAGCGTCGTCGACGCTCGCCGGCCTCGGGATGAGCGACCTACGGGACCGCTCTCCCCTCGAAACCCGTCGGCGCGACCCCCGTCGCGACCGTTCCGGCGATCGCGTCAGGGGTCGTGCGGCTGAGCCTGTGTCGAGCATTTCTGCACAGGCCCAGCCTACCGCCCCCCTCGGTCCCTACTCTCGATCCCCCGCGCCGCGCCCGTACCCATGGAGGAGGGCCCGTGCCCTCCCACTCGTCGCCCCCGTAGCCCGGAGGACACCGCGGACGTTGCCGACGGTACCTCCTTGCGAACCTCCTTCGCGGACTCCATGAAGAAGGCTCGCTTCGCCGCTCAGGATTCCCCGAGCTCCTCATCCCCGCCGCCGCCGTCGCAGTCGCCCGAGCGACCCGCCGCGCCCGCTGGGCCCTCAAAGCCCAGCCCAAAATACCCGCCGCTCATAGTGGAACATCTTCCGGATTGGTCCACACATTTAAGCAAACTCAAAAACAAGTTAGGTTTCACGCCTAACGCGCACGTCTTTGGCGGTAAGGGATTCAGGTTCCTCCCAAAGGGGGAACTTGAATACCGTACCGTCCAAAAATACTTAAATGAGTTACAAAAGTCCGAGAACATTTCGTGGTTCTCATACTCTCTCCCCGCGGAGAAGAGTATTAAAGTGGCCATCCGCGGCCTCCCCTCCGATACCGACGTGGATCTCATCCGCGCCGACCTGGCCGATCAGGGTTATACCCCTGAATATATTCGGCCTATTAAAACTAGGTTAGGCCGTTCGGGGTGCCTTTTCTTCGTAGAGTTGAAAAGGACCCCGAACGTTAGGGCGATCTATGATGTAAGGGAGATATTATCTCTCCCGTCCATCAAGATTGAGCCATGGCGGGGCAAAAAAGGCCCCGCCCAATGCCACCGGTGCCAAAAATTCAGGCACTCATCCCACAACTGCCACAGGACGCAAGCGTGCGTCCGATGCGGAGAAGAACAATCCGCCCGCGATTGCCCCCGCCCCCGCGAAGTTCCGGCCACGTGTGCCAACTGCAGCGGCCCGCATCCGCATCATCGCTTTACTTCTATCTGACGAACCAACATCCATGCAAAGTTCTTCTGCTTTTTCACCACCGCATAGCACGCCATCTTTGCTTTCACGGAGTATGCCAACAAGTTCAGTTTTTGTGCCGCCCCTTACTACACCACCTTTGCTCCTATAGAACGAACCAACGGGATCTGTTAACGACCAGCCCAGCCCTGCAAAACCAACTATAAGAATAAATAGAATAGAAAGAATAATAACCCTCGTGAATAGAAAATTGCAGAACAGATTCATACCATTCCAAACTTGTACCAATAAAATCATACCCCAGGCAGTCTATACTCACAAAACACAACCTATCCACATATTCGCCAATTTCTTTCAGAGATATCTTATAGCCAAAATTGCAGAACAGACAAATAAATATGCGCAACAAAATCGAGCAAAAACTGGTCTGACGTAACAGATAACGGTATAAGTGCTTATTTAGGTATTTTAATTATGATGGGACTTAACCCATTATCTAGTATGGAAAATTACTGGTCGACTGATCCGTTCTATAATAACTCCGATATATCAAAAGTATTTACGCTAAAAAGATTCAAGAAAATAACCGAAAACTTACATTTAAATGACAATTCTCTAACACCACCCAGAACCTCTCCGAATTATGACAAACACAAACAGAAACAAACCGCTAACTCCAGTATTCAGTCCATTGACGAAAGCATGGTGAAATTTAAGGGGCGATCTACTTTAAAACAGTAGGTATATGCCGAAGAAGCCCATAAAGCGCGAATTCAAGGTATGGGCTAGATGTGAGGCTAAAACGGGATACCTATATGAATTTGAAGTTTATGCTGGAAAGGGAGATAACATGGAACATGAAGGTTTAGGTTATAATGTTGTTTGGAAATTTAGTCAAAATTTGCCTATAAACACATTATTGGCGTTTGACAATTTCTTCACTGGAGTGAACTTAATGGACGATTTATACATGAAACATGTATATGCTGTGGGAACAGTACGTAGCAACCGGAAGGATCTACCTGACATAATTAAGAAGACTCAGCCAAGAAATATGCGCTTAGGGAAACATGAATTTGCAGCAGTAACTGCATCACCGGTATCAGCAATAAAGTGGGTGGATACCCCAGAAGTATCCGTGCTCACCACAGCACACGATCCCAAGGATGTCGTTTTTATAAAAAGAACACAAAAAGATGGCACCAAAGCAGACGTCTTGTGTCCAAAAGCAATAGCTGACTATACGCAAGCTATGGGAGGTGTCGACCGTTTCGATCATTTTAGATCGTCATATCCCATAAACCGAAAAAGTAGAAAGTTTTGGATGAGATTATTTCTTGTTTGATGCTGCCGTAATAAATTCATATATAACTTACACAACTGTCCATAAGATTACGAACGATTCACATAAAGACTTTAGGCTACGGCTGGCGCGAGGTTTAATTAATAATTATAAAGACACCTAACAGAATACCATTATTTATAAAAATAAGAAAGGCGGGAATTTTGGAGTTCCGAATGAAATTCGGCTCCAAAATGTCAGTGTGCATCTTCCCGAAAAAGGAGCTACCTACAAAAGATGCCGATATTGCAGCACAAAAATGAAAGAAAAACGCACCAATATCTTGTGCTGCACATGCAAGGTTTCATTATGTCCGCAAGACTGTTTCAAACAATTTCATTTGGCTGAATAAATTTTTTACACATTTTTTATTATTTTTTATTGAACCCGTCGTTCGCATACTGATCCTTCATCTACCTCACTCGAAGGTAAAAATCTTCGTGAAGTAGCTTACTATGGCTTTACTAAATATTAGAGGACTGAGAAACATATATGTAAAAGTAAAGCCAGGGTAAGCACCTAGTCTATTAAAATTTGTAGACTTAATCGGGCAAAGGGAAATAATTTCCCACACCAAAAAATCCGTTTTTTTTTTTCAGTTTCAGTAACTTATAATGTATTTTATGTACTCTGCCAACTAACATGATACAAGAACTTACACCTAAACAATGAAAAGTTGATTTTTATGTTCGGTCCGATTTAGGGTTAACCGACTTGATCCTACATTCAGTTACTTTATGTCTTTTTTTTAATGGTGAGCTATTGTTATTTTGTTTCTTCAGTTTGGCAGTTGGAAACATTTGTCACAACCACAATTATTAGTACTACTTGGTCTGTGACCACAATTCTATCATTTTTACAAGTCAAACACAATAAACACAAGTTAAACAAACAAGCTCATGTCACGATGAGCATATAAGATTTAATGGTTGTTACAGGATAGAGGTATGCAATAACCACAGAATTAGTGTAACGGAAGGAAATAACATCGGTCCGAGCTGCTTCAAACTAAGAGCCAGAATTATAAGTAGGCACATAAAACGAACAATTTATTTTGTATATTTATTAGATGATGGCAATGCCTTAAAGAAGTATTGCTGTAATTGTGTTGTGGGTTGTAGGACTGTTGGATGCTGTGCCCATGTTATGACAGTTATATGGTATCTCGGATGGGAACGGCTTAAAAGCAACATTCTTCCTTCTCAATAACTGGTCAATGTCCTTATTGTTTATGACTGGTTTCCCAATTAGTGGTACGCGTACCCCCAGGGGTACGTGAAGTTGCATCAAGGAGTACGTGCGGCTATCCGTAAAAACAAGAACAATGTCCAAAGTATTATTTTATTACGATCATCATCGTAAAAGCACGGAGCACCGAGCACTGTAACTGACCGTGCGCTATACCGCGCCTCCCGCATCTCACGTCATTCGGCCGCCCCCGCCACCCGTCACCCGTTCCCGCTTCCCTCCAGTTCGGCTTTTGTCGTGAGCCGTGTGACAGTGTTTTGTTTTGATTGTGAATTAGGTACTGTTATGAGGCGTCACATTTTCACACGCATTTTTAAGCAACTCCAGCATTTTGTTTGCGGTGAAAGGAGGAGTTGTATTTATTCTCGCAGCATCTCCTTTCACTTGCGCCCATATTAGCTCTATGGCATTATACTGGCAATGATATGGAGGAATTCTAAGGACGGTGTGCCCATGTTCTGCAGCCATTTCATCTATAACGTATCGTTTAGGCTGCTTCCTCATTTTTAATATTTTAAGTAACTCTACTTTTAATAGGGACTCGTCCACCTCCTCGCCATTGTTACGGAGCCAGTTTATTATTTCATTTTTTTTACTGGCTTGCGTTGGCATTTTGTTAATTTGCCGAGAGTGATAGGACGCATTATCTATAAATATTGTTGATGGCTGTTCGAGTGACAATAACATTTCCCGAAACCATTTTTCATATACTTCGGAATTCATTTCTTCGTGGTAATCCCCTGTTTTCTTTGATTTAAAAGCTAACATAGCATCTTGCACAAATCCTTTTGCGGTTCCTGCATGACAAATTATAATTCTTTCACCTTTTCCCATTGGCACTGCGGTCGAGGAGCTAGCAGTGTTGTCAGTCCAAGTTTTTGATACCGTGTGATTCGCATTGAGCCAAGTTTCATCGGTGAAAACAACATTCGACCAGTCTTCTATTTTTTTAGCTTGTCTTAAAAATTCGCATCGATACAAAGCAACATCATTGCGTTCCATCAATATTTTTCTTTTGTCACATTTTTTGTATTGGAATCCAATCCTATTCAATACCTTCGCCAAAGAAGACTTTTGACCACGGAACAAGCCACTAGTTTTCAGAGATTGTACTAGGTTATGTAAAGTAGGAATCTCTTTTCTTTGGTAATAATCGTATATATGACGACGAATAGCATCACCATCAAAACTGTCAATTGCTGTCACTTTAAAGGGCTGACGTTTTTTCTTAGGTGTAGATGGCTTGTTTTGTTCCATGCCACTACTGCCGTAGCCTTCTTTAATTATTTTTGAAACTGTTGGAGCAGTAATACCTAATGCTGCTGAAACACGGTCTCTGATTTGAGTCACTGGTATAAGAGGTCCACCATTACGGCTTTCCCTTTCAAAGTACTCATGAAGTCGCAACACAAACTCCCTTGTTTGTCCTTTAAGCACCTTTCCTTTAGGCATTTTGAAAGTGATGAAGGCAGGTACGATGTTCTCAATTCAACCAAATGTAGGAATTCACGGGTAAAACAATACGGAGGAATATAAATACTCAACTCGACGTATGAAAAATGTGAATTAAAATTCAGCGAACGGAAAACACTAGCACGGGCGCGGGCGTCTCGTTGTGAGTGACCACAAAATGGCGGCGCGCGTCACCTGTCTGCCCAGTGTTGCCGTTTCACAATTTGTTTTTAACAACATTACTATTGCCGACGGAAGTGATAAGAATATTAACTTAACATGAGTAAATGGTTTATTTTAATATAATTATTAAATCAAGTAACTTAAATATCCCTGAAGTTTCATAAAACAATGCATGGAGCAAAAAATAAAATATGTATTAAATCGATTAAAACTTGTTCAAAAATAAAATCGTTTGTTATAAAAAATTGATTCGATAACGCATCAGGCCATCACTATTTGATTCAGTACTCGATGTGTCAAAAATAAAATAAACGAATGGAAACAGTATAAGCGTCGCGTTACCTCGGCCTAATATACTTTGGAAAAACGTAAGATAATGTTTTAAAACTACTTTTAAACTTACACTTTCATTATAAATTGCTATAGAACGTAAAAATGTTTAGTTAGTTTTTCTTATAATTTAAAAAATTCGTATAGTTATAATAATAATATATGAGTTGAGTTGCTTCAGTTTTACACGTGTTCGCGGTTACTGTTTTGTAAGGTTTGTAATAAAAAAATATATAAGCCGGCTTATTAAGTCCAGTTGTATTTCAGATGGAAAAGTGGCTGATAAGTCGCCAAAAGGTTGGCGTGGTGTCAGGCAATACTGAACAGTCACCTGACAATGATGTGTCATCCTCTACCAGTACTCCGACACAAGAAAAAAGAAAACTTGATAACAAGGAATCGTCTCTCAAAAAAAGGAAATATGATGATAGTTATATTCAGTTTGGTTTTACAAGCTCTGGAGATCCTGATTCTTCGTTGCCACAGTGTGTCGTTTGTAAAGAAACGCTGTCAAATCATTCGTTAAAGCCGTCTTTACTACGTCGACATTTAGAAACTAAACATGCTAATTTGAAAAACCAGTCGGTATCCTTCTTTCAACATAAATTAAAAGATCTCAAACAAAGCCAAAAATCTATTGAGGCGCTCTCTCAAAACACGAATGAGAACGCTCTGCAAGCCTCCTTTAGAGTGAGTTATTTAATAGCGAAGCAAGCGAAACCTCACACTATTGGGGAGAACCTTATATTGCCTGCAGCAAAAGAGATAGTGAAATGTATGTTTGGAGAAAAAATGGCACGAGAACTTGATGTTATTCCTATGTCAAATAACACTGTCTCTCGTCGTATTGTAAACATGTCAGAAAATCTGAAAACCCACCAAATTAAACGGATTTTAGAAAGCGATTACTTTGCCATACAACTTGATGAATCCAGACATAACAAACTTGGCTCAACTTTTAACGTACGTTCATTATGTTCATTCCAAAAAGTTTTATGAAGAATTCCTGTTTTGTCGTACCCTTTCGATTCGCACCACCACCGGGGAGGATATATGTATTTCATATGGTCGACAGTTTTGTAAAAGAAAACCAATATGTTAAACGAGTGTGTGCGTCATCTAATTTGTGGCTAATAAATAAGTTTTCTTTCTTTCTTTCTTTCTTCAATAGCCGCGTACTGACTAGCCGCGCAGCCTCGCGCGGCAGCCTCAGACGTTTGCTGCGGGACGGTTGCCTCGCGAGGCAGCCTCGATGTGTACATTTTTTGGATCGAGGCAGCTTCGCGCGGCATGGCCGAGCCAGTTTTGCTCAAGAGAAGTTTTGAGGCAGTACGTTCGGAAAGCTACCGCCACCCCTGCCATTCAAATAATTTTACGGCTTGTAAAGTAAAGAAAACGGAAACCTAAACGTTTTTGGATGAAACTATTATACCAAAACAGATTAGATTTTTTTCTTCAAGTCAGCTATTTGAATGTTCATTTTCTAACTTATTCTCCATGCATCTTCTCTTTATCCTTTATTAGTATAATCGGGACATTGCGCATCCCAAAGTCTTCTATATTCACCGTATAGTTGTATTAATTTAAGACACTGTTCTTTATCCATGGCGCTAACCTGCGACGAACAAGCGAGGCGAAACACAACCGTCTTGATTGAGCGCGGCAAACGTACCGAGGCGCCTTTGAGCATGGACAAAAAACCGACAACGCTCGGCTCGGGCCGCGGCACGCTCGGGCGAGGCGGCGTGTGCGTTTGCCTCGGGCGAGGCACGTCCCGACTAGCCGAGCATTTACTTCGCGCGGCAGGCCTCGCGAGACTGCTCGGTCAGTCAGTACGCGGCTAATTGGATTGTTCAAAATGTGTGGGAATATGTACTGATGGTGCCAGAGCAATGACTGGTCGTTTTTCAGGACTTGTAAAGCGGATACAAGATATAGCCCCAGAAGCAAAATGGACGCATTGTGGAATTCATCGAGAGGCATTGGCTTGCAAAAAAAATCCAGCCAGCTTAGATATTACTCTCAAAAATGCTGTAAAAATTGTTAATTTAATCAAGGCCCGTGCCACTAACTCTAGAATTTTTGCAGCTATTTGCAAAGAGCTTGGCAGTGAACACGACACCCTGTTGTTACATACTGAAGTGCGTTGGTTGTCCAGAGGAAGAGTTGTTTCAAGAATGTTTGAGTTAAGACGTGAAATTGAATTATTTTTGGTCGAGCAGGGACACGATGAGTACAAACAGATGTTGACTGACTCTTTGTGGGTGCAAAAATTGGCTTACTTGTCAGATATCTTCACAAAATTAAATGAGTTGAATTTGGGACTACAAGGCCGTGATACAACCATATTCTCTATGCAGGAGAAAGTTGAGTCCACCATAACAAAAATATCCCTTTGGACATCTTTGATTGACAAGTGTAAATATGACCAGTTTCCGAATCTTAAACTTTTTTTGGATGCAACTTCTTCGACAGTAAATGAAGATTTAAAATCGGACATAAAATGCCACTTGCAAAATCTGTCGGCGGCTTTCCGCAGTTACTTCCCAGAAATATCGCCACGATGGAACTGGGTAAACAATGCTTTCGCGAACCAATCCGTCGACCACCTACCCATCTCTGATCAAGAGGAATTAATAGACATCTCATGCAACAGCAGACTCAAAAGTTGTTTTGCAGAGCAATCACTGGGTGACTTTTGGGCTAATTTAAAAGATATTTATCATATCAGCGAATCAGCAATAAAATATTTACTGCCATTTTGCACGACCTACCTTTGTGAAAGCGGATTTTCGGCCATGACGACCTTAAAAACTAAACATCGTCACAGACTTCAACTTGAAGACGATTTAAGATTGAAACTAACTGAAGGACAACCAGATTTTCAAGAGCTGTGCAAAGAAAAACGTGCACATTTGTCACATTAGTGTCTTCGCCAATACATCATATTATTTTGATTTTCACTATTGTACTGTAATTTGAAGAAAATAAATGTTATTTAAACTGACTTTTTATTTATTTATCACTAGCTGTGCCCGGCGGAGTTACCCGCGGGTTAAGTAGCTGTTAATCCAAGGTGTCGACTACCCGTATACGAAATTTCATTAAAATTGGTCCAGGCGTTTGAACGTGAAAAAGTAACAAACACACTCACAAACTTTCGCATTTATAACATTAGTATGATTGCTCCAATAAGGGGTTTATACGCAGGTTTGAGGTCTTTTTTGAAGTGGTACGCAACAAAAACTAATTGGGAACCACTGGTTTTTGACGTGGAATAATATTAACACAACGTCAGTATTTATCATGGAACAAATCTGCTCATAAAATAAACGCAATAACGTTCGACATCGATGCTACTCCTGTACATAGAGGTATTTTATGTATCAAATATGTATAATTTCGCGTAACATATATGTAATAAAATAAGTATCTCTAATGTGAATACATAATATGGTATAGAGAAAACTATGACAACAACGTTGTAAAAACTAAAAGTAAGGAGAAAATAAAAAGTGTTTTTCCTTCGAACCCCCAAGTTTTATTGCATCCAATTCTTTTCATTTATTTACTACATTGTATATAATAATTTGAGTGTATTTTGAAATGTGGGCAGCTGGGGCCAACATCTGTATGGGGAGTGGGCATGCCCCTTTCTTAGCATTCTTATTTTTACAAGTGTTTATTATTACCAGAGTGTGAGATCGGATAGAGCAAAATTTGAACCTATTGCCCGGACCATAAGTCGGAACAGGTTTCATAAGATTAGACATTTTTTTCACATGAACGATGACACTAAAACACTTGCCACCTGATCATACTCAACACGACAGACTGCACAAAGTTCGCGCAGTATGAGACCACTTAAATAAAAGATTCGTTACTGTACCGTTTGATCATCGGCTATCACTGAACGATCAAATGTGTGTCACCAAAATACAACATTTTATAAAGCAATGTTTGCCCAACAAACCCCACTAGTGGGGATTTAAATTATATATGCTGTGCAGCCTTCAAGAATGTTAAGTGATTACCATACAAACCGGATTTAGGAGTGGTATCGAATACAATAGTTCGATTTCTAAGACCAATACCAAGGAATGTCAACCGTATCCTATATTTCGACAATTTTTATACCAATATTCCTTTATTACATTACCTAACCAAAGGTATTTATTGTCTTGATACCGTCCAGAGGAACAGACTGGACAAGACTTGCAAGTTGCCAAATAAAAAGTACTATTGATTTCCACCTAAGTTGGTTGCGAACCAGCAGAGTCTATAACCCGCTACGGCAAAAAAATAAAACGTAATATTCAAGTACCTTGTCCTCGCGTAATCAAGGAATATAACGCCCAGACGGAGGGGCGTTGACCTCATCGACAGCTTCATTGGGCGATACCATATACATATAAAATCTAGAAAGACAATAAGGTTGTTCTATCATCTACTTGATATTACAATAAACAACTCTTGGGTACTCTACAAAAACGTTAACGTCAAAAGAGGAACACCCCAGGAGGACATACTGAAGTTAGCTGACTTCAGAACGGAGCTAGCAGACACTTTACGTCAGATCAAAATCGACCTGATAATAAACGAGGAAGGCCAAGTAAAAGTCGAAAAGATGATGATGTTGAACCATCCTCCAAAGATCTGGTGTCCAGGTTCTACGCTCACCTGACATAAGCTATGATCAATTGTTTTTAATTTTTAAAGGACTCAAGAAATAAATGTAAATATCAAAATTATCGAAAACTTACTTCATGGTTATGTAACAATTGTAAAGTTTCCTTATGTAATAATAAGAAAAACCCCTGTTTTGCATTGTTTCGTTGTTAAATAAATTTCAATATTTTTATTACCGTAATGCCTAAAGTATCAAAAACGATACCAAATGTCTCTTTCAGAATAAATTTATAAAAATATCGTTTTGTTTTTACTATTTTCCCTCGTTAGTAAACACAATAAAGGTGACACATTTTTTAATTTGATTAAAAAAATCAGGCTTTTAAAAATTATTTAACGACGAAACGGAAAAATAAGTTTTTATTATAATTTTGTTCTTTAGCCATTCCAATTAGTTTAAGCGAAAAGCGATGATAAAACTTTAGATGGTCATCTCTCCAAAGCGAAAAGATATTTTCCAAATATTAATTCGTTATTATCATATTTATATTATTCCCTTGTATCGAACTTACAAGTATTTCACTTTTCTGCACTCCAGGTTTAGTGACAAATTTATAAAAAAAGGTAAGTGACTAAACCAAAAACGAAAGCCTTAAGAGAATAAATATGTATAAATCTCTATATATCAGGATATTAAACTCTTTATACCACATTAGCAATAAAAATAAGGTTAAGTTCCCTCCTCAATTTCGACACATCTCCAAAAAGGATTTAATGAAAAATCTTTACATATTATGCTATTACGTCTCTTGAAGCTCGAGTCATAAATTATTGTCTTTAGTTAGAGGACACGGAAGGGACACATAAAAGGGAATTAAACCCGATTAATTTTGTAGGTTTTTTTATGCAGAATATCGGAACCATTAATTACAACAGACCCGTGGTTCCTAACCTGGGGGTAATTACCCCCGCGGGGGTAACAATGAGCTTGTTTTTGTCTTTAGTGAAACAAAATCTAATATTACCAAACTAATACTTGGGAGGAGGGGTAAAATCAGTCACCCTAGTTAGATCATAGGGGTAACGGACCTAAAAGGTTAGGAACCACGGCACTAGACGATATTTCAATTATGACTGAGCAGTCGGTAATACGATGACGCATATTTAGCGGAAAAATATGAAACTGCGTACAGAAGGCTAAATAATTATTTTTAATTTCAAACAAGATGCATAAACATTTAGATTTATCCTATAAAACCCGGACAGTCATACACACTCGTTATTTCAAATGTTCAATTTCCAACACATGTTAGTAAATTGTTATGGCAAAAAATGGAACAATTATCGGTCAACGTTACGATTATAGCAAAGGGAAATACCCTATCGGTAAAACGTTAAACCTTGATTTAGACATGGAGTAAAAAAGGCAGGTTCATCTGTAGAAACATGGTTCTAATATGTCCATATTACAAAACGTAAATCATATGTGGACATATTAGTACCACCTTTTTTAAGTTTTCTATACATCAACCACATATACAAAAAATAACTAAGAAAACAAAACGTTTTCACAAAGCGTTAATGATTAAAGAATATTTAGGTGTGGTAACTAACAATGATAAGGAAATAACCCTATAGATTTAAGCTTATTTGTCTGAACTACACAACGCCATATTTTTTTTATTGAGATGACTCAGAGTTTGGCAAAGAAGGACCATATGATTACGTATTGGGTAAAAAAAAACTGTTCACACAAACGGACAAACATGCCATCCTATTCGAAATCAGTTAATATTTACAAGTACGCTAAAAAAATAATTGAAGTCTCTAATAAAATAGTAAATAATTATGGGGGCGTTAAAATATTAAGACATATAAAACCAAGCAAACATATTTTTAACAGACACGAGGCCAGCAAATATACTTCCCTCATGTTTAGCAAGACACGTTATATCTGCCACGGCTGGTACTTCACGTACCAAAGTAGTGTTTTTTTAATTGTCACTAATGTGGCTAAAATAAAGCTAAAAACATGTACACTATTTTATGGCAGCATGGGTCAGAACCAAGACGACCAAATACCAGATAAATAGTATAAAAATTAAAAGAAAAAAAAACAACCATCAGTAAACATTACTAAAAAATAAAGCAGTTTTACAAAATCTATGAAATAATTCTGACTACACTACAAACTGCGTGACGCATTCAGCAAATCAAAGAGCTAGTGGAAAATAAAAATTAACAAAACAAAGAAAACACCTGTTCAAATAAGGTGTACACTGTGGTAAACTCATATTTACTTTTTCCCCTTAGCCTACAAAGCCAATGAAAAATGTAGGGGAAAAGCAAATATGTATACCGCCTTTGTAGCAAACGTCTAACAATAAACAACTAGATGTGACCAAAACGAAAGCAAAATAATAGTCATTAAATATGATATCAAGAACAGATTATTTCTCGAGTTAAACGACGATAGAGTATTTATAATTTTAAATTTAACTTAGTTGGGTACTAAGTTTTTCTTTGAAAAAATATTTTTCTATATTTGTAATGCATATTTCTTAAAGGGAAAACTTAAAGGGCATTAATTAATGGACAAAAAACCCGGCCAAGTGCGAGTGGGACTCCCGCTTCCATTTTTCCTTAACACAAAACGTGCGTCGACTTACGAGACTATCTAGCATAACACACAACCACAAGTATTGAAAGCCAGACAATAACAAAGACCAACTTCACAGTTCAATTAATGTACTACCGAACATCGACATTCCGCACGAGAAATATTCAAACACGAAAGTGTTCAATTAAAAAAAAAAATTGTTAGTAAAATTTTCAAAAGATCATCCCATTTTTCATAACTTTGATTTTATTTCTTCATCTACACCACTTGGGACTACGACGGACAAAGGGACGAACAAGCAATCCATCAAGGGTTTCCATTTCAGGTATGGACGCCTAAAATACAATACAGCAGACAATGCAATGTTTGTGAATACAACTCAACTCACGCCAAACATTATTTCAAATACCAAAAGCCTATTTCCACATCAATAGTAAAAACAATGTATCCTCTCCATATCCGCAAATTGAGACCTTCATTTGTTTCTTGAAACCAATTCAAAATTCAAATTATTACCATGTTTTATCACCATATTAACTAATCAAATTAACTTTTTGTACTGATGCACAATAATACTAAATAAATAAATACTATTTAACTTTACTTTTACTGACAAGACTTACAAATAAATAATTGGAATTAGAATAAGAATCTACATGAGACAAAAACGAACAATTATGATCACATAAATCTGCTTTAATGTATAACCTATCCAACATCAGAGTTACTACTATCCTCAATAGATAGATATAGATCTTCTATGTAAATAATCAAACAGGTCTGCAATACTGCAATTCTTCATAAATCTTCTCAGTCAGGAATGAAGCTCCTTCTGAAATTATATAAAAAAATAATAATTAATTAAAACAAATAAAACCTCAGGAAGTTGTATTATACAGTAGTAATATTTTTTACAATTTTAAATAAATGTGAATAACAGATGACTTTGCTTAGATGTACCTTATCATATTATGATTTGACTCTGAATTATGCTTTCAATACTCAGGCCTTTTACTTATAGTTTTTCAGTTTCAAACAAACCAAATAAATTGCAGAAAACTACTCCACATTACTATACAGTATACTAATGCCTAATTATTATCTATTATACAAAAAAAGTAGTAATACACAGAACAAAAAAAAATATCTCAATATGTCATTGGGTAATATTGTAAATACTTTCAGAGACTATTCAAAGCAAACAATCAAATCTTTCCTCTTTACTCTATTAGCGTGAAGGAGATTGTTTCGTAAAACATTTGCAGGGTTAACATTTGCTTTAGGTTTTTCAGATCAACATGTGAATACTAAATGTAGCTAACATATAATATTATTGATATAAAAAATATGAGTTTTGTTACAGATGTAAATAATTGAATGTTGGAATTGTTAATCTTGAAGTGTTTTTGAAGTGCTGTTCTCATACCAATAATAATTAAGAGCAGATTATTATGCAACTACCTACCTAAATTACTGCTAAAAGTTACATATTCCAGGTTTTAGAAGAGGAATTAATAATACTCACCATGAAGTCATTATAAAAGTTAGTATTTTTGAAAAAACAACTATAACTTAGTACATAATACACAGATTTATGAGTTCTGGATGTCAATAAAATTTGTTGCTTACCATTTTGATTCAAATGAAGTGCTCAATCCACATGATCAGCTAAGCTCCAACAATCATTTCTTGGAAACAGCATTTGGAGGCCATGCATGATGGAAGCCAGGTCTGCAAACTGTCTGGAATAAATATTAAACTGTGTTAGACCCAACTGTAGTCATCACTAGAAATACACATTGTTAATATGCTGAAATTGTGGCTATTTACATATATGTATATACTCAAATGTAGGCAGTCAGCATCCACCTAAACACCAATGTAAATATGGTTACAGGCCATTTCAAACAGGCTGATAATAGAATTTTAAGATCAGGCTTATATTAAGCCATGGCCTTCGTATAGTTGAAGATGATAAACATGTTTTATTAATAAATGGAACTATTTTGTAAAAACTTAATTTTCATACCTATATTTTTGCTTTGAGGTAAATAAATAAGAAAAAATATTGATCCCATAGAATAATGCCAAGTCTTGTAGGTGGGCAAAACAAATAGACACGCATTGTGTTGTTTACTATTCCTAATGCCTATTATTTATTTCAACTTTTATGTAAATTGCATCAAGATCAACTAATTGCTGATAGCGACTTGATCGCTTAATTAAGCACTCAAGGCTCACAATGTTTTGATGATGTTATCTCAATTAGAGACAGGCTCAGTTCTGGACTATTTGCTATATAAATTACCAAATATTCTTTAAAGTTTAAATATAGCAAAGAAATACATTTATTTCAATGTTCTGTGGGGTGACATAAGATGAATGATCTTGTTTATTATTTAGGTATAACGCTGCAAAACTGTACAAGCATATTTTTATAAAATAAAATAAAGAATGAGAAGCTATTGAATTTAGTTTAGTAAAAATATGATCATTTGTTTTTAAAATTGTTATTAGTTTGGAAGCAGAGTAGTTACAATTTAGAGGAAGCACCGTCATACATTTTAGTCTTAGTAGTAGATTGATACCTGGTATATTATTGAAAATTGAATTGACTAACAATATAAACCTTTAATTCCATTGGTAAACAAAGTATTATAAATATGTATTTAAAACGAGTTGTAGTGGAACTAAATAGCCTGAAATTATTTTTTCTTTCTTTATTTTTATTTTTGCATGTTGAACATCGTGTCAAATGTCCATAGGAGGGATGTAAAGCTGATCCCGCACCACCTATTTGTTTTGGTTTTATAAGCTTCCACTATATTATAAATACTCTCCTATTAAAATGCAACATTTGTGTAAATCTAAGAAATCGCTATCATAATTAGAATACTTGTCTCAGTTAACAAGGTACTGAAATCTTTCCGTAACATAGTATTTTTGAAACTAAAACTAAATACAAGACGGTTAACCTTGATTTCGTTATCTACGCAAATTTGACTACAAATATTACCTACTAAGTCGCAGTTTCGAGGAACCTAATACTTTCTTGCCATTAATATGGATTATGATTCAATACATGACAATCTGTCAGTAGGTACCTTATTTAATTTTGTAGAATTAGTTTATAAGTAAATTCAAGTTATGCGTAAAAACACTGTGCCGAAAGTACCTACCCACGGTAGGTTTCAATACTTTGAAAACTATTGCAGATCATAATTTGTTAGTAAATCGAGACCTGTATATTAAAATAAACCTAGAAAATCGAATAAAAAATGAGTCTATCGAAATTATCGACGTATCTATGAACTAAGAAATTAATAACTACCTTGGAAAGATGGCGCACACACTTTTTGCTAAGTACTATGAAAATTATGGAAACTAATCACAGAATAATTAAATGTTAAATAATTACTTAAGATGTTTATTTAAATAAATCTACCATGAAGCAAAAATTACGAATTATGATTTGAAAAACTAATTGTGCGTAGGAAGGTAATCGCACATACCCACATAAACAATAAAAAAAACCTGGATATACCTAATCAAAAGTAAAATTGGAATAATTTAATTATTTATAATGCCGAAATTATAATACTAACAAATAACAATGAATTAATTATTATACCCCAAATAAAAATCTAACCAGATTCCTACAAGTACCAAATACCAGAAATGTTAATGAAATATAAATCTCCTATAAAAGTATAAACTGATAATAACAGCACACAAACGAGATAAATAATCAAATAACACTAATTAAATTTGCAAGTTATATTAATAAGTAATTTCGAATAACTACATACCTCAGATGTTACTCGTTACTTGTTCCGATTCAAAATGGAAGTAGGCTTGGGCAAAAAATATCGATATATCAAAATATCGATATTTTTTCAGAAAAATATCGATATAAATTAGCGATATTTTTTCCCGCGATATATCAATTTTCGATATTTATTTTCAGATATCAAAATCGATATATTTTTTAAGCTCTGCTGTCTGCTCATGCGTCACATCATGTTTTTGACCAATCCGATTTCTTAAATTTAGAAAATATGGGTGGGTCCTCTATCTGGTCCAGACATGAGAAATTATTCAATCTGAGCATAGGTTCGTCAAAGGTTCAAAGCAGTAGCTGTGTCCCCAATGAACTGAAGCAGTATTTGGACCAACCACTTTTAGAAAGAAAATCTGATCCAATATAATTCTGGGTAAATTGTCAACATTACACGCCAGTTCCCTCGGATAGCGCTCAAAAATATTTGATTTGTCAAGCATCTTCAGTGTAATGATAACAGGGGAACACATCAAACAAAGAGTGCTCCTGATGTCAATATCAGACAAATGCTGGTTTGGCTAATGTTTTTTTTATTTTGTTTCTTTTTTTTATGTCGAGCAATTCGATATTTTTTTTAAATAATAAAACTTATGTTGAAACAGGCCAGATGTGTATTTGCTTTGAAATTTCGATAATTTTGGCAATTTTTATAAATAATTGCAAATTGGGCAAAAAATATCGATATATCGAAATATCGATATTTTTTGGGTGATATATATCGATATGTTTGAAAAATATCGATACGATAAATATCGATATATTTTTTCCATTTGCCCATCCCTAAATGGAAGAGGCGGGCGCCGGGCACTGGGCAGTGTTGCCAACAGTCAGTGGTCTCGAATAGAGATGGTCAACTCGATTTACTAACTCGAGTTAACTCGAGTTGTGCCAAAATCGAGTTAACTCGAATTAAATTCTTCCTAACTCGAGTATGAAAATCGCGGTAGATGAACGCATTTTAGTACCAAAGAGGAGCAAATATGCATATTTGAATTTCTTGCTTTTACCATGGGAACATTAAATTTTTCGGTATACATAGTATTCCATACGATATATCAAGGTATCAGCTACCTATTTCCGAAGTTTCATCAAAATTGCTTCGAATTGTTAAGTAACAGACTCATGGCGGCCTTTTACGTATGAGACACACATAACAGTACAGTCTCAAACCCGTAAAAACTATAAAAATCTCTTTAATTCAATCCTACATAACAAATTCAACAATCTGTCTATTCCTTCCAACTCGAGTTGTGTAACTCGAGGTCAATTCGAGTTACCTGTATTTCAACTCGAGTTAACTCGAGTCGGGTTTATCCCGAGTTGGCACATCGCTAGTCTCGAACGTCATAGAGCGAGATCGGTAGAGTTGCCAGCTAAAATCGGTATATTTCTACCCAAAATCGGTATTTGAAAAAAAAACACAATATTCAATCTAGTTCGTTTATTTTTTAAAAAACTTACATACTAATTTATAACAATCACGCTTATGTATAATTATTTATTATGGTACCAATATTCTTTGGCCATAGCCGAGGTCATCTTGGAATTAATTTCAAAATCATAACAATTAGCTGTATTAAAGAGTCGTTTTGAATGTAATAGGCTAGTGATTGTTTCAGTAGACAGTCTATTCCGCTGTTTTGTTTTTAAAAGATTAATATGTGAAAATATGCGTTCAACGTTAGCGGATGAATGGGGAAGTGATAAAATATTAAAAATGAAATTAGTTATCAATGGAAACATTTGAGTTTCATCAACACGCTTTAATAAACTAACTTCATTCTAAAATAATTCTACATCATCAGGAAATGTTTTGATTCGTTCACAATTTCTTAATATGCGCCACTCTGTATCAATTTCCTGGAAATCACTGCTGTGAATAATATTGGTAAAGAGCCTACTCACAGGAACTATCGAAGTAGTTTTGCCAATTTTAACATTTTTTGGATCAATAATGTCTAAACCTTTTATTGGGTTGTTCTTTAATGGAAAACGCGTGGTTATTTGTTTACAAGCTTCGATATAAAAATCTAGGTATCTGCATTTAAATAAATTTACTTGATCTGAGTTTAGATTTTCTGAACTACTTAGTAGTGTATTAGATGCAGCAGCACCATAGTATACGGCGTCAATATCCATAAAATTTCTGGGATTCTTAAAATCAACATTTTCGATTGGAGTGCTACTTAAATATTCTCTTTTTAAAAAACAATCAAAAATAGTTTTTAATGTTCCAGTTATTTTTTCATATAAATTATGAATTTTCGGGTGTTCCGCTTGCATTTCTTTATTTAAATCGGTAAATAATGGTAATACAAAATTTAAAAATTCCAAAAATAATATCGTAGTTGGATCTTGGAGCTTCAGTAATATATGTTCTGCAGCTAAAAGATGATCATTGTTAGAGATTTGATCTATAAAAAATAGTTTTAGAGCAGAGAGTTGTTCCAATATTCTTTTCACTGCTGCATGTACTGATAACCAGCGTGTTTGAGTGGGGTGGAGTATTTTATGTACTTTTTAGTCGCAAAACATTTGAAAAATTTTTAAACTCTGCCACTCTTTTTGGACTAGAAGAAAAGTAATTGTAAATGTCTCTAACAAGATCCTCTATAAAGCGTGGCAATTTGGTACAAGCATATGACGCGCAAAGATGAAACGAATGGCAGGCGCATTTAAGTATAAAAATGTTGGGAATTTCATTTTGCAGCAACGTTACAACAGAATTATTACGTCCCATCATTACGTTTGCCCCATCAGATGCAAAACCTATTAGATTATTTTTAAATGGAATATTATTGCTTCTAAAAAAGTTTACAATGTGTTCAAATAAGCTTGCTGCATTAGCTTCTTCTAATGGAATAAGAGCTAAAAAAGAATCTTTAATACGATTAATTTTCGCATATCTCACAACTAAGCACAAGTGTTTGGTTGTACTAAGATCAGTGGACTCGTCAATAATAAGCGAAAACTTAGTTTGCCTTAGATCTTCACATAAATTATTGAAACTTTCTTTACCTATAATATGATCAATTATGTCATGAGTTTTGGTCGAAGAGCTGTTTATTTCTTTTGCTATTTTTGAATCAGGACAAACGGCCTGCATCAACTTCGGTAGGTGCTCCATAATAGTGAATGGTAGATTGTGTTCAGCAACAAACGAGGCTAATCTTATTTCACCTGAAATTAACAATAAATAATGAAAACTACGTAGGTATATTTAGCAGCGATTAGGGTATAATTATATGCACTGCTTATATAAATCGATTAGTAGAAAACAAAATAATATAAAAATCTAAGTAGTGAAATAAATTACTAAAAAAAATTACCTTGCTTAACCAGTATATCAGATTTTTGAGTTTTGGTCACAGTAAATGATGATATCTTTGGTTGTGATTTTATATTCTTTGATGATACTGAGTATGCTTGTGAAGAACTATGTTTCTTTATAGCGTCTTTTCCTGATGTGATGTTGATATCTTTATTACAACTCTTACAATAGGCATAGCTTTCGCCTTTACGGCTATCTTGCAGCCAACCTGGAAATTCTTCTTCCTATTCTTTTCTATAATATTGTAAATATTTTTTTCTTCTTACACTCGTACTTGTGCTTGGCTCCTCGTCAGACATTTTATATAACTTAATTACTTTCTGATTTTGTAGGCACTCTTTAAGTTAGGTACTCTCTCTTCAAAGTTAAGAAAATTAATGAAAAAATAAAACCGAATTCCTGTTTATATAGACTAGACAGGTAAATTTCCGAGCGAGAAGCTCCCTAAAACATCGAATTGTAGGACACAAGGGTATTCCCCAAAAAATATGATTTACATTCTGCACTAGTTCAGTGGCTTAGGCGTGAAAATATAGCAGTTAGTGTAATACGTCCGTGCCGAAATTTTCCATCACTCAGTAAATAAAAACTATCGCAAGAAATAAATATTTTTTAATTATACCTAATTCATGATCAATTGTATTAGAAAAACTTTTAACGTGTTTATTTTCACTTAAAACATAGTATGTAGTAGATGCAAATTAATGTGTATAAATTAAACATTACTTTAATAATAAAATTTTAACGAAAAAAGAACTGCTTTCAATATTCACGCTAGCAAATAAGAAGGGATAGAAACCTCTCATACTGTCTCATTTGGTTTCGGCCTTCCTCCATGTCATTTACCATAGTAAATTAAACCTTATGCTACATGCACATGTCTTATTTCAGGATGACACCATTTTCTTCGTGCGCAATCCTGTTTTTATATTACATCCATGGGAAAAGTCAAAACCAAGAAGCTTATACCCAAATGGAGATTGCATTCCGTATAAAACACTGAAGCACAAAAATTTGATCTTGAATGACGTCGCTGTTATCTTCTATCCTTTTCTTTAGAGTGACAATGAATGAAAATGACATTATGTTCATTCATTGTCACTCGATAGAAAAGGATAGAAGATAACAGCGACGTCATTTAAGGTCAAATTTTTGTGCTTCACTTTTATATACGGAATGCAATCTCCATTTGGGTATAAGCTCCTTGGTCAAAACCAAGTCAAAACTCACCGATCCGGTGTGACCAAAATAAAATTACAAATTATACCATTTGCTTGGGGCTTGGAGTAATCTATTAAAAACTTTTGCCAACTTTTGCCCCCAAATACCAATATCAAACAGTAATTAGTAAGCTAAATAAAAATATAAATAATAAGGCGATTAAATTATAATAAATAAAAAAAACAAACTTGTGAAACTCTATGACTCATTTTGAAATGAAATGAAAATAATTTATTGAATCCATTAAGATGTTCTATTTTTTTTTATCTACCACTCGCCATTCCACCCAGTTCTAAAGGCAGTTGTCACCAGACAAGATTGGGCAAAAAACTCTACAGTAGCTCTTTCCAAAACCAGTTTACAAATTAGTGCTTATTACCAAAAGTCACAAGTGGTTTAAATAATAGCAGTTCATGAATAATTGGTTATAAAATTTAAAACACACGAACATCAACGTATCTTTTTTTTAATGATGTTGTCTGAAAACAATGTATGTATCAGCCCATATACGTCCCACTGCAGGGCACGGGCCTACTCTACAATCGAGAGTACGATTGAGAGTGGAAACTGAAAACAATACTGATGCGGAATTTAATTTTGTCCTCTAGCGCATCTAAAAGTATTAATCCAATAAAAAATGTCCTTTATGAACACGAATAATTATTTTATTAGATATACTGGGTGGAATCGCTTATCGTCCGGAAAATTTAATAGTGTATTGTGTATGTGAAATTAACGTTATATACGAGATTTATCATTAAAAACTACAAACTACCCTATAAACAACATCAGTACAAGATATCTCCAAAACACATATTATCTAAATCACCCTACACTTAAAAGTGCAACGACATGTCAATATTCAGGCGCGCGAGCTTAGAGTAATTACCTCTAGAGCAGTGATTCTCAACCTTTTTTTGTTGCGGCACATATTTAACGATTACAAAATTTGGCGGCACACAAAGAGCGCCTTGAGACATATTCCTATTGCTATGCACGCCGCTTCATCACAATTTGGCACTAAGAAAAAACGCGTTGCAAAGCAAATAATAAAATAATTAACTTTTTTGTGGATTTAAATACATATTCATGTTAAAAATATTTTTCTTTTTAACTTTTCTGTTTAATAAAATTAACATTATTATATATTTGCAAAATTTGGCGGCACACTTTTGAAATTTGGCGGCACACAAAAGTGCCGCGGCACAGTGGTTGAGAATCACTGCTCTAGAGAGATTCACGCTGTAACCGCACATGAGACATCAATAGCTATATCTAGCAACACAAGAAAATAAGCGCCATATTGTGGCCTTGATTTAAAATAGACCCTATTACAATTACATTAGGTTGCTTTATTGCTTGAACGACGTCGCTTTGTCTGGCGAAATTCTTTTTTCGCCCATCAACAAAACGCGGCACGTCACATGAAATAGAACATTATTTTGCATCTCATTCTGACATAAAGAAATTCGTATCGGTGTGTCTCATTTTTGCGATGTACAGTACATTTAGGCTCTCTCTAGAGGTAATTACTCTAAGCGCGCGAGTGTATGAGTCACGCTACACAACAGCTGACTGTCGCGCAGAGACCTTGAACTTACTTTGCGCCTATTTATCGGTATTATTACTCTAAATATTACCATATGACATTTTGATTTATTTAGAATTTTAGTGTGTTAGGATCATTTAAGTAAATGTAGTTGTTGGTAAGTTGTTAAGATTTACATTATTATTTTCATAACGTACCTACTATCTTAGAAAAAGCTGCATATGTTTTTATTTAAACGTTTTAATAATGTCGAGATTAGACGACTTCGCTGTCGAAGGTCACGGATTCTTGCATGATTAGAAAGTCTGAACTTACCATGATCGAGTAGCCTCGGATAAGTCGTTAAAATAGTTCTTGTGCTGGGAACTCGTGGATTCATCATTCATGATACCATTCCTACGCAAAGACTGCAGATGTTCTGGATCTGCATACATCCTTCTTGCATGACCCAACTTTTCATTGGATCGAACATAACATGTCATTATTGTCACATACTCACTGTTCGGGTAATCACTCATTTTGACCGCAAGAAACTAACCAATAACCAAAATAATTTCGTACAACGTCACTCGGTACCGAATTTCGCACGACTGAGGAAGTGGCAAGATGAAAGATCCCTGGAAGGTGTCGGCGGCGCGGGAGCGGGCGGCGCGGCGCGGCGGCACGCTTTGTACTTGCGCTTGCGGCGGCGCGGCGGTGAGGGCGGCGCGATCAAAGGATTTTATTACTTAGATTTAGAAGTTTCTACTTGAATTCATATTGTATAAAGTAGGGTAACAATAATGTGTATTTATGAAGATTTTTTCATTTATGTCATCTTTCTCTAAACAACGTTGTTTTATGAATAACTTATTCTAAATTAGTAACTAGTAGTGGTAAATTAATTTTACACTACATAAACAAAAACATAAAAAAATTAAAATAAGTATGCCAAAGTGTTCTAAATCATGTACTTGCCATGCACAATTTTTTTCGTGACGATAAGCGATTCCACCCAGTATTTAGGTGTACTCCGGCTAAACGTATAGATATCATACAACTATGGGCAATTTTTGTATACATGGACATCGTTTTATTTGACATTTAACAAAATTACGCGAAAGGCACCGTGTCTAAATATTTTATATGTTATGGGCCAAGTGATTTATGTGGGCAGTATTCATAATGCCCGGGCAGTATGAATAATGCCCAGCCATATCGGGCCAAGTGATTAATTACAATCCAAACTCACCTATTTATCACATTGCCCGGGCATTACGAATATGGCTACATGATGATCGGGCAATGTGATTAATAGATAATTTTTTACGTGGTGCGCTGCCGCATTGTCGCATCGGCGATAGACCCATAAATTAGCAGCGGCGTGCACAGGATTATGACACTGGGTATGCGGCGGAATACTCGGTCACAAAAACTTTTTTTTTTATAATTTTCAGCATAGCCACAGCCACGCGACGGATCTCTAAGTCAGAAACCATGCTAACATAACAAGTCTTAGATGTACTACTATTCATGTCCATCTTCTACGGCAACGCAGACAAAACAGCGATCGATCGTCGCGGCGGAAGAAATTCTAATAAGTAAAATAAAAAAACTCACCTAGTCGGCTTCAATTTTCACATATTCAAGGTCCCGGTTAGTTGAGATTACTATACCTATCCCGGTGTAAATAAACGCAAGATTTCGGCCACCTCATTCATTCATTTGATAAACATACATTTTTAACACAAACCTCACAATCAAATAACATTTGAAAAAATAAACAAACACACTAGTAAAAGCAAATGACTACAATTAATATCGAAACTTAAACTGTTAAATGTACACACTTTCAAATGTTAAAATGAAAAATCTTTTAAGAAATCTATTTTTTTTTACAAACATACTAGTATAAAATAGTAAACAATGCAAAAACACATAAAAAAGGCAAAATGGCCCCCGCGAAACACAAAACATTTCTATTTAAACAAATAAAACCTTACTAACCAAAAATGCATAATGTGCATAGGTGATTTATTAGATTCCCGCCTATTAATTTTACTAGGATTATAGGCAACGAACATTCCCGATCACTCCCGACAACTGCCGAACTCCCGAGGCCTGCCGCAGGACTCGCGCCTTTCAATATTCATGGGTGTGTGCGTTTGCGACTGTGCACGGACACCAAAATTACTACACACATGCAAACAAATGTCATGCGGGACGCGGCGGCATTACTTGGTTGATTAGGTACATTATTTTGCTTTGCAGCGCCGCTTGCTTTTCGCGTGGCAAATATAATATTTGCGTGATTGCAAATAGGTGCTATTTATAAAATATTAGGCGTTTTTAAGTTCTTATATTTTGTTTATTCATTTATTTACTATAAATTAAAGTCATCTAAAACGTACGAACGTTATAATATCTGTGAATGGCAAGTAATGCACTGCATTTCTGCCTACAAGGAGCGCACGCCCCTGTAAATTAGAAAGGTTGAATTGTTTTTTAACATCCGAAACATTATCTTGAGAAGGAAATTAGTGTACCCACTTTATAAATCAGTTAGGTAGACTGTGCCCCAAAACCGACTCGGGACCACTTCGGCTCATTGATTTGATTTCGATTCGCTTTACAGCACTCTGCCCAATAGGCACTGGGCATTATTCATAATACCCAGGCAATGTGATAAATTTATTGGTTATAATCACATTGCCCACTCTTACTGGGCATTATTCATAATGACCGGGCATTATAAATAATGCCCAATTAATTACTTAGCCCATAACATATATACCATACACACCATTTTTTAATTTTGATCTATTTTATCAGCCGTCAATGAAAGACAGTGGAAAGATAGATCATTTTACATTGTTTGATACATCGTGAAAACTTGACCGTCTTTTACGTCTCCCATTAACCCAGTGATTCTCAACCTTTTTTTGTTGCGGCACATATTTAACGATTTCAAAATTTGGCGGCACACAAAGAGCGCCTTGAGACATATTCCTATTGCTACGCACGCCGCTTCATCATAATTTGGCACTAAGAAAAAACGCGTTGCAAAGCAAATAATAAAATAATTCACTTTTTTGTGGACTTAAATATATATTCATGTTAAAAATATTTTTCTTTTTAAATGATATAATTTAATGATATTAACATTATTATATATTTGCAAAGAACATCGGCGAAAATGGACCATGAACGGGACCAGTTATGAATGGTACATCAAAAATTTTCATAATTTATTAGAGTCAAAATGCATATTTCAATTTATTTTAAAAAACCCGGATAAAAAAGAAAAACTTAAAGTGTTTTTAATACTATTGAACGCATATGAGTGCGTTCCATCAGTCATACTTTGTTTTAAAATAAGGTTTTAACTACAACGTTGAAGGTAGTACTAAATTTAAAAAAAGCGTAGGTATTTTCTATGACACATGACTTTTCTTTGCGCTGTCATTTTGCTTTCTTTTGATTTCCGATTTACGACTCCTGTTAATTCTCTGTTTATATTTGTGACTTGGCTTTAATCACGGACTCCGATATACCCTTGTATTTCTGACCACTTTGTAAGATTGACCATTGTATAAAGATATTTTCTTTGTGATTTCGTTTAAAGTGTGAAGTATTACCATATTTCCAACATGAACTCGGAACAACAGTGCGCTCCTCAACAATTTGTGCATTGTGTTCAATGCAATACCCGTCTTATTATACTAATTTCTGTAATCAGTGAGTAAAAAGTGTGTGTGTTTTGATGAAAAACAATGATGCCAATGAACTTGCAAATCAGGGAGAGACGGAATAACTAAGTATTGTTGTAATTGTGTAGTAGGACGTTGCACAGTACTGTTGCTGTGCCCACGTCATGACTTTGGTGTTGCTGCCCCTGCAGAGTTCTTAGATTCTATTGTAAAAAGAGAAGATGAGAAATAATACATTTAAAAAATATTTTCTGTGTTTTATTTTTGTGACCAATGCTTATTATATTCCTATACATACATATAGGGGGATTTTTCAAGTGTGTGTGGATGACCAAATACGAAACTATGAAGAATAGCAAAAAATACTCAAAACAGTTATTACCTTAAGGTAACACAGGTATGGTGTACACCATATTCAACGGCTAATTAGTTTTATGACAAGGGAAATTATAGAGCATAGTAATTACTATGCCATCATTATGATTTAGTACACTTTTCTTCCTAGGTACCTGATAACCATAAGACCACCCTACATTAGGTATATTTGACAATGACAATGACATTATAATGTGCTATTTTTTATGATTAATTCTAAAATCTCCGGCTTTGCAGAAATCTTTTTGTAACTGGACATCACTCCTCATGCACTATAAAACACAATAAACTATATCCCAGCTGTGTACAATATATTTCTTTGTCAGGTCGCAATATGTATGGACGTGACCGATGTTCTTTGCCGGCACACTTTTGAAATTTGGCGGCACACAAAAGTGCCGCGGCACAGTGGTTGAGAATCACTGCATTAACCAAATAAAGGTCACCTGTATTGGCTGGACAATCAAGCTTGAACAATATTAAAAAAATTGGATTTTTAGTATCTTCTCTTCTCTCTTCCCTGGACTTTCGCGAATATTTAAACCAAAATCAACCAAGTAGGTCTAGTCGTTCTCGAGTTTTGCACTTAGCAATACATTCAGTGATTCATTTTTATATTATGTACTAGGTATAGCTGACCGAAGAGAAGTCGAACGAACAGAGAATCAGTATATTCTGTGTATTGTTTTTTTTTGTAAAATGTATACTTAACATTTATTCATTTACAATATAAACGAGTTTTTTCATACGTCGCATAGATAGCACTGTTAATAAAAATCGATTTTTTTACGGAGAATTTATATAATCGATTTATAAAAAATCGATTAATAGTATTTTTAAAATAGGCTGTAAGAAATCGATTATAAGGAAATAATAATCGATTAAATTAAAAATCGATTATTTTTTAACATCTCTAACATAAACCTTGAACGAAACAACCGAAACGTAGAGTAATAAAAACAGTTCATAAATCTCAAATAATTACTGTATCAGGATTACTGCTTCCCATTTAGAGTAGTTAAAAGGTATTTTGATGATGTTTGATAAAACTTCATTATGTATTTTATTTATTTTAAGTATTCAATGTAAGTATACCAGAATTATTCTTATATCATTTATTCTGTTTTGGTTTTATATGGGTAATCTATAAAAATTAGAAAAAATGGAAAGCATGATAAACCTAATTCGATACAAAATTTTGTCAATATACTTTAATAAGTATATTGACAAAATACTTTATTTTGTAAAAATACCCTATCATATAAACATCAAAATAACAATTACGGGAAAATACGACTTCATTAAAAAATACGTAAACAAAAATAGTTTGCAAAATTCACGCATTTATCTAATATAATAATCATCACTGTGTAATTTACCTATTACCTATATTAAATGCTAACATCTTTAATAGAAAACTAAAATCATTTTATTTGTAAGAAGAAATGTCTTTAGTTTCAGTCGTTATGGTCACAGAGCAAGAAGGTATAATCGACGTGTACTTGATAGAAAATGCGTCCCTTAATAGAAGATCGGTAATACTATCTAAACAAGAGCTGAGAAAATTGAGTCAAGGTGCGAACAAGCCGAAAAGAATTGTTAACTTCAGGCATCTGCCTTCCTTATTCAACTAATAAACATATAATTCAATTTATCAAAATCTGGTATAATTCAATTTCTTTGGAAATGGGTATCTATAATTCATTATTGCGTATTGGTAGTACGAATAACTACTGGTTTAAATGCCTGTAATACAAAACAAGTATACGAGTATGTAAAACAATGCGTATTTAAACAAATATTTCTTTACTTTTAAAATATATCGTGTCTAATTTCGCTATAACCTATATGCCAAACGGGTGGGGATCCTGCAATAAAGATAGTAGGTTGCTTGTGATCAATACATAGGTGAATTCCTTTATAGGAGATGTTTATTAAATCTATTTAAAAAGCCGAAGAGCTTGTTTGAACGAGCGAATCACAGGAACTGCTGATTCGAGTGGAAACATTCTTTTAATAATAGATACAACATTTTTCGAAGAATGCTATGGGTTAAGATACTTTAATAAAGCTGAAGAGTTTATTTGTTCGTGCTAAACTCAGAAGTTGCTGACTCCAGTAAAAAAACTTTACACACATCATTCATATAGGATTGCTATATGCTAAGATACTATGGTAAAACGGAAGAGTTCGTTGGTATGCACTAATCTCAGGTGCAACTGTTACGAATTAAACACAATATTTTATTTTTAAAATTATCCCATTTATCGCAGAATGCTATAGGTTAAAATACTATTATGAGACTGAAGAGTTTGTTTGTTTATATGCGCTAATCTCAAGAACTGCTCATTCGAATAGAAACATTCTTTTAGTTTTGAAAAGCCCATTTGTCGTGAAATATTATATAACACTATTGGTTGAGATACGATTGTAACGCTTGAAGAGTTGGCTTGTTTGTAAGTGCTAATGTTAGGAACTACAGATTTGGTTAGAAACATTATTTTAGCATTGGATAGACCATTTAAAGAGGCTTAGATAGGTACTATTATAATGATGAAGAGTTTATTTTTTTGTACATGCTAGTGCAGAAACTGGTGATTCAATTGTCCCCGTACGCCAGGCTGGAAGGCCGGAGAGCGCGATATACACGGCTCAAGGAACTTTAGAGGTATTACGCACTGTCAACTGTTAAAATAGGTGTTTTATTTATTATACTTATTGCGCTGAATGGCGAGACGAGCATGCAGTTCGCCCTATGGTAAGCGATACGACCACTCATAAACAGTAGCAAAACCAAACAACACCTTGAATTACAAAGCAATGCTTATCATTCCACTGCGCTCGCCATCCTGAGACATAAGATGTTAAGTCTCAATATTCAAGGTTCATGGGCGATACAACTGTGGGCCTCCAGGTTGGCAGTTCGACATTATGAGGGGAAGCGAAGAGCTTGTCATTGCGCTCAAACGGACGTTGGATCTCATTTCTACATGTGGTTCCAGGAATATGGTAGAATTCAATTTTCAAAGCCAGGAAAGCCCAGGTGTGTGTGTTCACGTGGAAAAATCCTCGTCTTCTGCCCTTCCCATTCTTCAGAGTGCTCCCCTGTAAATTCGGAATGACCTGAGTATCCTTGGTGTGGATATCCGCTGTGATCTGCCGTGTGGGACTGCCGTCTGATGCCAATAAATAATCTGCCAGGACGGTATTTGCACTTAAAATCACGTGCACTGTGGTCACTATGATAGGCCAGAATTAAAAAAAAATATTCCAGTTACTCCGGCTACAATGTCCTTCAATCGGAAACACAAAATAGACATTGCGTTGGTACCTACGGAGGAGGCACATATGAGAGAAGTGTTTAGTTTAAACAGGAGTATACGCACTTCGTTCATAAAGTGTAGCAATACTTATACACAGGGTGACTTAGTCGCTGGTCGTCCTCACAGACGAGTAATGCCCTTGGACCGCACATGCACGGTACATTGAACATTATCATCGTCATCAAAAGCCTTTTAATGTCGTATCTTATATTCTTTGAAGTATTTAATACAAAAGACGAGGCTGTATGGGCAAGAACCCTTTCCTAACAAATGGGAAAATCGTAGGATGTATAGGAATGATGAAAAATGTGCCCGCTGCCTGCTGTCACCCTCCTGTCAAAATTAGGCTGTATGGCTTAGACCTTTGCTTTTCCGTCAGGATAAATAAAATTAAACAAAATAAATACTTTGATAAATATACATTACACAGTTTGTGATTTTGTGAAACAATATAGAAAACTGTGTCATGTGTGTAAAAATTAGAAGCTAAGATCTAAATAATCTGTGTTAGAAGTTTATCCCTGTTGTGTTTTCGTTTATGTTTTATGAATATTGGTCTATTCTTTGATGTATGTTTATTGTGTTGCGATAAACCTAAAGCTCTAGACAAACCTAATTATTTGTCTTTTTAACATACCTACATGTTCGTATAACTTATTTACTATCCGAGATTATTTGATTCCATAAAAAAATCACAGTACTTGGAATTCAATGATTTAAAGTGTATCTTATAGAAATCTAAAATCAAGTTCAACATGGAAGCTACTGAAATATTACCCGTAAATAATGTTATTCAGCTGGATTTGGACCGAGTGTTGACCTCGTGCAGGGTGTGTTTGTCTCGGGAAGCAGAAATGAGTAGTATTTTCGACAAGGAACACTGCAATGTCATACATAGAATAGAATTCTGCACTGGTCTATTGGTAAGCGCCTAATGTTAGTAGTTAAATAAACATAGGTATATTTCTCACCATAAAATCTATCCGAATCTTATACACTTAACATACATTTCTTTAGTAATGATGACGGGACAGGTGTGGTACAAGATACTTGGTGATCTATTGTTAGCTCAATAAGCACCATAGGCAAGATCAGATGTGGTAGATTTTGCTTATTTAAATAATAACATAATACAATACCCTTTATTCTAAACTTCAGAAGAAATATAAATACAAAACATGTATGGTATAATGGTGGGTGGTCTTAATGCATGTCTGAGCTCCATTGGTACAACATTCCATAGTTGTGACTGTTGAAATGTCATTACTGTGAATTGCAAGCTTCACCAATAAAATATTTAACTTGCAATGATAAATTAGATATCCCAGATATTTTAAAGGGAATTACACAGAAAAACCTATTATACAGTATTATGTTAGGCCATGTAAGGTACATTTGAAGTGTAGCATCTTTCCTTTCCTATAATATGTTTAATATCACAAGATGTTCTTTCCATACGTGATAGCTAGTTAAAATTAGTTTGTTAAATATATCCAGAGCTTGATATTGAGTTGACAAAATAAGCTAAACTATTAGTGTTATTTGTTGTTGATATTGATTTCAGTCCATAGCAGAAAAACAATTATCTGACATACATATAACGAGATATATCGTCGGTGATATTCTAAAACCGCGGAACTAACAGTGTTTAAAACCGCGTATTTACAAAACTAGCAAAATCGAGATTTCGCGGGCTTAGTCGATTTACTAATTAATTAATACATATTTAACATAACTAATGCCTACAATACCAAGAAGAATATTATAATTTGACAATTTAAAAGTTTAAACAATAGAAAGTCATATAGTTTAGTAAATATTATGTGTGTTTCCTCGTTCCTGTAAAATTCACTGCATACCTTACGCGGTTTTAAACACTGTTAGTTCCGCAGTTTCATAATATCACCGACAATATGTGTCTATGTGTGTCTGATTTAAATAAATATTTTTTCAAACATCAAAATTTATCCTTTTTAATGGCTATTTACTCCTCATGCATCATTATAATTTTATCTGTGTTAAAGAATAAAAGCTTTGTAATTTAACATCAAGCTGCCTTCCTGACGTGAATTTTGTCTACAAAGAAAGGGGCATAAAGTCATTGTGCACGACACGAAATAACTAGTTAAAAATAAATAATTATTCCTGAAGTGGTTTCATTTTCCCAAACCTCACACTATGTGCCTACTGCGCATGCGCGGTGCGGCTCCCGAGGGGGTGAGAGGGCTGGGGGGCGCCTCGGTCACGTGGTACAAGCGGGGCGGGGTGACGTCGAATAAAACTCTCCGCACCCAAAACCCAGCCGTATTCACGCCCCGGGAGTCCTTAGGGATGGGTGCATGGTGTGAGGGGTTGCGCGGGGATGAGCCCCACATTGTTGTGTGGAAATTGAGATGATTGTAAGGAAATTGTAAAAATAAGTGAGAAATAAAGATTATGACGGGTGCTGAAGGGTGAGGGGCTAGGGGGGGTGAGCGTGGACCGAGAAAGGATATAAAAGAGGGGCGGTTTGGCCGTATCGGCAGCTTCGCGCCGGGCCCCGCCAGAAGAGGACCTCTCCAAAGGAAGACAAGAAACGAACCGCTGCTCCACGCTCGCCCGCCCCTCGCTCGCTCGCCCGCAGGCCCGTCAGCCGTTGAAGAGAATTGGTGTTTTGAAAATTGAACCAAAATCCCTAGGAAATCTATCACGCACATTCGTTGGTCCTTCGCATCCGGATTATGAAGAAAAAGCAATCGTTGATCATTCGCAGACGAATTTGAAGAGGAAATATCAAGATCGAAGACTTGGAAATATTGAAGAAATTTCGACGAATCTGATTGGTCGAGAAGTCGTTCGAAGTCTCGGAACTTATGTCTGGTGCAAGATTCATTTGGAAGTTTCTAACAGTTTGAAGACTTGGTTCCTGGAAGATTGTCTGAACATTTTTTAAGCCACAACGCGGAGAAATCGTTCGAAGTCTCGGAACTTATGCCTGGTGCAAGATTCATTTGGAAGTTTCTAACAGTTTGAAGACTTGGTTCCTGGAAGATTGTCTGAACATTTTTTAAGCCACAACGCGGAGAAATCGTTCGAAGTCTCGGAACTTATGCCTGGTGCAAGATTCATTTGGAAGTTTCTAACAGTTTGAAGACTTGGTTCCTGGAAGATTGTCTGAACATTTTTTAAGCCACAGCGCGGAGAAATCGTTCGAAGTCTCGGAACTTATGTCTGGTGCAAGATTCATTTGGAAGTTTCTAACAGTTTGAAGACTTGGTTCCTGGAAGATTGTTTGAACATTTTTAAGCCACAGCGCGGGATTTGTATTTTTTCAGAACAACCGCAAGAAAGAAAAAGATGCCTGTTACTCGCTCGAAGAAGGGAAGTGTGATCGACGCGTCCGAAAGATTGAGCCCGGCCGTAAGGGTGCCCCGTACCGAGGGTGGTCCGTCCAGTGCACCACAAGTAATCACTCAAAGCACTGCGGCGGCCGCCCGAGGCGCGGGTGCCACGCCCACAGGGAATGCTGGCCCATCCGTGAAGACAACTGCAACCTCTGCATTCTGCATGCATTCTGGATAACTAGAATACGTCCGACCGTGAAAGGAGTATTGAAGAATTGCCCACCATGCAAAATAAGAAAAGCGAAGCCCACTATCCCAGCCACAGGAGATCTTCCCGCGGCGCGACTGGCGCACAACACACGGCCCTTCTCCTACACGGGACTAGACTACTTCGGTCCGCTGGAAGTGACCGTCGGAAGACATCGGGAGAAACGATGGGTTGCCCTATTCACCTGCATGACCATAAGGGCGGTGCATCTGGAAGTGGTCGCGTCACTGAGCGCGGACTCTGCCGTGTCAGCACTCAGGCGATTCATCGCGCGCAGAGGCCAACCGACGGAACTATGGTCAGACAACGCGACGTGTTTCAAGGCTGCGGATAAGGAATTGAAGGAGGCGTGGGAAGCAACAGGAAGAGAGGCAAATGCACGCTGTATCAACTGGCGTCGCATTCCCCCCGCCGCACCCTTCATGGGCGGAGCATGGGAAAGACTGATACGCAGCGTTAAACAATCCCTGCGAGTGATACTAACAGAGAAATACCCGAGTGACGAGACATTGCACACACTGTTAGCGGAGATAGAAAACATTGTGAACTCACGACCACTCACTCATGTGGCCGTGACACCCGACGAACCGGAGGCGTTAACCCCCAACCACATACTGTTGGGGCCTAACTGTCACGTTGCAGCGCCAGGCGACTTCGCGGACGACGACACTTCTGCGCGCCGATGCTGGAAGCGCGCGCAGCGACTGGCCGACGAGTTCTGGCGGCGCTGGGTGAGGGAGTACCTGCCTTCGCTCCAACACCGGCGGGAGCCCCGCACCACCGGCGCACCCCCGAAAGTCGGGGACTTAGTCGTCGTGTGCGACGCCAACCTGCCGAGAAACGTCTGGCCGAGAGGCCGGGTGTCCAGAGTCTACCCCGGGGAAGACGGCGAGGTGCGAGTCGTCGACGTCACAACGAGCAACGGGCACATCCTGCGGCGGCCGTCCCGGAAGATCGTCGTGCTCCCAGTGGAAATCGCGAGCTGCGACGGCGGGAGAAATGTGCACGACACGAAATAACTAGTTAAAAATAAATAATTATTCCTGAAGTGGTTTCATTTTCCCAAACCTCACACTATGTGCCTACTGCGCATGCGCGGTGCGGCTCCCGAGGGGGTGAGAGGGCTGGGGGGCGCCTCGGTCACGTGGTACAAGCGGGGCGGGGTGACGTCGAACAAAACTCTCCGCACCCAAAACCCAGCCGTATTCACGCCCCGGGAGTCCTTAGGGATGGGTGCATGGTGTGAGGGGTTGCGCGGGGATGAGCCCCACATTGTTGTGTGGAAATTGAGATGATTGTAAGGAAATTGTAAAAATAAGTGAGAAATAAAGATTATGACGGGTGCTGAAGGGTGAGGGGCTAGGGGGGGTGAGCGTGGACCGAGAAAGGATATAAAAGAGGGGCGGTTTGGCCGTATCGGCAGCTTCGCGCCGGGCCCCGCCAGAAGAGGACCTCTCCAAAGGAAGACAAGAAACGAACCGCTGCTCCACGCTCGCCCGCCCCTCGCTCGCTCGCCCGCAGGCCCGTCAGCCGTTGAAGAGAATTGGTGTTTTGAAAATTGAACCAAAATCCCTAGGAAATCTATCACGCACAGTCATATTCATTGCAAACAAAAAACAATCTATGTTTATACCACAGTCAACCTGTCAATAAATTAAATTTTATGTATACCTTGCCCTGTGAATGTTAAAAAATTGCATGCAATAGGAATATCTTAAACAACTCAGCAAAAGAAGTTTATAGATGCTTGTGGACCCTGTACATCATCTATGAAAGTACCCAATGAACTTAACATTGGACAATTGTATCTTTCTAGATAAAAGAAGAAGCGGGACTGCCATCAAATATTTGCAAAATGTGTCTGAGTGATTTATCAGTGGCATATAAATTTAAAACATCATGTTTACTAGCCAACAATACACTTAGAAAGTTCATGCAATCATTTATCAAATGTGAAGTGGCAGATGATGAAGGAAAGGAAACTTATGATGAGGTAACACTAAAAGACAATGAGCAATATATTGGTGATGGTGGTTATGATGATGAGCCCAAAGTTAAAGATGAATTGTTTGAAGTTTTTGATGAGAAAAACCTCAGCATGATAAAGAAAGAGAGGAATGGCAGGTAAGTTTGTTTTGGTATTTTTTTTTATTATGCATGTTAGGGACCAGATGATGTATATTAGCCGTTACATATTACTTTGGGATTGTATAATTACCTTTTTGTTTTTATCTAAGAAATGAGTTGAAAATATAAAAAATAAAATAAAAGGTTTTGGAAAAGTATCTTTGCACATACAGGATTTTGTAAGTATTATGAGAGATAGAGCCTTGTTATAGTTCAAAATACCAAACATTTATAGGTCACACAATTACATGAAGCCTGTTAGCTGACACCACCCTTTTATCCTACTTGCTTTATGGATGCAATTTTAGTCCCTTTGTTATGGCGGTATAAGAAAATCTCGATCCATATAATTTTATTTCACAGAAACAGCACCAGGCATCATCATCATATCCTAATAGATCATTATATACCTCCATTTAAATTTACGTTCGTTGCAATTTTCAGCACAATCGAGCCAGATATACAACCAACGCGAAAAAAACGTGGACCATACAAGAAGTCGAAAATAATGAAAAGCAAGAAACTGCAGCCTGTGAAGAAACTGAAAGTGACAACATTATTCTGTGAGAGCTGCAACATCAAGTTCGAGAACAAAGAGCAAGCCATCACGCACAAAAAGGACTGCCACAAAGACACCGAATGCTGGGTTTGTGAGGTAATACATTACTAGTAGATCAAGAGCCCGTGGCCGCCAGACCTTCGTAATTTTATAAAAGCTGAAAGTTTGTGTGCCCATGCCTCTAACATAGGCATCGCATAATCAGCTATTATGAAGTTCCGATCGTGGTTGCTTTGGAAGTTATGAGCTTCAATGTTTCTGCCAAGATCAAATTACCATCAAGTGTCTGAATACTAAGGAAATATTTGTTTATAGTTGCCTTAATAATATATATAAAATTCATCTTTTATACTATAACGTTGACAAAATTACATTATGTTAAAGTTTGAAGATAGCGTTATATTTAATAACATGTAATTCTGCCGGCGTTATAGTATAAAAGCTGAATTTTATATATGTTATTAAGGCAACTATAAACACATATTTCCTTGGTATTCAGACACTTTTGATGGTTCTTTCATCTTGCCAGAAACATTAAAGCTCATAACTTCCAAAGCAACCACGATCGGAACTTCATAATAGCTGATTATGCGTTGCCTATGTCAGAGGCATGCGCAGACAAACTTTCAGCTTTTATAAAATTATGAAGGTCTGGCGGCCACGGGCTCTTGGTCTATAGGCATAAAGGTGTGAAATATATCTGTCAAAAAAAAAAACTCTTTTTGCGAATCTGGTTTAGTTTTTACATTCTTTTACTTCGCAACGTTTCGATTACTATACTTTTGTGTGTATTACCTAGCTTTTGTGGTCACGGGCGGAGTTAAAAAAAAATGTAAAAATTTAACCAAACTCGCGATAAAATCCGGAAAAGATAGGTATATTTCAATGTGTAACATTCGTGTAAAGAAACTGGTACAAGAATTATGAATTTTAAGAAATCAAATTACTGATTACAATGAAATGTAAATATTTATTGAACCTATAAAATGTCATTCAATTAGATTCTAGACATTTTTCTTTTTTCCCTACTAACCGGTTCACAAGGCTGTTTTCGCAAGAGACTTTGCTCTTTTCAAAACAAGTTTACAATACAGTGATTATTTTATAGAGGAGCTTTAGATTGAGCACTGTGCAGTCCAGATACAAATAAGAAATTGTTGGAGACCAAGCACACTCGCGTGACTCATCCTTGGTGTTGGAAGAAATAGCAATAGTCATCATAAAATAGCATGTGAAGTCGATGACATTTCACAAGTTATAAATGAGCTAAATTTTAATATTAGCGATTGTGATTCACAAAGCCGATCGTCTTATATTTTTATACGATCTCTACATATTATGTAAGAGTGAGTTTTTTTCGAACCCATTGAAAGATGATATTGAACAGTTAATTTTGTGTGTGTAATTTTACATGTGAAAAATGGTTACAAAATATAGCGCAGTTTTTGTTTACTATTTCTGTGGGGGGCAATTAGCAATAGCATCAATAAAGAGCATGCTAATGCTTCAAATATAGCAATGTGGTGATGTTAATTTAAAATAGCAATAATGCTTATTGCTAAGTTTCCTGAATGTGAGTTGTGCGTTGTGTTGCGCAGATCTGCGGCAAGATGTTCGTGCACCGCGCGTCGCACTACTCGCACGTGAAGTCGCACGCGCCGCCGCAGTACGCGTGCGCGCAGTGCGACTACAAGACCTGGTACAAGAACGACCTCGTCAAACACGTGCGACGCCACGACGGTACGCGCACGCATACTACATCTATTTGTCTCTCTGTCTCAACTCACTTCTACTTGCGGCAATTCTCAAGTCACGAGACACGTTACCAACAAATTGCCTTAAGCTATTTCTAGATAGGTATATAGATATCACGTTATTGTACACCAATGCATACAAGACATAATCACAGTCCACCTTTTAAATAATCGACATAAGCAGATAAAACAATACTACTGTACTGTATTGTATCAGCACACATACATCCCACTCCAGTGCACGGGCCTACATTATAATCGAGAATACGATTGAGAATGCTTAGACCATATAGTCTAACACGAGGACCTAATGCGGATTGACAGACAAATAAGACATAAAGAAATTTAAAAAAAAAATCACATGGCGGTCTTATCACTCTAGAATCTAGACAGTGTTTTATTTTCGTGTACAATAAAGCCTAATTAAATATATGGTGATACGTGGCAGGTATAAAGCAGTACCAGTGCGAGTACTGCACGGCGGCTTACTACGCGTCGTCCAACCTGACCAACCACATCAAGCGCGTGCACGAGGGCCAGAAGCGCTTCGCGTGCATCCTGTGCGACAAGCGCTTCTTCGACCGCACCAAACTCAACAGACATCTAGACTCGCACAACGACATCAAACGGTTACTATAGTCTAGCATAAAAATCTAGAAACGAAACTAACCCTTTATTTTTTTAATGCAATGTATGGCGAGTCTAGCAAGCCGTTCGCCTGATGGTAAGCGATACGAGCGATAAACAGTAACAAAATTGAAATAAAACTATTATTTACGGATTTTATCGCGGATTTGGTTTAATTTTTACATTTTTGTATTTTCGTCACAGTCCGCCCTCGTGACCACGAAAGCTGTAAAGTAATCGAAACGTTGGGAAGTCAAAAATGTAAAAATTAAACTAAATCCGCGATAAAATCTGTAAATAATAGTTTTATTTCAATGAGTAACATTCGCGTAAACCTAAGAAATTATTATACAGCAGCAAAATTCCACTGCGCTCACCATCCCGAGACATAATATGTTAAGTCTCAATATGTCCAGTAGTTACTCTGGCGTTATTACTTAGTGTGGTTCTGGTCATATAAAATAGTAGGATTTGATTTGATTCAACACGTGTCGCGTCGGGTCGCGTGGGGTGGTAGTTCAGTAGTATGTCTCGGACCTAATACATATTGTTCCCTACTGTTCCTAGCGGTTTCCCCGTTGCTGAGGGATGTGGTTCCCTGAACATGATTAATTATTGTTTTGGAATATTGTTAATCCTACATCCGCTACTGTTCACACCCAAGGAGACTAATTAGTACATTTTCAGCCAAAGTTTGCTGTGGAATATATTATTATTTTATTGCTAATAACGATTATACCAACCCGCACTAGGCCAGCGTGGTGGACTATATGGCCTAACCACTCTCAATCGTATTCTCGATTGTAGAGTAGGCCCGTGCCCTGCAGTGGGACGTATATGAGCTGATACAGAATAACGATTATAAACGAATTTCCTGATTGAATGATATACAACCGCTCATGGACAGAACAAAACTAAATAACACCAATATTTACAAAGCTTGGAATTTCACTGCGGTTACCATTCTGCAACGTCAAATAGTTACTCTAGCTATAGTTTCCTTCAAACCGGAACACAACATTGCATTTACACAGCTGTTTGTCGGGAGAAATAAACATTGCGGTGGTATCTACCCAAGCGACACCTTACATATGAGAGACCTACCACCACTACATGGCCTAACCACTCTCAATCGTACTCTCGATTGTAGAGGAGGTTCGTGCGCTGCAGTGGGACGCATATGGGCTGATACAGATATCACCACTATCTTTATATATTTTAATTTACAGTTTCAAATGCGACGTGTGTAACGCGTGTTTCTCGCGGCGGTGCTACTGGAAGAAGCATCTCCTGCGGCAACACAACGTGGTGACGCCTCCACAGCGGCCGGGCAGGCAGAAAATCAACTTCGTCGTGGGACTCGACCTCATCGACAGCGCCACCACTCTCCTCCACCAATAAACACTTCCACACAGCCAAACGTCTTTTTTTGTGTAACTATTGTTTAGATTTACAATAGTTTATAAAAAATTGTGCCCAGCCACAGGAAGCTTCACATTGTATAAAACAAAGTCGCTTCCTGTTTGCCGGTCTCTGTGTATACTTAGATCTTTAGAACTACGCAACGAATTCGGAATTTGAATGTGGTTTTTTATGAATAGAGTGGTTCAAGACGAACGTTTATATGTGTAATAAATATACAAGGTAACCCAATTTGTAAGAAAAATAACATGTATCTGAGTGGAATAAAAATACATCTGCATCCAGGCAAAGCTAGGGCAGGCCGCTAGTTATGTTATAAGAATGGATGTCAAAGTTAGGTAGGTATAATAAAAGCTTTAAATTTGTCCATATTGAACTTCACGCCTTTCACCCAGAAGGGGTATGCAGAATTGCTACCATGTTTCCCCCATGTACCCATGTTTCGCCTTGTGCATTTAGTCCCAGCATATGATGGCCGAGCCAATCAGCACATCGACCACAATTTTCTAAATTCGGGCTGTTAATGAATAGACAAAAAAAAAACAGTATCACTGCCTGATATGGGTTCGAACCCAACACGTCAGCTTTGTAATCGTACCGTAGATCGTAGAACGACTTTGCAATCGAGGCAGTAAATTTTCAAATCATTTTACACCAGTTACGAATATTTAGTACATTATAGGTATTACCTATGAATTAAAATAGCGTAAGAAACTTTCATCCATCATTAAATCTAGGTTCAAATTACCGTCTTGTCCGTCCGACTTGGTATTACATGCATCTCACAAACTTTTTGCGGTAGAAAACCTGAGCTGCGAGACTTGGCATTTTTTTACAGGATGTTTCTGATGGGATCTCACGTCTTTTTGTAGAGTCCTACTTTTTTCCTTCTCGGTACATTTTATTTCTAGAATATCACTAACGATTTTTCTTAAAGCCTTTGTCTTATGGATTTTTCTTAATTTTGTAGGTATCACTTTATCACAAATATAGCGGATTTGATTATTATAATAATGTTCTTTCTCTCATGGTAATTGATATTTTCGAGCTATTTAGTCTATTTATTTGCAAATTTTTCTTCGTCATGTTTTTTTAGAGGAATGTTGTACAGTTTCATGGGCTGAATACACCCTTTCCCTCTCTATACCCCCTCCTGTTATGCCTCATATATATAGATACCTATCTACAACTATTATTCCATTATATACGGGTACAATGATTCATTAACTGCAAATGTAACTTTGTAATCCTATACATTTATATGGGATTACAAAGTTATTCACGCAGTCTGTCTATCTAGAAAACTAGACACAAATTATGAAATGTTTGAATTTTCCCTTACTTTAGACACAAAACACTAATTATATTCTAAATTTGAAGGTTCTATGTCTGCTAGAAGTGCATTAGACTTTTGATGATCGGTCAGTCAGTTAGTGAGTGACAAAATTAAGAAAGTTTGACTAGTTACAATTCTTAAACTACTGGTTCAAATTGAATGAAATTTTAAATATACCGTGTTTACACAATGCCTGCTCAGTAACTGAAAATTCAGGCTTCTTGCTTTAACCACAACGAAGTTATAGGGGGTTGAAAATGGTCTGAATTGCTTCGAGAAAAGGATGGTACGACTGTGCCGCTTTTTAACTCGACTTGGAGGGGGCACTGTCGTGCCCCCAGATAGGTACTTAGGAAATGTGGACCTAACTTTGCAACATTAAGCAATATATACAACCGTTGATCATTACTCATTACCACCACTCATTAGTTACAAAAGAATATTATTTAAAGAAAGAGTTTATAGTGTTATGTTTTTATCAATTCAGCAATCGACTCTCACCGGGATATTATTAGAAACTATCTCCTTTTATACTCAATTCACTTGATAACGCTGTGAACCTTGCTGTGAACATTTAATTAATTTTACTTTCCTGTTTGCATAAACTAAACGTATCAATCGTTCACGTTCGAAAATTGAAATATAAATTGCAACTTGTAATCGGAAGTTACACCTAACTTGTTTATAACCAAAAAAAAAATATTGTTCTGAGCGTTATTCCAACGGTTATACCCTAGACGACAGTGTATTTAAATTATAAAATATATAATAAGAATTAAAAAAATGTTAAAGTAATAATTTCCGAACGATTGTGTAAAGATGGTGGTTTCGTAAACGTCAATGCAGAATTTAGATGACAATTGACAACCAGTTGTCGGTCGGTCGCGTTATCGAGTGAATTTTAATCTCAATCAAATATATTATCGGTGTATAATTGATACAAATAAATCGACGTGCGCCACAACGGAACGTATCAGTGAGTATTGTTATGACTAATAAGTACCTCTAAACACTACACAATTCGATTGTATAGATAACGTGTTATCGCACTTTTTACGCCGATTTCTGGCGAAGTGATTGAATAAGCTGCTTATAATGTGATTGTAACTGCGGCCGAGCATTGCGGCATGGTCGCAGCGCAGCGCATTAGCGTGTGTAATGTATTTACGGAGGGAGAAAGTCGAAATAAACTCGTTCTGGTCACAGTGAAGTTGTTAGCGGTCCAACTTGCGGTACTTGTCAAATTTTAGCTTGCAAACCGCTTAAACTAGTTTGTTATGTTTGCATTAACTAGTTCATTAGCTGGCATAACATATATCAGCGCTTTGAATTAATTAGTGTCTCCCCTAGATATATTTAGTATACGAAACACGCAGTTCAAAAAATAATTATAAATTGTATTTGCATTATCAACCTTGTTTTTTTTTCAAACCTGAAGTTGTAAAACCTAGAATTTAAGATACGGTTGTTAGTCACCATGATATAAAAAGGTACAATTTATTTACATTTGATTTTGATCCCACATTAGTATTTTAGCCTATACAACCAGCAACTTCCTCAGTTTTGTGTTGTCGTATTTATGCATGATTGCCTTAAATAAAAGAAAACATAACCATTATATATAAAAATATTACTTACATTGTAATAAAACTAATGTTTATGTTCAAGCTGAAGTAATCAAAACATCAGGAAACAAGTGTTATCCCAATGAGCAACATTTGTATAAATCTAGGTAACTAAATATTATATTGAAAAACAAGTTTTAAGTATGGTTAACAGTAGTTGAATAATTGTAATTTCAAATAAATTTTTTAATGCTAATAATTATTATCATAATACAAAAAAATTAAGTATATATACCATTCACACTGTCAGACTCGAGCTTTCTTTACAATCACAAGTTTCATTGAGAGAAATAGGATTATAGTTGACTGCACTGTCCTAGTGTGGTTTTGATGTACTAAGCTTTTCATAGAAATTATTGTAAAATCTCATTGGTATATAGATTTCCTTGCAATGTTTCCTTACATAACTAAAGTGGGGTCATTAACAAATCAATCTACATGTTACTCCAAGTAGTCAGAGATGATGTTGAATTCAAACAAGTGTATGCTACCAATCCGCTCCTGTCTGCAAACAACAACCGACCACACACTTAGTAAATAATTACATGCTCCTAGTAACATTTGATGTGCTAAATTCCTTGTGCTATAATTTTTTCTACAATTGCAGAGGACACTCTTATTCTACAGTGGAATGTTCATGGAATTAATAAATGTTTAGTAGTTAGGTATCTTAACAGAAACAAAGTATGTGAAATAATGAAAATCTACTAAGATACAATTTGACTTTTGGCTAGTTTTTTTTTGTCCAATGGTCTCTTGGGTCTAAAAGGTTCAGAACCACTGCTTTACATTGTCAGATAAATTTTATGCTTCCGAGTATTGTTTCATATAACAGCTTTCTTATCTGTTTACTTTATTATTTATATCTATAATTTACTCGGCATAGTGACATATTGTAGCCCAAGTAACTAATGAAACTTAACATATTTTTATGTTGTAGGATGGCAAATGCAGTGAAATGTTGGGTTTTGCTACTGTCTATAAGTGGTTGCATCGTTAACAATCAGGCAAATTGCGGGCTTGTCGCGCCGTTGGTAGAAATAAAAATTATATATTTTTTTATCTAATTTTAAACTTTATTCTTTTGCTATATTTGATCCAGGAAACTATATCTTGGTAAGACAGCTTATCCTTACATAGGCTACTTAATATTCATATAGCAGATAGCTGGTATGGCATACTTGGTTTACGATGCTGACAGAAAGATGGATCATGTGAGGTAGGATAGATTACCACAAACAAATATTTTCAATATCTACAGATAGTTGTTTTAGGTGTAGTCAATTATGAGAGAACAAATATGTTTCGTATTTTCTCATAAAACTTTAATGTGTGTTCAGAATTGTATGTTATAGATAGGTATTTTTATTATAGATTGTGTATTGAACTGCTGATAAATTTCTAATGATATCATTTGTTAAGTCCTAATAATAGACATGATTATGCAACCATTATTTTACACATCAATCTTTAACCACTTTGATGCTACCAAGTATTTGCAAATCTGTATACTATAATGGCAGATAAAATCAAAATCAGCTGATAAAATATAAATATAATACTGGCTATATCTGGAATATTCAATTAGTAGTATTTGTTTTGTTTAGTACATTGTACATGGTATGGAATTTAAAACACTTGTCATGGAATTAAAAACAAATAAATATTTACACCCAACAGTCACATAGTCCTGACACCAGACTATGATCGAGTCTTGTGTAATGGATATCGGGGTAGTTTTCTTTAACATATTTTTTTTTCAATACAATATATGGCGAGTCTAGCATGCCGTTTACCCGATGGTAAGCAATATGACCGCTCACGAACAGTATCAAAACCAAACAATATCTTGAATCACATAACAGTGCTTGGCGCTCCACTGCGCTCGCCATACTGAGACATAAGATGTTAAATCTCAATTTACGTCGAAGGGACAAAGCCAACAAAGGCATTTGCCTTTCGGAAGTCCTGTAGTCCTGACGATGAAGAAATACCAACGCTCGTAAAACTCCAATGTGAAAGAGGCTTTAATAAGATTTTGTAAAGTACTGTGTGCAGTCCTTCAACTCGTTCTAGGCTCGTGCTGGATTATCACATAAACCCCTTAATAATATGATAGGGGACTAGCCTACCGCCATATCGGCCACAAATTCCTGAGTCCAGCCTGATAATGAATAGAAAAATTTGATGTCACTTTGTACGACGCGGGATTCGAGCCCGAGACCTCCGCATTGTAATCGTAATCAGTGGCGTGCCTAGGGTTCTGGACTAGGGCAAGCCCAATATTTTTTTTAGATATTTTAATATGTATTGATTTAGAAGCAAATGGTATTAAGTCGGCAGACATAACATCTATACATACACATGTTGGAAGAGGTGCTACCAGGACACTCATGTTTCGCCTTGCATATTCCGCGCCATCATGTGATAGGAGGCGGGCCTATGCGATAATAATGAATCTTAAAAAAAACGACCCGGGATTCGAATCCGACACCTCAGGCACCGAGAAAATCCTACCGTTCAATCTCCGAATAGGATAAAAACCATTAAAATAACAGCTTTGTTTATCACTGATATGAAATCACCTATAACAATAAGTTGTTCCGTAAAAATCTAATAGATGGCGCGATTTGCACAGCCATCTAAATATTCCTAATATGCTGAAGGCATTACTTATTATTCGTTTTTAAATCAATTAATTAAATAAATATGTGACTTAAATCACTTTTGGAAATGCATCTGTAACTTTAAATTGCATTTTAATTGCAAAAGCATAGCTACAGCTACGTTGCCATGTATAACTTCGCCGGCAGAAATTATTATTAATACATTCATGTTATGTTTCTTGTAATACAATTGATATAATTTCTATTGAAGGGATGAACTAATTTATTTTAAATATAAATCATTAAACTCCAAATAATGTAACACAAATCTTGGCGTTTGATAAACTATATGAAACACGATTGTTTAATAACCTATTTGAAGGGGAGAGCATGTTAAAATTAAAGAACGCACATAGTATATTAAAGCGAGTCGATAAAATGTATCTTGTGATATACCACGACTTTCACAATCCCAGCGTATTTTTCGCGCCAGTTTATTTACAATACACTTGAATAAATTTACCTTTCTAACGGCAATGAGTAGTTTCACCGTCACACTCGCACCATCATAGCAAAACAATACCACTCATTTTAGTATCAAAAAGTCTAAATATCAAAAACTAAACATTATCACTAAAAACAACTAATTTTTGAGAAATACTAACAATCACAGCTAACAATTGCAAAATGTCAAAATACATATGAAGTTAGTCGCAATTCGTACAGTATTGTCCATAAACGTAACATAAATATTACGACATACAATTATATTTTATTAAAAAGTACCTTCTTATTTGTACTAAAACTATAAAACCATATTAATAAAAATAAAAATAAATTTTAATAAATCATAATATTAAATAACAACGCGCCGACCATGAAACGTACGATGTTCATTCTAAAAAGCCGGGCATTTGGTGTAGTACAAATTGCTATACAAAATGTCTATACCTATACATTTGTAGTGCACTTCACTCGTGAGATCCCCATACAAATATCGAGTTTGCCAAAAGCCTCGTAAAAGCACACGAGAGAGAAAAGGATAGATATATTTTGCAATGTTGCTACTACGGGCAGTGGCGTAACTACCCCATCGGGGGCCCGTGGCAAAGTTCATCATATGGGGCCCCTCGTAAATGTAAAAAAAAATTACATTGTAATTTCGTTTTTATGAATCTTTTTTAAGTTGCTGGCAGACCGTCTGGAAAAAGAGCGACTCTTTGCGATGAACTCTTTTTTCCAGAAACCGCCTCACAGGAAATAAACCTGTCTGAATCCTGACTGTTCTACGAGAAACGAGATAGATTTCATTTTGACGACGAATAGACGGATGTTCAGTGATGTCTCTGTGATCAACAGGGTGAAAACCGGCAGTAATCACCAAATGGTTAGGGGTACATTGAATATCAACTGCCAATTAGAAAGGCGTCGCTTGATGAAGTCTACGCTCCGACCTACTCGCGCCCATATCCAAAACCCCGAGAGCTTTCAACTTGAACAGATAAATTGCTTTGATTGTCTAAAAGAAAACCTTGCAATGGACGAGCCAAACAGCAGTTTGGCAGAAGCTGTCCATACGGTGGGATCTTACTATTTTAGACCTCGCCGTATAGATAGACCACAAAACTCGCGATCCACACTCTTCACCTCATGGGCAAACGTCGATCTTTGACGCTGCAGTCTTTCGATGACGCTGAAGCATATCGGAGACTCAATGACGGATCTGGAAGTCCTTGCGACACGATGTCCATGCTCAGATTACTGTGAGCCTTAAAGAGACAATTGAGCGGAACAGAGGCTCCAAAGTATTTGCAAGAGACTTGTCTATTGGGAAAAGAGAGCTGTCTAGGCTGAAGACGGACCATGGCCGCGTGGTATCAACGAGGGCAGAGGTATGGGGTTAAGGGAGATCGAGAGGTTCTACGGACAGCTTTACACCTCGGTTGCCGAACCTATGGTTACCTCGGCCGAAGACCCGAGTGCCGAGTTGATCCGACACTTTAGCGACCTTATGCCGGACATCAACCTGTGTGAGATTGCGACGGCCCTGAAGCAAATTAACAACAACAAGACGCCGCGCCGGGACCGGGTACGGAATCACCTCAGAGCTTCTGAAACCGGGCGGAACGCCGATACTGAAAGTCCTTCAGAGGCTCTTCAATTCCGTTCTCCCCGAGGGCTCAACGCCAGAGGCATGAAGCAGGAGCGTAATGGTACTGTTCTTCAAAAAAAGTGATAACACTTTGTTGAAGAATTACAGGTCCATCTCGCTCCTGAGCCATGTCTTTAAGTTGTTTTCGAGGGTCATGACAAATTGTCTCGAACGCAGGTTTAATAACCCCTGGAACTCCCGAATAAGCCGGTTTCCAAAAAGACTTTAGAAGCACGAAGGCTATTTCACAACAGAAGTCATCACTCCATCTGGCTGGAGGGCGTTACACTACGTTAGAAAAGACACGGTCTCCCCTCTAAAACGTGTTTACTCCAACGGTTATCAATCCTTCGACAGATGCGGCCAGCGCACTGCCACATCATTTTGCTAATACTATTTGCTGTATCTATAACTTAGGTTCTCTGTCGGATAAGCTCATTACGGATCTTATCCTTCAAAACGACACGAACATCCATTTGTTCATTTCTCAGCCTCTGTTCACTTGCATTTTGTGATTTTCATTAATAAATTTCTCGTTCCGTTAGTACTGACTCATTTTAGGAAACATTTTATTAATTGCATCACTGAGAGGGATACTATAATGAAAACCAAAACAAAACATTTAAATCAAATATTGTGATGATGTGATGAAATGGTTGTCATGTTTAAAATATAGCCAAGTATTTATTGTTATTACTTTCGTTATAAGTGTTACATAATTCTCTGCTTACAACCTGTCGGGCTTGAGCTCGAGGCCCTATCGAGCCAGGGCCCTGTCGGGCCTGAGACCCTGTCGGACCAGGCCCTACCGGGCCAGGACGCGGGGGCCCCCTAAGTCGGGGGCCCGTGGCATTTTGCGCACTCTGCCACCCTATTGTTACGCCACTGACTACGGGAGCGTGTGGAGCCAGCGGACTTCTTATTTTAATGTTATTAATATTTGAATGAATTTCGCGGGGCGCTTCGGCGCGACGCACCGTCGCAGGCGCTTTTAATAATAATAGTTTGGATTTTAGGCGCGCGACAGGACGACGACCTTTGCGCTCTCGACAGGACGCGGTAAATTCAAAATTTATAAATGTTTTCTAATAAAATATGATTGTATTGTACGGAATAAAATGGTTTGTGTTTAGTATCGAGTATGTACGTATTAAGTAGGGCAAGCCGGGCTTTTGGGCTTCTATGGAAGTACCGCCACTGATCGTAATGTAATACAATGACGCCACCGAGGCAGTTAATCAATCTCGCCCTTCAATCGAACTCTTGTTCGCGTAATGCGATAAAATGTTAGCTTGTGTTATATATTTTGTATCTGTGCGAATAGCTATCACCGCATATGGTGGTTAAGTACGTCATATTAACAAGTGTAACTGTGTCCCGAATCCCGATATCGAGAGGTTTCAAGAGCAAGAGGCTGGTGTAGTCGGGTCACGACGAAAGCTTCCGTGGGGTAGTTGGTTAAGGCGCCGGCTGTGGAACCATGGGCGACTGGTTCAATTTCCGCATCGAGACATATTTGTGTGAACTTACATACTTATTTGGTGCTTTGAGACCAAAATTTAATCATCAATTATCACTCATAATTTAAAACTCATTTAACGTTGACTGACCGGAAACATAATATTATGTCGATATTTACGGGTAAAAGTAGTGGAATTTCATCATTCGTGCCCACACGAATATTGCTGACTAAGGATGTCGCGCTTACATCTTTTGGCTTATGGAAGAACTGCATTTCGACTTTAGATAACGTTTCATTATAGACCATTATTCCTATCAGTGAATGAATATGTCAAGTTACTACGGGGAATTGATTTAATTTGATTGACCTTGTTGTATCATCTGCATCTAAGAAAAAATCATGCTCGAATGTGTGTATGAAGAGTGATTGTTTACGTACAGCCGGTGACATAGGAGAGCGCTTCCTGATCCAGCCGGGGCGAGCGTGCGCCGATAGCAGATAACCCGCGCCCGCGACCCTGGCCACGACATTCACAATGTCGTTGGAAAGTCGCCGCGTCCTCTGTGACTTGCTGTCCTCTAAAGTTTTGTGCCCTCTTCAATGCTTATCAGATGGGCTTGGAAAGTTAGTGCTAACCCCTCGTCAGCCGTGACGTAGGCGCTTGCCAACTGATTATCCAATTAAGAGATGTTTATTAAAGGCGTTTGAATAGGTGCAATAGCTTGTTAAAAGGTTCACTAGAAATATCGGAGTGGGTTGTGTAAAGGCAGTTGGTGTTAAGGGATGAAAGAAATAAGTCAATAAACTGGTATCGCCTCCTAATACCTTATTTAATATGGTTCCCGAAATAGTAGTCGCATCTCACAGACATGTCGGAGTCGTATGAGCAATTGAAGATTGCATGTGCTAAAGTAGGAAAATACATGCTATGTCATTGGTTTACTAATTTGTTCCCTATCTTGATCACTAAAGTTCAGCAATAATAGATAGTAATCACGGTACAAAGAGATATAGTAGCAAAAGATTTTAACTTGCAAATTATTAAAAAAAATGCTAATTTGTATATGCTCTGTGAACACTGCTTTTTACTGGTATTAGCGGCCCGCAGGTCAAGCATTGTTTACTTCGCATTACATAATATACATCACGCGGTCGCGAGGAAATAAATCAGTAGGTTAATATCTACGCAAATGGCGCCATTTTATGGTCTATAGTTCATAACATTTTACTATCAGTTACCTAACAAACCTATTTCGTTCAATTAAAACCTATTTGCTAGGGATAACTTGATTGCCTGAACTTGATGCCTACCTACTTCATACGTTTGTATTTCTTATGTTCAGCCACCATCAGAAATTGTTAGTGTGAGCGCTGAGTGTGTAGTTTGTTCAATGTTAGGTAATGATTACTTAATCTGTGCATATTCACCCGGAGTCAAGGCTTTGTCACTTGGTAGCTGGTGCGCGCTCGATTGCGTGAATCTACGGTGGGCTGTTACTACGCGGCATCATTTTTGGGTTTTCCACAGAGGCACTCGGGTCAATATTCATAATTAGATTTTGTTCACCAACATTAACAAAAATGCAGTTAAAAATAAATAAATACATCCCACGGTCACGTACGTAGTTTTGAACCCACACTTAGACAGACTTTGGTCTCACAAACACCCAGATCCGAAATGAAACCTAGATAATCACACAAACTATTTTCACGTTGCGAGAATCAATGCCACGGCCGTTTAAAGTTTTTAAATGATCTATGGCTTCCATCAACGATGTAGGCAAACGATACGATGCAATCTCTTTAAGCAAGAGTAATGCGTTAGAATTTTATAGATATGGAAGGCCTACCAACTGCACAGAACAGCGGGGTAAACTAAAATATTTATTCTCGCGAAGGTCGATGAGGCATGCAGATGGCTATAAATCTACAAGCTAAATAGTGCAATAAAACTCAAGAGTTAGAAGACTTCAGATACATATACGATAGAAATTAGTTTCCCTTAAATATGTCCCTGGTATCCAGGTTTCCTCAAGATTATTTTACACGCTTTATATTAGCTTCACTTGTATGTTTGTATATTTGTATGTTTGTTTGTAACCGACTTCTTTGGGCGCGATTTTGACCCACTTTAAACGGCCAGATTTCGTTCAAATTTTGCACACCTGTCAAAGACCGATGACAATACAATAATTCGATTAAAATATATAATTATCCTGATTAGATTCGCCAGGATTAATTATTCTTATAATTGATGACCATTGCTACATTCATCGCTAGATGGCGTTAACATTGTATTCTTCAAGTGTCAAATGTTACTACTGACCAACAGATGGCGTTATTGATTGGAAATACAGCCGTAGATGGATGTTTTTAGTCAAAACAATTATATAATAGTTAAAAAATTATATAATAGTTAAAAAAAACTAAAATACACGCTTTAATAAGATATACAACTAAAAAAGTAAAAATAATTGATACTGAATTTAAGATAAGAAAATGGAGTAAAATACATATATTTTATTGTTACAAAGCGTGGGGTGTTTACAACAATTACTTATCCTCCTGCACCCCACGCTTTGTAACAATAAAATATATGTATTTTACTCCATTTTCTTATCTTAAATTCAGTATCAATTATTTTTACTTTTTTAGTTGTATATCTTATTAAAGCGTGTATTTTAGTTTTTTTTAACTATTATATAATTGTTTTGACTAAAAACATCCATCTACGGCTGTATTTCCAATCAATAACGCCATCTGTTGGTCAGTAGTAACATTTGACACTTGAAGAATACAAGAAGCTTATACCCAAATGGAGATTGCATTCCGTATATAAAAGTGAAGCACAAAAATTTTACCTTGAATGACGTCGCTGATGCCTGCTATCCTTTTCTTTAGCGTAACAATGAATGAACTTCACGTGAACTTCATTCATTGTCACTCTAAAGAAAAGGATAGCAGGCAACAGCGATTGCATTCAAGGTCAAATTTTTGTGCTTCAGTGTTTTATACGGAATGCAATCTCCATTTGGGTATAAGCTTCTTGGAAGAATACAATGTTAACGCCATCTAGCGATGAATGTAGCAATGGTCATCAATTATAAGAATAATTAATCCTGGCGAATCTAATCAGGATAATTATATATTTTAATCGAATTATTGTATTGTCATCGGTCTTTGACAGGTGTGCAAAATTTGAACGAAATCTGGCCGTTTAAAGTGGGTCAAAATCGCGCCCAAAGAAGTCGGTTACAAACAAACATACAAATATACAAACATACAAATATACAAACATACAAACATACAAGTGAAGCTAATATAAAGCGTGTAAAAACTAAAATACACGCTTTAATAAGATATACAACTAAAAAAGTAAAAATAATTGATACTGAATTTAAGATAAGAAAATGGAGTAAAATACATATATTTTATTGTTACAAAGCGTGGGGTGCAGGAGGATAAGTAATTGTTGTAAACACCCCACGCTTTGTAACAATAAAATATATGTATTTTACTCCATTTTCTTATCTTAAATTCAGTATCAATTATTTTTACTTTTTTATTGAACTTCGAAACCGCAGCTGCAGTTTTTGCAGATCAGGGGCCCTACTATATCCATCGAACGAACGAACGAAGGACCCTACTATATTCAACGAAACGAAGTTCGAAACTTCGGATGATCAAAGTTTATATACGATACGAATGTACCTACATAAAACTTATGGTCGTTATTGATTTATGGTCGTAACCATAGACTTATAGTTACGGTGTACGTTATATATATACATTCGTATCGTATAAAAAACTTCGTTTGTCCGAAGTTTCGAACTTCGTTTCGTTGAATATAGTAGGGTCCTTCGTTCGTTCGTTCGTTCGTTCGATGAATATAGTAGGGCCCTAGATCCGGTTAATTACCAAAAATTTATAACGCGCTTATGACGTAAGAAACAATTGAAAATGTAACAATGTGTAAGGAATGGGTCGCCAGTCGGTCGCCAGAGAGACTCGTTAGCGTCTAGTGGGCGCGGGTTCGATTCAATAGGGCGGTGCTCAGAAACGAGGTCGAGCGTGAAGCCTCCTTCAAATTCCTCTTGTTTGGATGACGTTTTATTGGTTACGAGAAGCTTATTCTAATGAACCTTCTGGAAGCCGTGATTAAGAGAGTGTGATATTTTAGGCCAATATTGAATTATTTGTTTAAGATTCAGTTCGTAAATACATTTTGGTTGCCTAATACTACTTTGATGTATGTAAATGTAAATATTTTTTTGTATATCATAATTCATAATAAAAATTTTCGATTTATTTACACGTTGTATACGTAAAACAGGAATTGCAGAAAGCAATTTCTTTACCGGTATGCCATTATCAGGAATAGGCAAATCTGATAAACGAAAAGTTTTAATTGAGATTTCAATTGATTTACGTTTGTCGCTTTGACGCTTTCGACCTTTTGTTGTTGTAGTCGATGTATGTATTAAAATGATAACAAAAGCCGAGTAGTGGCCGAGGGCCGAGGGTTAGAAGTGCCCCGCCTCGACCCGCAACAAGTGCGGCTGCTGCTCCACTGGACCACTTTCGATGCCCTTCCAACGCCCGGCCTCGCCGCGACCGAGAATGTCGCAGCCTATACGGAACTCTAGTGCTTGAAAACATATTTATATCGTAATGATAAATAATAATAAATACACTCTGCACTGTACACCATTTATGACCCCCTTTGAGATCAATTTATGTGTCGTGGGTCATAAGAAACTACGAGAAGTTACGGCCTTACTAACCATCAATTCGAAAAAATATCTGAGGTTCGCACAATTGTCTTGGTGCAGGGATCGAATCCGCGGCCTTTTGGTTCACAGCCGTTCACGGTGCGTCTTATAATCAATGGCTGGAAATTATGATAATAATGCCCATAATAATATATATATATATAAATATACCCAACAATCACATACATAGTCCTGATCCATCCCACATTAAGATCAATTAAGTATTGTGCTGTCGTGGGTATCAGAAACTACGAGAGACACCGGTGTCACCAACACCCAGACACCTAAAATAAAAATATTGTTTACGTATTTTACTTGGGATTTGGTTTCATTTTTAAACTTTTAACTTCCCGACGTTTCTGCTATTTTAGTTTAAAGTTTTTGTGGTCACAGGGCGGACTTAGGGCACGTAAATAATAGTTTTAATTCCATATGTAACATTCGCTTAAATTTAAAAAAAAAACATAATGCCCATATTATGTTCTTTAGTTTTAAAGGACGCATTGATCTGGATTCTAACGGATGTGATAATCCAATGTGTTTTCGGATGGAAATTCTTTTATGGACTGGAATAGAATTTGAGAGTGGTACTAGTGACTTTAGGTCCACTTCCTGTGGAAGAGATGCTTGAACTGAAGCGTTAACGTTAAGGTCGAAAAGGGGATCACATCATAGTAGTGTAGTAGTGTAGTAGTAGTGGCCTGGTTTCGGCTAAAGGGCTATATATTTCGACCATTGATTTAAAAACTAACTAGACCCTTCAGAACATTTGGCGTTTCAAAAGGGTGACCATGAAAATCGCTTAAATAAATATTAAATTAACATAATTTTATATATTTCGTCAGACGGTGGTGATAAATATTCATTTTTATTAAGCTTTCTGTTGTAATACAATCAAGCATTTTCAAAATGTAGTAACGCTCCATTGGAAATGTACTGGAGCGCGCGCACCAGTTATATATTTATCTATATCAATAATTTTTACAATCTAGTATGCAGCTTTTACGATATTTTTCATCATTGTAAAGGACGACATAATTGTCATCTAATACTAAACACGTAACTAAGAAAAATTCAGTTTGCCTTGGACTCGAACTTGCACGAGCATTATGTAATTAATAATAATAATAATATCATACACAGTTATATACGAAAGTACTCAACTTCTACATTCGTTATAACACATTTACGAGGGTTGGCATTAATAATAGGGCCTAGAATTTTACAAAAACTAATTGTTCCGTTCGTGTGTGAAAATTTTATTTTCTTTGTGTTTGTAGTTGTAGTTCATGCCGATTTTCTATAAAACAGCGCTGTATTGGCATTGTAGACTGGACGAGTTACAACAACAATGTACGATACTAGCGGTCGGGCCCGGCTCCGCCTGGGTGCATACACGTTTTAAAATGGCGGTCAAAATGTTTAATTCTGACTATCAGTTTAGAATATCGACCAATCGGACCACGAAAAACGAACAAAAAATTACTCGTATTTGCTAGAAATATCACTACTGCTTTCCTCCTATAGGTCATAGCGTGATGATATATAGCCTATAGCCTTCCTCGATAAATGGACTACCCAACACTGAAAGAATCATTCAAATCGGACCAGTAGTTCCAGAGATTAGCGCGTTCAAACAAACAAACAAACTCAGATTTATAATATTAGTATAGATAATAGGTTATATGACTGTATGGCAGAGGCATCAATAAATAAAATTATATTATGATGTGCAGATTGAGCCTTTCAGAAATGGAACCTTAGCTATACAGGTTCCTTACGGGTTATTACACGGATTATTGTAATCGCGATCCGTTTCCGCCGATCAATGACCAAATAGAATATAGTTAACAGTAATAGTAAAGCGCTAAAAATAGTTTGATACAAGTTGATGCAAGTATTTAAAAAATATAAATTAATTTGACCATTCCCACGATATTATGTCACCCCAACAATGATATCAAAGTGCTTGTAACTTGCTAATTATGTTATGTAATCGGTATTCAAGTGCCAACATTTACAATCGCTTTGCTCAAAAACCGGTTTCGATCGCCAAAATTCGGCCAATAACATTTTATTGTTCCTTTTTTCTATCATACATATTTGAATTAATACCCAGCATAGCAAGAAGCAGGCCCATCAAATTTCGGGATGTAATTTTTTTTTTTATAATTGGCGAAACTAGCCAGCCGTTCGCCTGATGGTTAACGATACGACCGCTCATAAACAGTAGCAAAATTCCACTGCGCTCGCCATCCTGAGAAATAAGATGTTAAGTCTCAATATGTCCAGTAGTTACTCTGGCTACAATGTCCTTCAATCTGAAACACAACAGTTGCATTTATACTGCTGTTTTACGGGAGAAATAGACATTGCGGTGGTACCTACCCAGATAACCTCTCACATATGAGAGACATACCACAAGTTACTGGGCATCGTGAATGGCAATCGTAATACAGGGCATTAGTAACGTGACCATTTATTTTTTGTGCCAGAGTCGGACATCAATGGAATTAAATAATAATAATAATAAAGTTTTTAGTGTTTTACAAGTTTTTATCATAGAAGATTAAATAACATAAAATAATAATCGAAATCGTATTTTTGTATTTGATGTTCTTACGAAATCGACCTCGCGGTTTTCAGTAGCAGTTCAGTAAAGCATTTTGAGCGAAATATACATTTTAAATTATTGTTTGGTCAGTTTGCAAAAGCGGGACGATGTCGGTCTTGCTGGGGACACCGGGACAGACTTCCTGACAGCGGAACTGTCCCGCCTAAAGCGGGACGTATGGTCACATAAGGCATATCAAGACTGCTACCAAAAACGAAGCCGGGTGGTGACTTCAGACACAATGCAACCAAAACTTTTGAAAAATAACCGCGACGAAAAATGAACCGATTCCAGAGATATTATGTAAACAACACGACAAGTATGATATTTATTTGTTTTGCAACAACAACGCGTTTTCTTTTGCATTCAATGTCTTTTTATGTTACTGGTATTAAAACTGTTACCGTATATAAGTATAACTTTTATTATGTGTCATAGCGGTTACCGAAATTTTAAAGGTAACCGAAATTCGTCGATATCGGTACCGTAATATAGAGCGGGTTTCGGTCCCTGAAAAAAATATATAAGGAAATACATTGTGCAATGAACCGTTGACCATAGATAATCTGGTAATGCATAATATTCTTATCAAGATTATTCAATAAAATCGCATTATCTAAAAGTAATTTAATATTAATTATTGTATAATAACAGTACATAGAGATCTGTCTCTGTTCACCTCGTTTCGTCTGCAATCCTGCACTATTGTCACATACATAGTCCTGACCCCACATTAAGATCGAGTCTGGATACGTTTATATCTGAAACTACGAGAGAATTTCCGATCTCACAAACACCCAGACCCGAAATAATCACAGAACCATTTGTCTCCATGCGGCGATCGAACCCTCGGACTCACGTTTCACAGACGGCCAACCAGCTGCGCCACGGAGGCTATCGATATATGTTTTAACATATAATTCGTAATTAAAGATATTTGCACAAGTTGTAATGAAGGCAACTTTTGTATTACTTAATCACTGTCGTAAATATTGTAATGTACTCAATGATTATAATAGTATAACACAAGGTTGCAATACAAGGTTTTATTCGAGAAAATAAATACTTAATGGGACCTTGTACTAATCAATACACATGTAAAACTAAGAAAAGTATTAATGCGATTTGATTTTAAGCTATTTCTAGGTTTTGAGTCATAATTTAGGCCCACTAGGTGGACAAACGACCTTATTAAGCTTTGGGGATATCTCTGGATGCAAGCAGTTTCAAACAGGTCATTCTGGAGTCTAGTGGGCCCATGTTCAGCAGCGGACTTCTACAGTTCAATATGGTTGTACTAAATCTGAAATGTTTTGTTTAAAACTGTGGAGATGGGCTATTTTCCCTGTTACTATGACCTAGGTCAAATATTGATGATTTAAATCGATTCGATCGATCGAAGAAAAAAAAGATTAATCATTATTTAAATACCCTAACAAATTACTCTTTTTATGACGTAAATTTTTAGACATAATACCTACAGATTAGCCGTCTTTGTGAAATTCCTATGCTTGGTAGTGATTTCTTAAATAATTTAGTTATCGTTATTAACGAAATATGTATAAAGATAATGCAATTATCGGTGATGTTTCGTTGCGATTCTGATCAATTGACATTGTTTAAATAAAGTATGCGATATTATCGTTGAAATATTATGAAATTGTTGGATTTTTTAAGTGCAAATAGTGTTTCTACAGAAGAATATGGTCATTATGAACAAACAATAAAATAAAGACAATATACATTAAGCTGCCAAACGAATGTTTTGGAAATGTTGATAGTAAAATAAACTTTTCTTATTCGTCACGAACTTTAAGGAATTCCGTTATAAACAGTAGTTATTGGAGTTGTGGCTCGCTGTGCGCTGATTACATGGGATGTGTTGTTGAGCTCAGCGTTGTCCGAAATATATCCGAGGTGAGATGACATGTGATAACGTATCATGTACATATTTTGGTTGGTGAGCATGAACCCGTCATTACCTCTCCACGGGACGAGTTCGCGCGGTTCCTCGCGGCCTGCTCGAGGTCCGGCGACACTCGCGACAGTCTCGCGCGCGCCGCTCTCGCGTGCTCACCAACAATTGCGTCGCCGCACTAAAAGCCCGCGCCTGCTCCTCATTGGACATTGCCAGTACCTATTCATTGGTTGACCACGATCGTATCAGTCGATCGCCGGCAGCGGCACTGGGCGGACGCGTTATCGTTTTTTTTTAAATTTTATTTGCAAAAAAATATCCGCGAGTGATAATAATCGCGCGTGAACGTTTTTTACCCACAGCGTGATTATCTGGATTTTTGGACGCGCACGCCGCCGCCGCCTGGCCCACGTGAGTCCGATTTTGTAGCTAACTTTAATGAATATGCAAATTTATTGACACGGAGCGAAAGTGAGCAGTTCCCCGACGTATGACATTATTCAAACGTATTTACTTGTGCGGTCGTTAGTTGTGTTTTAAATTATAACCATAGTGTGGTGAGCGGGTGTCGCAGTGGCGCGCAGGAACCGGTCGGAGGCTGGAACGACGTCATTCACACTTCGCTACGCCAATATTGGTGCACAGAGCAAAGTTCAATCGGTAGATGTTAAGGAGGCGATTTCATTACTAAGGTGTTTCATAACGCTGGGGTCAAAAGCCCCGACGAATCAACATTCCAATGCCAATTTTGATTGTCCGAATCTACGATACTTTGAATACTAATCGTGCATGAAAAATCCACGTAGAACTTTCCTAATTGTGTAGAGTGCGGCACCGTAGAACAGTGATTCTCAACCACTGTGCCGCGGCACTTTTGTGTGCCGCCAAATTTCAAAAGTGTGCCGCCAAATTTGGCAAATATATAATAATGTTAATATCATTAAATTATATCATTTAAAAATAAAAATATTTTTAACATGAATATATATTTAAATCCACAAAAAAGTTAATTATTTTATTATTTGCTTTGCAACGCGTTTTTTCTTAGTGCCAAATTATGATGAAGCGGCGTGTATAGCAATAGGAATATGTCTCAAGGCGCTCTTTGTGTGCCGCCAAATTTTGAAATCGATAAATATGTGCCGCAACAAAAAAAGGTCGAGAATCACTGCCGTAGAAGATCCAACATGTGTTATGGATTGTGTCAAGACGAATATTATAAGGAAGAGTGATAAATTCATTCAAAATTACTTTTTTACATGTTGGAGCGTTTCAAACCTTTCAGAGCCTCCTAATAAAAAAAAAACTATAGTTATTTTAAAGTTGTAAATAAAAAATAATATTTAAGATAATTTTAGGGTCTGACACGTTGAAAATACCGCCAAGACACTTATTTAAATAAGAATAAAAAAATGTACTTAGAAAAATATGAATATTTGTTAGCTTGTTATTATTTCATTTGGAATATTCTTTTAGTTTATCAGATAAACTGTAAATTTATACTTATACAATAATTTATTTAAAAGACTGCATTAATTTATTGACTCCATTATGTGGTTTACCGAATTCTTTGAGCGGTTTGAAAAGTAATTGTATACGAAAATATTCAAGTAGATCTTTGGAATAAATTCTTGATTTATTTTCCAGCGCGTATGTTAAGAGTTAATTTGAAATATAAAATAGTCATCGACAATTATTTAGTACCTTTTAGAGACCATTGCAAAGTAAATATTTTATTGTGAATAAATGTTAATAGTACTAAGTATAAAATAATGTTTATAATACTTGTTATGAATTAAACGTAGTGCATAATAACAGCAAACTACCATCACTAATATCTAATATCTTCTGTGCATATAATAAATTTGTGACTAATCTATGGCTGTAAATGGTATCTAAATATTATAATATCATAAATGACCAATTTATTTAAAAAAATGGGCATCATTATAACACGCGAGCGTGAATTTTCGCCGCGAAAGTCAACGCATCGATGTCAAGTTTCGGGTCGTTATCCGATTACGGTTCACTGATTGTCGGCCAAATTGAGATACTTTTTTTTACCTACTTCGAAAATGAGTAGGTTCTCAATTCGACTGTATGTATTTTTAAATTTGTTACCTCATAACTCTGTACTGGTTGACAAGGTTTTGATTATTCTTTCTTTGGTTGAAAGCTGATGCTTGTCATTGGCTGGTGCTTTGAGAAAATTAATTTACACGTAAACACGTATCTTCAGCAGTTTTTAACCGATTTTAGTGATTTCTCTTTCATCGGAAAGAACGTATTTATAGGTTGATCCAACTAATACATTATGAACATCTCATGATCATATTGGGAGAACATAAGTCCTCACAATTCAAACAGGACTCAATGATTCTAGTGAAATGTCAAATTAGTGTTTTCTTTTTCGAAATGACTGCCTCTGGATCAAGTTTTATTATGAATTCGTAAACATATATTGTAGTCTTGGCAGAATCGCTTGAAGACCTTAGCAATATGCTCGAAGACCTTAATCGAGTCTCCCAACAGGTGGGTCTTAAAATGAACATGGATAAAACGAAGATCATGTCGAATACCCATGTTGTGCCAACCCCCATTGGAGTTGGGGGCTCGATTCTCGAAGTTGTAGACGAATATGTCTATTTAGGACAAGTGGTCCGGTTAGGCGGGTCCAACTTCGAGAGAGAGGTCAATCGTCGAATCGAACTCGGTTGGGCAGCGTTCGCGAAACTTCGCGACGTCTTTTCGTCCAAAATACCTCAGTGCCTAAAATCGAAAGTCTTCAATAGTTGTGTGTTACTAGTGATGACATACGGCACCGAGACGTGGCCTCTTACTGCGGGCCTCATTAAAAGGTTCAAAGTCACTCAACAAGCCATGGAGAGGGCTATGCTCGGTGTTTCCCTACGAGATCGAATCAGAAATGAGAAGATCCGTAGGAGAACCAAGGTTACCGACATAGCCCATAGGACTGGCAAGTTGAAGTGGCAGTGGGCCGAGCACAAAGCTCATAGAATCGATGGCCGTTGGGGCCGAAAGGTTCTTGAGTGGAGGCCACGTACAGGCAAGCGAAATATCGGACGCCCGGGTTCAAGTACAAGGTGGACGAACGATCTGTCTAAGGTTGCAGAAAGTCGCTGGATGCAGGCCGTTTCCAACAGGTCATTGTGGAGATCCTTGGGGGAGGCCTATGTTCAGCAGTGGTCTTCCTGTGGCTGATATAATGATGATGATGAAAACATATGTACATACACATACAGTCGACTCTCGTTAATTCGAAACTCGAGGGACTCTTAAAATATTACGAATTATCGAGTGTTTGAAATATCAAATGGTTCGACTTTCGTATCGTATCGTATCAGCCCATATACGTCCTACTGCAGGGCACGGACCTACTCTACAATCGTAAGTACGATTGAGAGTGGTTAGGCCATATAGTCCACGCTCGCCTAGTGCGGGTTAGCGGACTTACATATTATGTACCATAGAAATTCTTATAAATCTTATAATTCTTATAAATGGTGTGCAGGTTTCCTCACGATGTTTTCCTTCACCATTTTAGTGCGTAGTGATTGACTGTCACATGACTCCGAAATGTCAGAGGTGTATATATACCTATACACCGTAGAATATGTTATATGACGCACAAAGTATAGAACAAAAAATATTGCTTCTAATTGAAGTCACTGCTGTAACATGTTTACTTAATTCTGTAAGATTTTATGTTAATTCCAGTGCGTTGGCCTGTTGGCAAACATGCTCCTGGTGGTAGCAGGTTCAAATCCCACGGCACACCTCTGACTTTTCGGAGTCATTGATAGTCAATCACCACGCACATTAATGGTGAAAGAAAACGTCGTGAGAAAACTTGCGAATTTGTAAGAATTTCTATGGTATGGACCTACAGTTCGCCAACCGGCATTAGGCCAGCGTGGTGGACTATATGACCTTACCACTCTCAATCGAACTGTTGATTGTGGAGGAGGCTCGTGTCCTGTAGTGGGGCGCCGGACGTATATGGGCTCACAAGTACATTCAGTCGCGATAGAACTCGTAGGGAAAAATATAATGTCCCCAGAACATCTACGGTTCGAGCATTTATCGTCATGTGACATGTTTCTATTCATCAATCCGAAAATTGTACACAAATTGCATTGTTAGAAGAGAACTCACGATCCCACGGTTTCCAGCATATGACAATATATTACATAAGGAAGTGGTTTCAACTGTATAATATGGTACGCATATCACATATCCTTGACTTGTCTTTCACTTGAACTACTCGTGTTATTTACAGAGATAAGTAATACTTTACTTGACTTAATGGCTGTAGGGAACTTAGCGAAAATAATGAGCGCTACTCACTGCTATCGGTTCGGAAATTAAACCAATTATGATTAGTCAAATGTGGGCGCGTCGGTATATCTTTGATCCGATTGGTCAATTTCCAGGATCGGTCTTTAGTAGATATAGAATATGTTCGTTGAAATAAAATGAAATGAAATGAAATTGTATGCTTGTTCTATAGGTCTCACGATCTGTAATTATTGAAGTGAATTTTTGAGTACGTATGTAATTTGGTTGGTCGTTTATTAATTATGGCCGTAATACTCATTTTATTACAAAGGTGAAAGCATATTTTTAGTTGCTGCTTAATGCGAACTTTTGTCATAGTCTTCCTAAGATACTTTCTAAAGTTAAGAATATATCATAATTATCTAAAAATATCTTGGTGTATACAGATTGTGAGGTAACTCTGTTCAAGTGCCAGCCTCCTTCGGTCCTTCCTTCCACATAACGGGTCCTACTCTATAAATCCGAAACGAAGTAGAGGTAGAGGAGTAGGGCCCAAGCTGTCTGCCTTTATAGGGATATCACATCGTATTCTTGCTGTTTAATCATTATAGTTATCACTTGAAATCAACTTTGTGCAATACAAAATTTATTTAATTTAATATTATGGCCTTGCATTTAAAATAAAACGTATATGTACAGGATCAACATTTTAATGTTAAACAATGTACCAGGAAGAACTTCTGTATCAGCCCATATACGTCCCACTGCAGAGCACGGGCCTACTCTACAATCGACAGTACGATTGAGAGTGGTTAGGCCATATAGTCCACCACGCTGGCCTAGTGCGGGTTGGCGGACTTACATACCATACAATTTTTAAGAAATCGCTATGGTATGCAGGTTTCCTCACGATGTTTTCCTTCACCGTTTTAGTGCGTGGTGATTGACTATCAATACACACATGACTCCGAAAAGTCAGAGGTGTGCCCTGGGATTCGAACCCGCGACCACCGTGAACATGTTGGCAGTCGCGTCTAGTCCGTTTACCAACAGGCCACCACGCACCAGGAAGAACTTACTTGCATAAAAATTTAAAAACAACTAAATAATATGTGCAATTTTTATTATTATGTGATAGTGGGCAAGGTAAACGTGTTTGGCTGAATAATATTTTGGACGTGGTGTAGTGTCGGTGTTATTTATTGTTGTTTGTTCGAGGTCCAAACACGCGGAATCGGGGCTGGGAAGTACTGAGGTCAACCCCGATATATGCAACCGACAACCTGCCTTGATATGTTAACACTGTCGCCAGAAAGGACACTTACTTTTTAATATAAATTCACAAATGATTTGCAATGTACGCACGGATTTGGCCTGCGGTGTTTTAGCAGATAGGATACTCTTGTCCACACAGAAATATATCGAGAGTTCGAATAGTGAGTACCACGCCGTATCAAGAGGTTATGGATTCCTCATAGTGACACGCATATAGTCGTCTGACCACCTTGTGGGTGGGACGTCTTACAGTGTGCTTTCCGCTACGTGGCCTGTGTTCGAAAACTTTTTGGCCCCATCGGCCATCAGTTCTCCGCGCTATGTGCCGCGCCCATTGCCACTTCAAATTACTAATCCGCTGGGCTATGTCGGTTACTTTAGTTCTCCTAGGGATCTCCCCACTACGGATTCGATCTCATAGAGAAACCTCGTGCATATCCCGTGGTCCGGTTAGGCAGGTACAACATCAAGAGGGAGGTAAATCGTCGAATCCAAATCGGTTAGACAGTCTTCGGGAAACTACGCGAAGTCTTCTCCAAAATACCTCAGTGCCTTAAATCGAAAGTGATGACATACGGCACCGAGACGTGGCGTCTCACTATGGGCCACATTAGGAGGCTCAAAGGCACTCAACGAGCTATGGAGAGGGCCGATTTGATGAAATTTAATTCTCAATTGCGCTTCTTCTTTCCATTAGCCGTGTTGCCCACCTGATTTAACTATCGGGCAGGTGGTTCAAATAAGCCTCCGTGCCGTATATAACTCCAACGCTGTCTCATTAATTACGCACGCGATTTGATTTCCAATCGCAGTTATTTCAACAATGTTCCCGTTATCTTTTGGATGTAATGTAATAGATCATGATTGTGGTAAGATTATCAGTAGATACGAGTGCACAATAGTACAATTGTAGGAGCATTGTGCGTAGCGGGCGAGTCGAATGACCGCGTGACGTCACCCGCGGCGTCCTTGTACCGGCTGACTGCTGAGCGCCGCGCCGCGCCGTTTTCCTGCTCGCATTGTACGCGCCTCGCGAAACATTGTCCTTCTGTAACCTAAAAGAAAAGAGAAAGTCTCTTTATTGTAGACTGTAGTACTCGATTGCTTATACGCCGCTCTCTTAATATTAAATACATATTTAACTTTAGAGTCTACCGCGCACATACTTGTTCCGAATCAGGGGGTTACTGTATAAAAACGATACCAACTTCGCATGTTCCGATGTTCGACATCCGAAGTATTAGATAAGATTTCCACTTCTAAAAATCTATACTATTCTCTAATATACTTATCATTTTGTCTGAAGTTCGTCTATGGTTGCAACAGAGGAATCCAACATTTTGTGGAGTATCTAGGCGCATTATTGAAGTTTTACGTACAGCGTCCGAACATTCGAAGTTCGTATCGTTTTTATAGAGTAACCCCCCTAATCAAATTGCCACCACACATCCACCTCAACACCTTCATTTCTGCAATATGGATTTTTTGCACAAACTAAATTAGAATATTGTTTATACTCGTATTAGAGATATGACGCGCTTACAAATTATTGTCGTTCTTTCAACCAGCTTATAAAATAATTATAATTAAATATTTGATGAAAACAAAACTTCAATACAATGAAAATTATGATTGTAGTCTTTATGTTATGGGACTAACTTTCCCATGCCTTTGAATAGATAGTATTGGCTGTAGACCGTATTTTCCCGATAGTGATATCAGTAAGAATGTTACATCATTTCTGAGCTCGTGCTGTAAGGCTTTTTGGTATTCGAAGTCTTGTTATTGTTCAATTGTAAAACATACAAAAAAAGACGACAATATTAGTTAATAGTTTGACAACCTTGGCCGTGGCGCAGTTAGTTAAAACCCAAGCTCAGAAACGCAAGGCCGTGGATTTGATTCGCACATAAAGACGAATGTTTCTGTGATACGCATATTTGTTTAGGGTCAGTGTGTGTGTGTGTGCGAGCGAAAGCCTTTTATAGTTTCTGATACCCACGGGAGCTACTACAAACAACGATATTCGATATATCGTGCTATTCTTCCTTGTCAAAATTGTCAATTCGTTTAAAATTCGATACGAGTGAAAACGAAGGCATATTAGAAGTTGGTTTTATCGCTCGGAATCGCGCGATATATAGAATGTCGTTACTTGTAGTAGCCCCTCAGGATTGAGGACTTGAATCGTAGTGTGAGTTGTGTGTATTTTTTTAATGATTTTTATTTTCCTATATTGGGTTCTCATATATAAAAGCAATTTCAATATACATTTGTTATTAAACATAATAATTATAAGATAATCCGGCGCGCTGTCGGGAACATAAAACAGGTTATTCGATAAAAATTGGCCGATAAGCGACGAACCATTGCTAATGTAAAGCAGGTAACAAAAACATGCGCGCCGAAATAGCTTCTGATGAATCATTAACAAATCACAACCATCATATTAATAACTTTCAAACTTATTATAATCATTATCTATGATAATACCAGACTAGTAAAATACTATAGTAAATCGGTGATAATATTAAGTTTCATTCAGCTTTTTGTGCAACGATACGGCTTACTATCGAAATTAATAAACAATATTTATACGTATCCACTATCCAAGGATTTATCCCAATAATAGAAAAATCGGGTCAAAGATTAATAGTTACGCCCACATATGATTTCTATTTCGTTTTTTTTTCGGGTGTTATTCTGGGGCCCTACTATATAAATCCGAAGTTCGAATCTTCGTGACGTTTTTCGTTTCCAAAGCTACTCTGTAACACGAAATTCGAAACTTCGGATCGAAGAATGAATGATTCGCATATATCGGCAATCCGAACATTTACATTTTTATTTACTATATTCATCTGAAACGAAGTTTGAAACTTCGGACGAACGAAGTTTGTGACGATACGTATGTACCTACTCTGCAAATGTTCGTATTGCCGATATATTGGAATAATTCTTTCTTCGATCCGAAGATTCGAACTTCGTGTTATGGAGTAGGTTTCGAAACGAAAAACGTCACGAAGTTTCGAACTTCGTTTCGGATTTATATAGTAGGGCCCCTGATACCCAAGACACAAGTCTCGATCTTAGTGTGGGGTCAGGACTATTTATGTTACTGTTGGTTGTATTTATTTATTTTATTATTCATGACTATTGCGATATAGTTGTAGTAGACCAGGGTAAAAATAATAAAAAGTGAAAAAAAATTATAGTAGGACGAAACCCATTAGAAAAGGAGGGGAATATTATAAAAATGAAAGGAAAAATAATTTACGGGCGATCTGAGGTCGGGAAGGGGATGGGGGTGAGTTTTTAAGGGTAAAAAACGGTTTTTCTCGATTTCCGGCAAAACTAAAAGTCCTATCGAAAAAAGTCAAATGACAAAGTTGTAGGTAATAAAAAGATCTAAAACTTTTGTATTTACACTTTTTTCACAAACCTCAAAATTTATGTGAAAAATTCAAAAAACCAAGATTTTGGTTTTTTATTTTTATCTTTTACAAAAAATAAATTTCTTTAACGAAATTTTGTGAAAACTTACCTTTTTATGTCCCAAATACGCTGTAATTTATTTGATTAAAAATATTTATTTTTTCGCCTTATTTTGAATTAATATCGAAAAAGCACCCTAATTTTCAATCGAAAATGCACCTGTCAAAATATCAGCTTTTTTCAAAAAGTTGGTATGTTTTCTGTTCGTTGAAATCTCTACTTTCCGATGGTGAAAAAAAATGTTACCATAGTAAATCTTCTCAGAAAATGCAAAGCAAAGCTGCTAGTGTGTTACGTACCATCCCGCTTTATGAATGGTCGCCGGGTGTACGTGAGGTGAAGGTTGTGACGTCACCTCGTACGATTGCTCCGAACACTCAACTGCTTTCACTCGCGTCGCGTCGTCTCAACTCCAACCAAAATTGTACAGTGACGACACACGGAATCACGACTTCGATTCCCCAAGGTCTATGCTGACGTTCATAATTATAAAGGATTTCGAATTAATGTCACCCGACCACACTTACCGCAAATTGTTTCTTAAAACAAATTATTTATAATTGTTAAATTAATTGCAAGGTTGAAGGTACAAAGTATTATATTGTTAAAGCTCTTTTTTTGTTTATGTCAACTAATTCTTCGTCGCTTCTCGGCCTTTTGGCTAAGTTCAAAGTCTGTTCAAAGTCTGTCAATAATTCTTCGTAATCTTTTTGTGACAGTTTATAATAAGAAACTATAGGTATCTTTTATTTTTGAATATTACTAACCTCGCTGCAGCCAGACGTAAAATTATAAACCTAATTATTTTTCAACATGGCTGAAACAGAAGAAGCGTACAATTTCGAAGATATTATGTGCATTGTAGATCTTGAACGACTTCTGGTGTTAAAAAAGATTAGATAAATGCATATATTATCTATTATAAAGCATAACTTTACCCTTTTATCTTTCGTCCGGACTCCGGGGTCCCTGAGCGGATGAAAGGCAATGGCGACGTTAGTAAATATGCTTTCGTGTGGCCATTAGCATTTTTTTTGTACTGCACTGCAAGTGCAAATTCGTCATTATTAACCTTGTTGTTGTGATGTTATATTCACCAATTTACATATTAATGTACATTTGTTATTCTAAAACGAATACTTACACTAGTGGTAAGAAATTCGTATCGCCCCGGATTGTGACCAACGAACGCGATGGTAGAAAACCCGTGACCTATGCAAGTGTGTCGCACTTCCGGATGAAACTTGTGTATATCCGGTTTTGAGCAGGTCGGCTGAAATGCGTGTTACCTTGGATAAAATCTGGATTCTGAACTGACCGTCAGGTGAAATGAGATATTTGACGGTTCAATGAAAAACAAAATAGTGCCAATGGCCCCATTGATATACAAAAAAAATATCAATGAATGGCCCCTTACATTTTTTTCCCTACCTACATAATATAATGTAATAACTTTCATTTATATTCATGCATTGATTACAAGTTTCATTCGTCCCATGCATCTATTGATTTTATTTTTTGCATCCAGTCTCGAAACAAATACTTGTTCATTACAGAAACATATTTTGTCTCTCGATATGATCGAACCCGCGACATCAAGTTTTATAGCCGAAATTAATATATTTGCGACATTGTACGTATAAATTGCACGTTACGTAATAAAGCAAGAAACTGGAAAACGAGTTAAACTGTGATCCGTACTGCGAAGTTATTACCGTAATAACTTTATCTGCCTATGCCGAAACTATGTACCTAGTTTTTATCTTAAAACTTTATCAAATAATGTAATTGTATTGTGACACTTATGTCTAAACAAACACCCGAAATCCGAAATGTAACCCGTGCGCAAAATTCTTGTATAATGCTTTATTGAAACAATTTTTTTATAATTTTATTTTTTACATACATACATAAACTCACGCCTTTTTCCCAGAAGGGGTAGGCAGAGGTGCCAGGACACCCACATTTCGCCTTGTATGTATAATTTTATTTTTTTGTCTTTATATATTGTAAAAAACACGATTGTGTCGACTATTTTATACTGATTATCTTTCCTGTAACACTAATCGTGTGAAATGTAAAGTATGATTCACAATAATGACGTTGTTGATAAAGGGAAGGCGTGTGTAATGAGTAGTGTGTAGTGTATGACGCGACTCGGCGAGGGCTCGTCTCGCCGCACGCGCTGCTCGGTGGTGCTCGGTGGCGCGCACATCACGCCACGGCCACACCAGCGCGCCGGCCAATCGCGAGCCCACTTCACATCTCGCGACTAACTGCCGGCTCACTGCTGCCACGTGCAAACAACCTCTTTTTTGTATTTTTGTTTTAGTTTTATAGTCCTTACTCCGGCTCGGGGGGGGGGGGGGGTTACTCTATAAAAACGATACGAACTTCGAATGGACGCCGTACGTAAAATTTCACTAATGTGCCTAGATACTCCACAAAATGTTGAATTCTTCTAACGTACGTCGCAACCATAGACTAAGTTCGGAGAAAATGGTAAGTGTAATAGATAATAGTATTGATTTTTAGAAGTGGAAATCTTATATCTTAGTCCGGACGTCGAATTTCCGAACATTCGAAGTTCGTATCGTTTTTAAAGTAACCCCCCAGGGCCCAGACTGAATCCCGATGTCGATAAGGAATCACCGGCAGGAGTGATAGCGCTCAAAATAAAAAAAAATACGTGTTAGAATTATTATTTCTCTGTGTTGAAAATTGGTACTAAGTGTACAATACAATTAGTACCAATTTTCAAACATTTACATGTGTATAAGCACATCATTTAAAAACAGTCGTACCTAACATAAAACTAAATTCGGTTTATTTTCAGAAAAGATACTTCATAATCGGAAATAAATATCAATTCTTTGTTATGATAGATAAAAGTAACCATAAGTTTACTGGTGGTAGGTCTCTCATATGTGAGAGGCTGCCTGGGTGGGTACCACCGCAATGTCTATTTCTCCCGTCAAACAGCAGTTTAAATGCACTGTTGTGTTTCGGATTGAAGGACATTGTAGCCAGAGTAACTACTGGACATATTGAGACTTAACATCTTATGTCTTAGGATGGCGACCGCAGTGGAATGCCAAGCATTGCTTTGTAATTCAAGGTTTTGTTTGGTTTTGCTACTGTTCATGAGCGGGCGCATCGCTTACCATCTGGCGAACGGCATGCTCGTCTCGCCATTCACTGCAATAAAAAAAAAAGAAATAAAACAACACTATAATTAATGAATATTTTTATAAACTTGAGTTTTGATAGTAACAAGATTTTTCGCCTAAACCGAAGCCGAGTCTACACTCAAACATTTTTATTACTGAGTGGCAAGTTTATAAATAGCTTCTCTATTGATAAGGGTTTATTGTTGGTCGTGTTAGCGACAGACAAGTCGGAAACCACAGCGGTATCATTGCAGACGCCGCGCTGATCTATATGATTTCGAACAGTAGGCTGTATTGTGTATGAATTAGTAATCGGAATAATAGTATAGGATCCCGCCATACATCGACCTTCACCGAGATGTTTATTTGATGAAACCTATTTTATATGCAATTTAATATGTCAATAAATATATTGTATATGGGTTGCCTTGCAAATTTCAGTCCAGAATACGATTAATTAATTATTAAAAAAAAAAAATTTTTTACACATTTCACCTGTTTGATTATTAAACAAATTCTATACCAATCGAAAGTATGAAGCCCATAGAATATGTAAACGTTAGGTTGCCTATTTTTTTCCGGTCACAACCCTCAGGTTGCCAGGTAACACAGAACACAGCATATACGAGTCTATCGCTGTCCTTTTCATTCTCAAGAATAAATAGCATGCGCACCCTCTTTCTTTATGAGCGGACTTCGAACAGCTGCTATGCTGTGTCACTCGGAGCAATATTTCACTTTTCTAAATTCGACAACCGCAATTCGGGACTGATTTTTCGCAGGCAACCCTATACCACCGTGTTCATAATAAAATGATCTTTATTTTCATTTAATTTCCATTCAATAATCAGACCGGCGCAAAATGCTAGTAGCGATTTACCTGTTTATACCTGGCAACCTGAGGGTTGTGACCGGAAAAAAATAGGCAACCTAACGTTTACATATTCTATGGGTTTCATACTTTCGATTGGTATAGAATTTGTTTAATAATCAAACAGGTGAAATGTGTAAAATTTTTTTTTTTTATTTTAATAATTAATTAATCGTATTCTGGACTGAAATTTGCAAGGCAACCCATATACAATATATTTATTGACATATTAAATTGCATATAAAATAGGTTTCATCAAATAAACATCTCGGTGAAGGTCGATGTATGGCGGGATCTTAGACTATAATTGCTATTTGAAATTAACATCACGATCTTGTTATATTTTAAGCCTTAGCTTAGCATGCTTTTTATTTCTGCTATTGCTAATTGCAGCCCTCATTATTGGTAATAAAATTGACCATATAATATTATAACTATTTTTCCCATCTAAAATGACACACGAAATTGACTATTCACTTTATTCTTACATGGGTTCGTAAAAAAAACTCACTCCTTCATAGATTACACGAAACCGTATAAAATATTAGCCAATCGGCTTTTCGAATCACAATCGCAAATTGCAAAATTTAGCTTATTTATACAGGGTATATCAAGACTGCTACCGAAAATGAAGCCGGGTGGTAGTTTAAACGACTTCAGACACAATGCAACAGAAAAAGTTGCAAAAAAAGCGACAGTTTTTTTTTTGTTATTTTTTCCTATGGCCATATTTGGGTGGTAAATACATTTTTTTCCTAAAATAATAGTGTATACCCTTTTATTTACAAATACTCTAAGGTATAAAAGAGTTTAAATTAATATTTTATCAAAAACTTAGGATTTACCACCCAAAAATGACGACATTTAAAAACCCATAAAAAATAATTATCGCGTTTCTTTGCGAAAATTTTAGTTGCATTGTGTTTGTAGTCACTAAAACTACCACCCGGCTTCGTTTTCGGCAGCAGTCTTGAGATACCCGGTATAACTTGTGAAATGTTATCATCGACTTCACTTGCTATTTGTGATTGCTATTGCTATTTCTATTTATTCCAACACTAGAATTAAGTAATTAAAAGTCCGCAAAATTTTGTACTAAAACTGTTATATAAACTATTATTTTTATATTTTTAACAATTGACATAAAACAAATACGCACACTCAATGAAAACACAAGTGGTTCACGGTTCGGTGAGTACAATAAGATCCAAGTGCCGTTTTGTTACCATGGCAGAGGTAGTGATCATTATGTTCCATTACTGCCGTACTCCCAGACATTTATTGTAGTGTAGATTTATGACATTAATGTCCGAATACTCAAACGCGACTTAAATATTATGTTGCACTTAACTACGCAAATCCCGCTTAAATGTGCTGGTTAAGTGTGCCGTGCGCAATAAAGAGGAAGTTAAATTTGAATGGCGTTTGAGTACTCGGGCGTGAATGTCTCTGAGTGCGGCCATTAGAGACTTATTAACAACCTAAAGTTTGTGAAACGGATCCAATGAACCGGTGACAACGTCATGCCCGTACCGGCTTCCCCGCGGCACCAGCACACACTACAAAAGACAGGCGCGTGTAAACTGTTACATTGCCGTTGCTTTAATAAAACTACACTGATGTACCATTCTAAAAAAATATACATACAGACATTAACTCACGCCTTTTTCAGAAGAGATAGGCAGAGGATCAGGACACCCACATTTCACCTTATATGTTTCACCACGATGCGATAGGAGGCGAGACTATCGCCATATCGGACACAAATTCCTGACTCTGAGCTGATAATGAATAGAAATCAATCAATAGCCGGACCCAGGATTCAATCCCGAGACCTCAGCTTTGTAACCGTACCGTACAACTAAGCCAACGAGAAAGAAAAAACATGAATTGTAAAAAAATATTCTTAAAATTATTTCATCTGCTATCGTCATCAGTACAGTACCAAGTGAAATATGTCAACGCTGGGTCAATGCTGTGGCTTACCACGTGACAATTGACGCCACAACAATGGATATTTCTTTTTACTAGATTACAAGTAAAATTAATAAATGCTAATGTACTTCTTTGTACAGTATTGTTTTATGTTATATCATTTTCCTTATTTAGTACATACTGAGTAGTTGTATGGTTGTGCTTAACTTTTGGTACTACTATGAAGTGGTGTACAGGAGCCGAGATTTCAGATTCTTTACTCTAAAGACAATTATGTTCCACCAGAGATGCAATGTCAAATGAGTATAATGTATTTGTAGTCACTAAACTACCACCCCGCTTCGTTTTTGTTAGCAGTCTTGATATACCCTGTAGTACTAACCGCTTTTCTACACAAGTAAAGGGTAGTTACATTATTTCAGTTGGCAATGAGTATAAAAAGCGATGGGAGCTCAGAAAAAGGCAGTCTACTTTTAACACTGGAGCCGGAATCATTATCAATTATTTGAAGTGCGTCAAATAGTGACAGTGTAAATATAATAGAAGTGAATAATATATTGAGATCGAAATAAAAGTGATTAATAAAACTCATATTGCTTTGTAAATGTAAATAAATCATTAGATCCAGTGTTGCATATGTTTTGTAATTGTACTTGGCAAGGTAATGGGCTCGGTATCACATATTCGAACGGAAGAAAGTTCCGCAAATTGTGGGTGACGCTATTGGTAACCATGCCTACCCTTCAAAAATAAAGGCGTGATGTTTTGCAAAGCAATAAGTGATGATTTATCATGCCGACATACCTTTTGGGCATTAATCTTGATTTATTATTGTATTTTTAGATTTAATTAATCAAATGTGTACCGTTGTTGAAATGTAATTTTATTTTATTTTCGTTTATTGCTCATGTAGGCAATTAAATAGCTCTTATGATAGGTCTTTACATATATTATATAATCTATATTTAGAAAATATTATATAATAGTATAGTATAAATTATTTTTTATTTTTAAGTATAATATTAATTACTGTTTTATAGTTATTTTTTTAAAAGAAATACATAATTTACTTTAAAATTATTATTTAATGTTCTGTTCTTATACTATGACTGTGTGCTGTAGAATGATTCGGTCGCTGATTTTACGACCTTCTAGTTCTTCATATCACATTAAAATTTAAATATTCAATAATAATTAAGGTGTTTGCAAAATTGTACAATATTATTGTAACGGTGTGGCCATATTATTGTTGCGTAGTGTATGATTTTTGTAAAACATTATCTGCCTACTTAAGCCAATTTATGAATCATATTATATGGAAATATCAGTTACAAACCACATCGGTACTCGTCGGCTTAGCTGTTAGCACTAATTTATTCATTATGACTAATTGAAATAATTTCATTCGGGACCGAATTCGAATTTCTCTTAAATATGCAAAATATCTGCAATATTTACCATCAATAAAAAATATAATAATAACATAACCTACTTTTACTATTGTAGTAAGACTTGAGCTATGTGTTTAAATAGGAACATACCTTACAGTCTCACAACATCGTACGTAGTTTCTTTTCCTGAGATTTTATTGTATTAAATAAAATATAATTTGTTGCAGAGCACATCATCATCCATATGACGTGATCGCTCCGAGGCTGCACTAACGTAAGCTACAGCTCCGCAGACATGTCCTCCAAGGCCATATACGAGGCGACCGGCAAGGACCTCATCAACAGGTACATTATTATACTTAGTACTTAAATGCAAATATAATAGGTATCAAAAACTAATGTTATTAATTCCGAACCTGCCACCTGCTGATATTCAGTTTAGTAAATCGCCTTTGCGTCTGTATTAGGATGAGTTTTCCTAGCTTACTTTGATTATAAAAAGGATGTCAATAAATCAAGAATTAACATTATACATGCTTTCCCTTATTTACGCCAAAGTTCGGAGAGTTCATGACATCGCATATAATAAGGGGCCGTCCATTAATCACGTGATCTTTTATTTTAGTCTTAAATTAAGGATCAGGATATAATAAAAGAATCTTGTAATCATATGAAAAATATATTATGTAGCATTATAATCAAAATTATGTGTCGAAAAGAAAATACACGTGATATCTTACTAGGACCCCCCCCCCTCCCCCTTGTGATATTTCGTGATTTTTGTCCAACGCCTCCCCCCACCATTCAAGCCTCACGTGATTAATGGACGGCCCCTTATGTAAAAAGTGTTAAGGCGAAGTCTATGAAAGTTTTGTTGCTGTTAAAAAAAAATTCATGGTGTATTCCGATAACCATTTAATTAACGACGAAACGAAAAAAATCCTACATGTTATAATTATTTTATGCAAAAAGTGGTAATAATACTTGAATGGTCATCATCATCAACATTTTGGTTCGTGCCGAGGTGGTTTGGACCATTAAGCTATGGCTTTTCAAGCCGGAACACGTGGTTATGTTTAGGGATGGAATGGAGAGTAGGTTTAGTGCTTTACTCCGCGTTATGCAGCAGAAGTTAGTAGAAGATACTAATTAAAATCGGAAATCAAGAGATCCATCTTGTGCACTCCGTAAGGATATCGATACAGTTTAATAAATTGATTAAATACTAAATCAATACGAGGAGGAAACTACTATAGCCCAGTCATATTAGGTAAAAAAGGGGTCAAACTCGGAAAGGAAGCAAATAAGCTGAAAATTGGTATAAACCTTTGTTTTGTTGTTCTAAATATTGTCTCAAAAGTCACTTTTGCTATCGTGTCCGCGTCTTAAGATATTCAAGGTCAAAGATCATCAAAATCGGTTTTTTGCGAATATCTCGGTTCCTATTGCTCAAATGAGATTTGTATTTATTATAAAAGTTGTAGAGTATAAAATTCTCTACAACTTCAAACTTTTTTTCCATACAACCAACCTGAGTCATAAGATGTTAAGTCCCAATATGTACAGTAGTTACTCTGACTACAATGTTATTCAAACCGGAACACAACAGTGCATTCACTGCTGTTTGGCGGGAGAAATAGACATTGCAGTGGTACCTACCCAGGCGGCCTCTTACATATGAGAGACTCACCACTAGTAAGGTGTGAGGACATATTTTATAAGCCAGAAATTCATAATGTACGTTTATTTTTCAGACACATAGCACCGGGCACAGCGCTGGTGCCATGTCGGTTCGCCACCTTCGAACAGGGCACCATATGGGAGGATGAGCTTGGACGAAATCCTTGGCTCGCCAAGGAGGTAACTTATTTTACTATATAGCTTATTAAACTATTTTATGTAAATTAATGTAACAAAAAAGACACGAACCCAGTTAATTAGTAAAAAAAACCCATTAATATCTTCATTCGTCTGGAATATGAGCTTTGTGCATATAGTTTAGTTTATGTAGTTTATATGCTCAGCATGTCGAAAAATTGGACGGGAAATTACAACATTTCATTTTTGTGTTGCCATTTAAGCAGGAAGTAAATAATATCATATTATGTATATTTTTATTAACGATGGACAAACTAAATTTATTAATAATATCAATGAATACAATACGTAGTCGATGGAAAATAAACTAAAAAAAAAAGATTAAATTGAACTTATTTTATAATTGAATTGAGTAGGAAGTAATTCATAAACCGACTTGCCATGCAAAACAGATCTAGTGTCATGTCGTGTAGACAGCTAGCCGTGCCTTGTGCAATATTTATAAGATGTAAACAATTGTGTAACCATCGCTTATGAATAAATGTTTTTTTAATAGCTATTCTATGTTATACTGCCAATGTTTTTCAATAATAATAACATTATATGCAGTTATCGAAAACCCATTAGTGAGATATGTAGGGCTTTTTAGACTTACGCGAGAATTAAAAGTAAAACTGTGCGCATGCGCGGTCCGCAGTCCCTAACATTCCAATTATAATGAGGATCACGCACGCATTATACATACATGTTAATGTTATGCTAAACGTGTACCAGTTATATAAATGAATTCATTCCGTAAATATGCTACTCACGGGCGCTTTTCAAAATTACCTTCATTTTATTCCACCATTTTGCTGCCATAATCATTAGGTTTCCAAATACGTAATATGAAACAAGCAGTTATAGTGCATTATTTCTCAAATGCTTGTACTAAAAATTTGCATAATAATTCATTTATGAAACAAATAATTTTGCTTTATTTAATTGCGTTTTTTGTTTCAAGATAATCTTAAAAATTTGTTTATTTTTGTTGCCAATTAATGCAGTATTTTTATTTATATTATATAATTCAGGGGCACGTTTGTTACACAACCACTTAAAAATAAACTATAAGACTAAAAATATATTTATAGCATAATTTCTAAAGAAGCAAATACCGTATTTAAAACGGAAAATGTAGTAGCTCCCAAAACTAGAACATATTCGATCTTATTACAAAAATCGAAATAAACCTTGGTTTAAACCAAGTCTAGCAAAACCAGTCTAATCTGCAGAACCATGGTTTAAATTTACTTGTATTACAAAACATAAATAAACCATGGTTCCGTTGGTTCATTCTTTTGAACCGTAGTTTATACACCAACCACAGATTAATACAAATAATATTCGCTCAACATGATATCATTCCATCGCAACGTTCCATATCCACAGAAAAGAATACGTTTTAATAAAATTTTAATGATTATATAATGTTTAGGCGTATTGAACCTATTGAGGGTTGGACATTTTGCTAGAATGTCAATATTGGTTGGTATATCGATTATAATTTATTTATTTTTTTCATTTGGTTCATGTTATATTAGCTAGTCACACATCCAAACACGTGTGATGGAACGTAACATTCTGGCGCGTTACAAGAAACCATAACAATAAACAAAACTATCGCGAGTTAAAATAAGTTCATTTAGCATTGGAATGCATTTACTATTTAGTCAACGAAGTATGTGAAGTGAAGTGATATAAAATAATTGTCGCTTAGGTAATTACATAGTAATCTAATTTAATAATATCGTGTTGTGGTGGACCTACAAAATGAAAAATGGTCTATGAATTTTAGTAGTGAGAAAAAAGTGAGTAAACCAACATTATTATATGGATGATTACATTGCAAAATGTTTGGTAAACCTATCCTTATGCGTATATTTTTATCGGAAAAAATTTAAAAAAGGGTTTGACGCGTACACGTATTTTGTTGGGCCGACATGACGTTTTTAATCGCTCAAAGGCTTCAAAATCCTTAATGACGAACAAATTCATCATATTAATATCAATTTTAGAGTAAAAGTAACATAATACGATGAAATAGACACTAAATCCAAAAGAAATAGTTGGAAGTTTACGATTTAGACCACCGTTAAACTGGGGGGCGGTCAGGTTTAGCGATAAACCATAAAAAAGGCCATGGTTTATCGTTAAACCACTTTTTGTAATATGAATTTCATATAAACAATAGTTTATTGCGATTTAAACTAAAGTTTTTAGATAAACCACGTTTTGTAATAAGGCGGATTATGTTCTACATTAAATCCAGAGGCAAAATGCATTCTAACTAAACTAGACCGGACACTACGAACAAATTCTATGCGCACTTCACATTTACTAGACACGCGGGAAGCCCGTATAGTTAGAGGGAAGATCGTCATTACATAGGAGTGATGAAGACATAAATAAACAAAGTTTTTGTTACGCATTGTGTCACAATATTATATTATATCAATGAATTTATTTAAACTTTTTTCTATACCAACGAACTTAAGACAGGTAAATACTATCTCATACTATTGAAAGGTACGAATCCCAGTCTTATCGCACTATGCAACCTACAAACATAAATAAAAGATTTAGGAAAAGCTTAAAAAGGGCAGCACTTTTGCACTTATTATTTTCTTAACTGAAATATGCTCAATTATTTTAATATAAAATTACCCGTTTGTGTGTTAATTTTAGCACCATGTATGTAAAATTGAAGGAGAAAGGAAAATACAGAATTTAGTTTTTATTTCTATTGTATGGTGAATATATTTGATGTGTATGTGTCCAGCAACTAGTGGTGAAGCCCGACCAGCTGATCAAGCGGCGCGGCAAGCTGGGTCTTGTTGGGGTGAACAAGTCCGCGGCGGAGGTGAGGCGCTGGCTGTCCGACCACATGGCCAAGGAGCAGGCCATCGGCGCCTGCGTCGGCAAGCTGCGACACTTCATCGTGGAGCCGTTCATCAAACACGAACCGGTGAGGACGTCGATTTGTATGGGATAGTACAGATATATGGTATAGTCCAGTCCAATTTTTTATCCGGTAGTATATCTTTAATAATCCATGATTCAAATAATTAGTCATATCCAAAATTAAACGCCAAATTACCAATCTCACTTATTATTTTTAAAGTTTTGACATATATCACAATATAAACTTAACAGCTAATAAACAATTTATTTTCTTGGTCTAACCTTAAACCACTCATTGGCTTAGTGTTGCTTAATAATGCCATCTGTTGAAATAGCTTTAGTGTTATTGTACCGTTATGCAATTAGTTACCACAATCAAAAAATAGTATTATTAGTCGCCAATAGATGTTAGGAAGAATCATATTGTTTAAGTTGATTATAAATTTGATTGTGGAAAACAGGAATAAAACAGCATTTTCCAAACATAAATCCTAGCTAGATCGATTTATTGTGCCCGATATCCACTGTATACTAAATTTCATGAAAATAGTTGGAGTGGTTTCCGAGGCTCAGATTATGTATTTAAATACAAGAATTTCTCGTTTAAAGATATAAGATGCATGATTTTACTCTCGAATACTAATTAAATGTGAACACACCTTGACCACCTTGTCCTTATAGTTTTAGTGCTAAGTGATTTTCATTGTGTTTCAGAGCGAGGAGATGTACCTGTGCATCACGTCTGGTCGTCGCGCGGACACCATCCTGTTCCACCACCAGGGCGGCGTCGACGTCGGCGACGTGGACGCGCTCGCCATCAGGCTAGATGTACGTACACATCGCACCTTCACTATTAAACACACTAACTAAAAATATTATTTTTTTCCAAACGTTCATTAAAAATTTGTAACATAAGACGTTTTGTACTTATGGATCATCGATAAGACCGAAGTATACATTTCTCTGTGATTCAATAGGTTCTTCTTTAATGATGGGCCGATGGAGAGTAACACCCAAGATCTATTTTTTTTTGGATTACGTCGCTTTCATTCTGGAGGTGCGATATGATAAATACATAAATATACAGTAATTACACGCATGCGCTTACTATCAGGTAAACGGCATGCTCGTATCGCAATTCAACGAAATAAAAATATAAAATTAAATAGATTTACGAGTAAATCGTTTACAAAATTTGAAGTTCCCGAACCAAGTAAAAAGCAAGAAAGACGAATTGCAACGTTATTTTATGTGGTATGTTGATCAATATGTATGTTGCAGGTGCCGGTGGACACGTTCCCCTCGGGCGAGGACCTGGAGCGCACGCTGCTCAAGAACATCAAGTCCTCCACCACTAAAAGGTGCTTAATTTTATAATGCTCATTATTTCTATGACAAAGGAGCGAACAGCTCGGCTAGTGGTATTATGTATTTATCTTGCGATTAGTGTCAATCAAGTTTATAGCGAGATTTAAGTTATTTTAAATTATGCAGACTAACTTTTTTAATGCTTGCGAACGAAAATCGCTTCGCATTCTGAAGAGTTTAACAGTTTACCTATTTTCGCGTCGTGTTTGGAGTGAATGATGAGTTTCATAGACAAAAGTATTGATTTTTAGAAGTGGAAAACATTAATATGTGAATGTTGAACGTCCGAATATTCGAATTTCGTGTCAGAGTACAGACTAACCCTTATTCGTCATACTAGCTCGAACCAAGAGATTTGCAAGTAATCGCACAAATTAAAATTAAAATGATTCCCACAGGATCCTGACCACATTCATCCTATCCCTGTACCGCGTTTTCGTGGACCTGTACTTCACTTACATGGAGATCAACCCGATCGTGGTGACGGGCGAGCGGCTGTACCTGCTGGACCTGGCCGCCAAGCTCGACCAGACGGCCGACTTCATCTGCGCCAAGAACTGGGGCGAGATCACATTCCCGCCGCCGTTCGGACGCGACGCCTACCCGGAGGAGGCGCATATCGCAGACCTGGACGCCAAGAGCGGGGCCAGTCTCAAGGTTATATCACTTGTATATTTATTTAAATTTAGTAATAGACAGGGGACTATTGAACTATTAAAACCAGTGGTCCAGTTTAGAAAGAAATAAATAAAGGCACATTTATTTGTGACACAAGACAACGGACATACTCGCTTAACAAAGAATTACACATACAATTTTTTTAACTGATCTATAGATCATTTTAAATTAATATGATTAAAAGTCACAATCTATTTTTTTGGATTAAGTCGTTTTAATTATAAAGGTGCGACATATTGAAGTATAATAAAAAAACATAGTAAAATATTTATTGATTCTTTCCTTAGTTTAGGTAACAAACAAAAGATTTTTATATAAATTACAAGTGCTAAGGCTAAGATATGGCAATAATAAGAAACGGCCGGTGCTTACACTAGAATAGTGTTATATTTAATGTTCATTTAACAATATATAATTGATTGTATTACAGTTGACGATACTGAACAAGTCCGGTCGCATCTGGACGATGGTGGCGGGCGGCGGCGCGTCCGTGGTGTACACGGACACCATCTGCGCGCTGGGCGGCGCCGCCGAGCTCGCCAACTACGGCGAGTACTCCGGCGCGCCCACCGAGAGCCAGACCGCAGACTACGCCAAGACCATATTCAGCCTCATGTGCAGGGACAAACATCCCGACGGGAAGGTACGACGCGCACGCACACATGTACACGTACAGGGTATATCGAGGCGGCGAACGAAAACTAAGTGGCGGTTTTAGTGAGTGCTAAATTTTTTACAAAAAATGCGACAATTTTTTTTTGTTTTTTTTTTTCTATTGTACTTAAGTAGTAAATACATAGTTTTTTCTAGAATAATATGATGCACACATTTATTTTAAACAAGCTATGTTAAAATAGCACTTGCAAAAATATTATTTTAGCAAAAACTGGGGATATACCACCCAAACTCGACGATATTTATAAAATAATAAAAAAAATGACGCGTTTCTTTACGAAATTTTTAATTAAATTGTGTTTGTAGTCACTAAAACTACCACCCAGTTTCGTTTTCGGTAGCACTCTTGATACACCCTGTATATAGGTGTGATATGTGCCTAATTTGAAATCGTGCGTGCGTGAAGTGGTATACTTCCACAAATAATATTAAATAATGTGATGTAACATTCCAGGTGTTGATAATAGGCGGCGGCATAGCGAACTTCACAAACGTGGCGGACACGTTCCGCGGCATCATCACCGCCATCGAGACGTACAAAGACGCGCTGCTGCAGTACAACGTCACCATATTCGTGCGACGCGGCGGACCCAACTACCAGGAGGGACTGCGGTAACTACTGCTTATATACTACACCACACTCGCTATATACTACGCCCCTTTACATCACTAATTACTTGTGACTTAGCTATCAGAAATTATGCAAGACTTTTCGGTCTCATAAATACACGACACTCGCATACATACTCACATTTACACTTCGATCAAATATACACTAGATACAACATGAGCGCTTAGAAAATGGCACCAAAAAAGAGTGCTTTAAGCACTCTTTCGCCTTCAGTCACGCACCGACCGTTGCTTCTAAAACATCGCAGAACTTTAGACATTATTATGTGAAAAGCTACTTTAAGCTCCAGGAATAAGGTGGAATCTTTTTTTTTTTTATTGCAAGGAATGGCGAGACGAGCAAGCCGTTCGCCTGATGGTAAGCGATACGACCGCTCATAAACAGTAGCAACATTCCACTGCGCTCGCCATCCTGAGACATAAGATGTTAAGTCTCAATATGTCCAGTAGTTACTCTGGCTACAATGTCCTTCAATCCGAAACACAACAGTGCATTTACGCAGTGTTGTTTCACGGGAGAAATAGACATTGCGGTGGTACCTACCCAGATGGCCTCTCACATATGAGAGACCTACCACCAGTAAACTCTGTGTTAATATATTTGGAATATATGATCTTTTTGTTTACTTTTTTTATATCATGCATCGGTGCCACATATTAACAGAACTTTTACAGGGAACTGTGTATCTAGTGTATATTTGATCAAACCATTTACATCACTAAATACTGTCTTGGGTGTATGGGTGTCTGTGAGACTTTTTAGTCTCACAGACACCCATACACGAAACAAATGCAATGAAATGAAAATGCTTCATTATCTATTATTTAGATTCAGTTACTTTTTTATCTACTGGTTCATAAGTTTGTCGTTACCAGATAAGAGTGGCAAAGAAGTTTTAGTGTTGTTCTTTTCAAAAAATGTTTATAATAGAGTGATTATACACGAGTCGCAGGTTACTTTAATTTAGAGCAATTTTCAAATGTTTTATAAAAATCAATTGACTAGTAATAATATTGGTTAAGTCAACTTATACAGCTGATATTAAATCGCCCAGAAACACTTGTGAGGCTCACAAACATTTATCAATGCGGGGATCGAATCCGCAGCCGCTCGTTTTACAGCCAGTACGGTATTAATGTATTGTTAGGCCTACAAACATTTATCAATCCGAGAATCAAACCCACAACCACTCATGCCATCGCTAACTAACCAACGCATATACCCCTGCAGTCAGATGCGCGAGGTGGGTCAGCGGCTGCGCATCCCGCTGTACGTGTTCGGTCCGGAGAGCAACATGACGGGCATCGTGGGGCTGGCGCTGGGCCACGCGGCCATCCCGCGCGACCACCAGCTCGACTACGCGCCCAAGCAACTGCCCAAGCCCAAGCCTGGCGTGAGTACTGCATACTTACACTTATATTTTTATATATTTATTAAACTTCATATAAAAGAAAGAAAAGTTTACTGTTGGTACAAATACAAAAGCAAAATAAACAAAATAATAATTCTAATATAAGGTATTTACATATAAAACAACAAAATATTATTCACCTATACAATGATAACAAAAAACAATAATATTCTCTGTTAGTATTTGTGCCAACAACAGGAACAAATATACAAATGTATACAAGGCGGACTTAATGCCTGTAGTATTTTCTCTCAGTTAGGTGATGCAGAGATGGGCAGAAGTAGGTGTACAAAAACTTAATTAAAATATAAGAAAAGTAGAAAAACTAGATAATTATACAAATAATTAAAAATTATATTATATATGTATATTATACGAATTACAAATGTATGTATATACATACATATACAAAAGACTAATGAGAGGATCCTGCAAGTTCTTTGAGCAGCATTTAACAAACCTTCATTTATTCCGCACTTTTATTTATTTTATAAGAATCTATCTTGATTATAAGCAGCTACTATTACTCTTCCGGCCGTATTCATTCACATTTCTATTAACTATTTTAGTTATAGATAGTTATGAATTATGATTTTTAAATTAAATTCAAGCGAAGAAAACGAAACATTTGATAATTCAAATGGTTCTTAAATCTGTCTATAATTTCCATATATTTTTTTCCTTCCAAATTGATAAACATGAAATACTGCTTATATAACTGATTAGACAAAATTAAAAAAAAAATGTGTAAAATGCAGTTAGAAAGCTAAAGTTCATATAGGAACACAGCAACAATAAATAATGAACATAACGTTTGTTCCTCCACAGCCGGCGCCTAAGCTGGACATCCCGGAGCTGAATCACAAGCTGCTGGACCTGGTGTGCTCGCAGGCGCCCACGCGCGGCGACCTGGGCCAGGCCGTGGCCACCAACATGCCGCTCTTCACAGACCGCACCAAGGCCATCATCTGGGGCATGCAGAACAGGGCCATACAGGTACCGTCATCATACTCCCTATAGTAAACCAACAAAAATATCTATAAATTTTACTATGACTAACGCCCGAATACTGGAACGCAAGTTAAATATAAGTTGCACTTAAATACGTTAATCCCGCTTAAATGTACAGTCAGCAACAAAAGTCACTACACAGTCACAAGATTTGGAATTGTCTTATCAACCAAAATAATAATTATTTTCAATATCGTATGGCACTTCTAGGCATATATGACTTTACTTAGTTATATTTAAGACAACAGAGTAGTACGTACAAATTTTAATTCATAAAAAGGTTATCAAGAAATGTGAAGTGTTCAGCGACTAATGTTGCTGACTGTACCGGCTAAGTTGGTCGTGCACTGTTATGAGTAACTTATTATTTGAATGGCGTTCCAGTATTCAGGCGTAAATTGCTTACTAATTTCTCAGCTCACACTATGTGGTGGACTATGACCTAACTCCTCTAAAACGAAGTCTCAATAGGGTTGTAGACTGATTTTAGAGATAGCTTTTATTTCGAAGATAAACCCTATATGAACAAAAAATAGATAATATAATTTTATTAAAATATAGGATAAATTTAAATAAAAAAATATGTTATAAAAATTCCCGCTATACGTTTCAACTTGTTACGTAACTATAATCTACGTCAACGATCGGTAACAGTCTCGCGTTCTATGAAAATGAACTAAGTTTTTCATCTTGCCGCCCGTTCAGTGACATAATGAATAAAACGTTTTAAATTATTTTCATTTAATTTATTTCGAACAATTAAAGTCTCAATATATTATATTTGGTTTTAAAAATATTAATGTGTTTGAAATAAGAAGCTAATTTGAGATAGTAGTCAACATCTCTAATGAAGAGTTCAATGCTCAGCAATTATAATGGAAACTCACATAATTACCATAAATATCACAACAAATGTATATTTTTTGTAGCAATCGTTACAAATTACCTAAGTTTGCCTATTAAAGGAGTTTGTGGACAGCAAGTAGTGTTGGCGCCTGTGTAACAATGTAATGTGTATTGGGCAGGGCATGTTGGACTTCGACTACATCTGCCGGCGCGCCGAGCCGTCCGTGGTGGCCATCGTGTACCCCTTCACCGCCGACCACAAGCAGAAGTACTACTTCGGCAACAAGGAGGTCTTCATTCCAGGTCAATAACTCACTATACCTTACACCCCCCACTAAATCTTACTAGCACATTATTATTTCTCTGTTTTTTATTTTTATGTATATAAATTATAAAAAATAGCCTCGGTGGCGTAGTTGTACTAGAGTACGGTTACAAAGTTGGGGTATCGGGTTCGAATTCTGGGCTGGGCAAATATTGAATTTTCTATTCATTATCAGCCCAGAGTCAGGAATTTGTGCTCGATATCGCGATAGGCTCGCCACCGAAATGTGGGTGACCTGGCACCTCTGACTAACCCTTCTGGGAATAAGGCGTGAGTTTGTGTATGTAAAAAATAATCTATTTACCCTCCAGTGGTTACAAACCACATTTATTTTTTAATGATATTAGTAGTGGAATGAAGTATATTAATTTGTTATGTAATGATGTGCAGTGTTCTCTGACATGGACGTGGCGATGCGCAAGCACCAGGAAGCGACGGTGCTCGTCAACTTCGCGTCCTTACGGTCCGCATACGACTCCACCATGCAGGTCAGATACACGCATTTTAAACCTTCATCATCATCATCATCATCTCAGCCGCGGGAAGGCCACTGGTGAACATAAGCCTACCCGTAATATCTCCACATATAATTGTTGGAAGCGACATGCTTCCAACGACTTGTTGCAACTACAAACCTTGATAGGTTTTTTACCATTTCCAATTTCAAGTTTTCTTATTGCTAGTTTTAAATTTTATTGTTTTTTTATAATTCTTTAAAACCTGTAAATAGTAGCAAAGTAGTAAGTTGAATAAATTAAATATATATATATATATATATATATATTCTTCTTTGAAGTCAGATTAAGTTATTTTAGTAAACTTATCAACTTATATGCCTTAGTACAATTGTCTTTCACAACAAAAGAAAATAGACGTAAAGTTTTACCACAATCGCTACATAACTATGTATAATTATACTATGCTGCGGTGATTAGTACTTACTGCTATGAGGCTTAAGTTCGAAATATTTAGTCACGCCCTGTTTTGTGTTGTATGTATTGGAGTTGTATTGATGATGGTACTGACGCATCGTGGTGTTGCAGGCGATGCAGCATCCGCAGATCAACACGGTGGTGATCATCGCCGAGGGCATCCCAGAGAACATGACGCGCAAGATCATCAAGCTGGCTGACACGCGCGGGGTGAGTTACACATTTACTTTTATTTGCTCAATACAGGGTGATATTCACATCGTACCTAGAGAATAAGAGTGACATAACAAAAAAAAATATTGGGAAACGGTTCATCAAAGATTTGTAACATAAGATATTTAGTTCTTATGGAAGATACATCAAGAAGACCGATTCATACATCTTTTTGCCTTTGATGCGTCAATAATATCCTTCTTTAATAACGAGTCGACAGATCTTATTGAGCCAAAATATGATAAAAAGGCAAAATCATTTTTTTTTATTGGGTCACTCCAATTCTTGAAATGCGATCAGGTATTTAATTTATACCATATGTTCCTAACCACCCCAGGTAACATTGCCAAGTTCAAACAAAAACTGCCTGATATTTTTGTCAAAGATCGCGATTTTAATTTTCAAGGCTTTTGATCATCAATCCCTGTAGATACCGAGTCTTTTTACGGCTTAGGTAATTTCCGAACCGAAGTGAAGTTCAGCTAAGCGGTTAAAATACTCGTATTGATATGGGCAGCCAAAAATCGTGAAAAGACAAATATATACTAAAAGTAAATAGCTTATTTTGTTTCAAAATTTATTCCACATGTGATTTATCTTACTTAGATTAACTTCCTTAATATAAACTTTTTTAAGGTACTAGAAGTATCGGCAGAATTCTAATTTTCACAGTTTAGTTTATGTTACAATATATTGAGTAAATTCACAAATATAAATGATACCAAGAAATCAACATTTCACACCTTTAAAGTAAAACCGTTACTAAACGAAAAATAGTATGGATTGAGTTATCAATGCTATCCATTTATAATACACATAAACTGCGACATAAACGTGTCAAAAAGTAAACAGAGGTCTATATTAGGACCTCATCAATATAAAGAACCCCGCACTCAGATTGTATTGACAAAAAACGGTGACTTTTTTCTAATAATATTGGCTCTCCTGTAAAATTTTATAATTTCGTTTAGTAACGGTTTTACTTTAAAGGTGCGATTTGTATTCCATAAGTACAGCTGAGCAGAGATGAGAGATTCGATGGCGATCGATAATGAACCATCAGTATGTTGATATGTGTGTGTGTGTGCGTGCAGGTGAACATAATCGGTCCGGCGACGGTGGGCGGCATCAAGCCGGGCTGCTTCAAGATCGGCAACACGGCCGGCATGATCGACAACATCATCGACAGCAAACTCTACCGCCCCGGCAGGTATGGCACGCACTTATACCGGGTATATCAAGATTGCTACCGAAAACGAAGCCGGGTGGTAGTTTTAGTGACTACAAATACAATACAACTGAAAATTACACAAAGAAACGCGACAATTTTTCAAAATCTTTTTTAGCGTCGTCGATTTTCAGTGGTTAATCCATAGTTTTTGCTAAAATAATAATTTAAAGCGTTGCATACCATGGCGTCTTGAAATATAAGAGTGTACACGTTTATTACAAAAAAACTATGTATTTATCACACAAATACGACCATATGAAAAAATAAATAAAATGACGCTTTTTTGCAATATTTTTTTGTTGTATTGTGTTTGAAGTCGCTTAAACTACCACCCGGCTTCGTTTTCGTTGTATACAACTCGACGAAGAAGACTACTTGCGGTTGTAATTGCAATAAAATAAAAATAATAGCTATATAAAATGGTGAAGGAAAACTTCGTGAGGAAACTTGCATGCCATAGCGATTTATGAGAATTTCTATGGTACATATAATATATGTAAGTCCGCCAACATGCACTAGGCCAGCGTGATTGACTATATGGCCTAACCGCTCTTAATCTAAGAGTAAAATTTTTGGAATTGCTTATATTTTATGGATAGACCCTATAAACACGAAAATAATAATTTTAATACTTTGTAAATACGCTTGCAATTTATTTAAGATATTTATATAAACGCCAATCTAAGAGAATTGTCTGTGTGAATTAAGCCTATTAATAATTATTATAAAATTCAAATCGAATACCGGATTATACAAATTGCAGGTAACATCTGTAGTCTGTCAAAGTGTAAATCTGTTCATTGAGCTCATGCTCAATTATCAGATTTTAGAACACTTTGACAGTTGTTTGTTCACACAAACAACTCTGTGCGTAAACGTACTTGTGTTAAATGTCGAAAAATCATTTTAACCAATATTATATTTGAGGAGTTTGCATAAACATTTAAGACTAGGACCTTGCATTGTGAAGTGTTTGAATAATACTTAACCACTGCCCCAAGAATCGAAGTTTTTATTTGGAATTATACAAAAACAAACATCCTCTATAAGTACAAAAAATTGTTTACACAAAACTATTAACACACCTGGAAAACGACGAAATGATATTTTAAGATTATAATCTTTCCTTCACAATATTTACATAAATCTTAAAATAAACTACAGTTTTCACACATTATTTTTATTTGACAGATTGATCAATTAATTATAATAATTAATAAACAAAGCAATGAGTATAGCACAATAGAATTTTCTTAATATTACATATATATATGATTGTGTGTTCAGCGTGGCGTACGTGTCTCGGTCTGGCGGCATGAGCAACGAGCTCAACAACATCATCTCGAAGGAGGCGGACGGCGTGTGTGAGGGCGTTGCCATCGGCGGAGACAGATACCCCGGCACCACCTTCATCGACCATCTGCTCAGGTAACACTTGTACCAACTCATATGGACTCACCACACATCAACATATAATCATGCTCGTGGAACATATCATACAACCTCTTGTTTCAAAGTTACATAATTTTTCCATATTTTATTTCAAAGAATACAAATGTCTCTAGATTACACCTTTCACTTTCATTCACCAATTTCTAGATTACACTAAGAATGCCCTTGCACTCCACAGTATTCATGGACAAATCATTTACTGTCCAAGCTGTCCGACTGTGGAACTCTCTACCAGCTGAGTTGCGACGGGCTGAAACACTGTCATCATTTAAAAGAAAAGTCAAAGAACATTTCCTCTCACAAGAGTGTAGCTGAAATAATTTGTCCATTCTCTTCTTGATATATTTTAGGATAGGTATATAATATGTTTATGTATATGTATATATTATAGGTATGTTTGTATATGTGTATGTATATGGATATTTATATATATTTTGTGTGTTTATTTTATATTTTTAGTTATTAATTGTAGATTATTATTATTTCTTTTACGCCTTAGACTGCCCTTTCTATCTCCTGTTAGTATATCCATCCCATGGTTGCCTGTAAGAGATTACCTAGTGTGATAAGGCCGCCACTTGTACTATTTTTCTTATTGTATAATATCTACATAGTATTTCTGTACAGTGCAAAAAAGAATTAAATAAATAATAAATACACCTGTATTTGCAGAGAAAAAAGAACTATTGGCAGTCGTGAAAAAATCATGTTAACAAAGAATTTTATAAATTCATTCTGAATTAAAAAAGTTGAAACGTTCCATATCTTGCAGTGAAACTAAAAAAGGGATGCAATACAAATACTAGTGACATCACTATACTTTATAATGTGCGTGTGTGAATGAGACGGCAATGCACTCTTTATTTTAAAACCTTAATATTTCTCTTATGTTACAAGGTATAGTCTGGCACAAAAGTGTTGGAACAGAACTAACCCTTTATTTCACCTGGCAACACTATCACATCTTTCACATTTGTGAAGTTTGGTTGTATTTCGCATTAAAGTTATCGTTTTTATAAAAGTATTTCCAGTTATATCGTTTATTATTAACGTATATAACTTAATTCTTTATTAATTAATATTATTAAGCATCAGAATGAAAATTCGAACGTTAAAGGGATGCCATAAAAACGGCTCAGTGGCGCCTCTATTTATTTCTACATTTATTTGCCAAGCTATATTTTAATAATATTTTCACAGATTTTTTTTTATATAAATGCAATTATTATTTATTCGCAATAAAATAAAATATAATGCATGTTAGTAAATGGTATATTGTACGTGTTATGTACGTTGCAGGTTCGAGGCGGACCCGCGCGTGAAGATGTTGGTGTTGCTGGGCGAGGTGGGCGGCGTGGAGGAGTACCACGTGTGCCGCGCCATGCGGGACGGAGTCATCAAGAAACCCGTCGTCGCGTGGTGCATCGGAACATGCTCCGGTATACACTCGGCTTTATTATATTCTATGTAGAACACCACGAAAAAAAATAACAAATATCTAATGTAATACGGGTACAATCTGTGGCCCTATTGCATAAGGTAATCTCTTACAGGGATTACAGTTCAAGGTGCATAAACACTCACACATGATTGTACTAACATGTCGGCTTCATCCTATAGTGTCGTGTGTTAAATATACATAATAACAGAAATTTATAGACTAATGAAATTGTGGGCTTATAAAGGAAGTGAAAATGGCCAATTTCGCCCTATTTGTTTTCAGAATAAATCCGTACTCCTTCAATCTATAAAATGGCAAAAATGTGGCTTTGCTTTGTAAACTTTCCCTCAAAATAAAATGGTATTGCAAAATTAAACAACGGTTATTAATAATTTATATATATTCGAACCATAATAAAACTGACATTCTGTAGTACCAATTAATATTTACATTAATAAAACAAACATTCTGTAGTATAATAAATATACATTTCTCCACAGACATGTTCACATCGGAGGTGCAGTTCGGTCACGCGGGCTCGCTGGCGGGCTCGGCGCTGGAGAAGGCGGTCGCCAAGAACGCGGGGCTGCGCGCGTACGGAGCCACCGTGCCGGACTCATTCGACGCGCTCGGAGCCGCCGTCAACCAGGTGTACCAGCGCCTCGTCCACGAGGGCAAGATCATCGTCAAGGAGGAGGTCGAGCCGCCCAAGGTGCCCATGGACTACGACTGGGCTAGGGTGAGCACACTTCATTTATTTTAAAATATAATGTTTCTACATTTTTTTTTATTCAAATTAAATTCCATTATAAATCGCTGGTCAGGCTGTGATGAACCTTATTATGTTTGCATTGAGCGGGAAAAACAAAACACGCGCTTTCCAACAGTGTCGGCGACCAAACTCATAATGAGTAGAGTAATGTCGATACAATCCGCACCACGCCTAAATAACCATCAGACAATTATTTTCTTGCAGTACAAATATAGAGCTGAGATAAGCTTATCGCGTATTTGTGAAATCGTATCTTAAATTATTAAAAAATGAATAAATGTTATGTATTGTTGCAGAAACTGGGCATAATCCGTAAGCCGGCTGCGTTCATCAGCACGATCTGCGACGAGCGCGGGCAGGAGCTGGCGTACTGCGGCGTGCCCATCAGCCAGGTGCTCGAGCGACAGCTCGGTGTCGGCGGCACCATCAGCCTGCTCTGGTGAGTGGCCCGCGCGGCTATGTACCCAAATACTATCCATAAATGTTGTGGCTAAGGTAGCCGATGTGTCACTTGCTGGCGCATCTCTGAGCGTCTTATTTATAAAATCTTGGTTAGTAGTTATCTCTGTAGCCGTACATATTATGTAAGAGTGTCGTTGTGTTCAGGTTCCAGCGCGAGCTGCCGGACTGGGCGTGCAAGTTCCTGGAGCTGGTGCTGATCGTGACGGCGGACCACGGCCCCGCCGTGTCCGGCGCACACAACACCATGGTCACCGCGCGCGCCGGCAAGGATCTCATCTCCTCCGTCGTCAGCGGCCTGCTCACCATCGTACGTACACGTACACGACGCATGTACACGCATACTTACACTCACACACATGCACACATCCACACTCGCACACAACACCATGGTCACCGCGCGCGCCGGCAAGGATCTCATCTCCTCCGTCGTCAGCGGCCTGCTCACCATCGTACGTACACGTACACGACGCATGTACACGCATACTTACACTCACACACATGCACACATCCACACTCGCACACAACACCATGGTCACCGCGCGCGCCGGCAAGGATCTCATCTCCTCCGTCGTCAGCGGCCTGCTCACCATCGTACGTACACGTACACGACGCATGTACACGCATACTTACACTCACACACATGCACACATCCACACTCGCACACAACACCATGGTCACCGCGCGCGCCGGCAAGGATCTCATCTCCTCCGTCGTCAGCGGCCTGCTCACCATCGTACGTACACGTACACGACGCATGTACACGCATACTTACACTCACACACATGCACACATCCACACTCGCACACAACACCATGGTCACCGCGCGCGCCGGCAAGGACCTCATCTCCTCCGTCGTCAGCGGCCTGCTCACCATCGTACGTACACGTACACGACGCATGTACACGCATACTTACACTCACACACATGCACACATCCACACTCGCACACAACACCATGGTCACCGCGCGCGCCGGCAAGGATCTCATCTCCTCCGTCGTCAGCGGCCTGCTCACCATCGTACGTACACGTACACGACGCATGTACACGCATACTTACACTCACACACATGCACACATCCACACTCGCACACAACACCATGGTCACCGCGCGCGCCGGCAAGGATCTCATCTCCTCCGTCGTCAGCGGCCTGCTCACCATCGTACGTACACGTACACGACGCATGTACACGCATACTTACACTCACACACATGCACACATCCACACTCGCACACAACACCATGGTCACCGCGCGCGCCGGCAAGGACCTCATCTCCTCCGTCGTCAGCGGCCTGCTCACCATCGTACGTACACGTACACGACGCATGTACACGCATACTTACACTCACACACATGCACACATCCACACTCGCACACAACACCATGGTCACCGCGCGCGCCGGCAAGGACCTCATCTCCTCCGTCGTCAGCGGCCTGCTCACCATCGTACGTACACGTACACGACGCATGTACACGCATACTTACACTCACACACATGCACACATCCACACTCGCACACAACACCATGGTCACCGCGCGCGCCGGCAAGGACCTCATCTCCTCCGTCGTCAGCGGCCTGCTCACCATCGTACGTACACGTACACGACGCATGTACACGCATACTTACACTCACACACATGCACACATCCACACTCGCACACAACACCATGGTCACCGCGCGCGCCGGCAAGGATCTCATCTCCTCCGTCGTCAGCGGCCTGCTCACCATCGTACGTACACGTACACGACGCATGTACACGCATACTTACACTCACACACATGCACACATCCACACTCGCACACAACACCATGGTCACCGCGCGCGCCGGCAAGGACCTCATCTCCTCCGTCGTCAGCGGCCTGCTCACCATCGTACGTACACGTACACGACGCATGTACACGCATACTTACACTCACACACATGCACACATCCACACTCGCACACAACACCATGGTCACCGCGCGCGCCGGCAAGGATCTCATCTCCTCCGTCGTCAGCGGCCTGCTCACCATCGTACGTACACGTACACGACGCATGTACACGCATACTTACACTCACACACATGCACACATCCACACTCGCACACAACACCATGGTCACCGCGCGCGCCGGCAAGGATCTCATCTCCTCCGTCGTCAGCGGCCTGCTCACCATCGTACGTACACGTACACGACGCATGTACACGCATACTTACACTCACACATATGCACGCATCCACACTCGCACACAACAGCAATGTGAGGAGTGTGTTGCGGGATTGAGACGTGTTGATGTTGCATGTTGCATGTTGCAGGGCGACAGGTTCGGCGGCGCGCTGGACCGCGCGGCCGCGGACTTCTGCGCCGCGTACGACAAGGGACAACACCCGCAGGAGTTCGTCAACGAGAAGCGCGCCAAGGGAGAACTCATCATGGGCATCGGACACAGGTACACACACACACACACACACAGTATAGCGACATTCATTTACAAGCTAAAGTACATCAAACGTAATTATTATTCATTTCATGCAGGTCGCTGTGACGCTGTAATGATTAATAAATTATTCAATTCAATTCATATGATTATTTTTAATAAACTATCACGAACTTAGTCCCGTCTCAAAATGTCACAGGAGCAACTAACGCCACCATGAGATAAATAATCCACATTCAATGTAAAATGTATAAATAAACTTACTTTGTGTCATCAGAGTGAAGTCGATCAACAACCCGGACTCGCGCGTGCGCGAGTTGAAGGCGTACGTGACGTCACGCTGGCCCGCGTGGCCCGTGACGCGGTACGCGCTGGACGTGGAGGCCATCACCACGCGCAAGAAGCCCAACCTCATCCTCAACGTGGACGGCATCGTCGCCGCCGCCATGGTCGACCTGTTCAGGCACTGCCAGCTCTTCACGCAGTCAGTATCGCATACACATATTCTCTCAACAAATGCAGTAGGTCCATCGCAAAGCATAGGCCTATCACAAGAATTCAACGGTAGCGGTCTGCATCGAGCGTTTTAAATAGTTTGTTCATGTTGATAATTAATCAATAATTTATAAATACCTAAACCCCGTAGTAAAGTGTTACCTCGGGAGTATTACAAACACGAAAGACTTTTTGGCACAACGCCCACACAAAAATGTCAGGTATCGAACCAACGTCCTCTCGTTTCATAATTTGCATCTGTGAACAAAATATTTTCAGTTTATGAAGCCCCTTAATATCTGATTCTCCAATGATTGTCGTTTATAATATGAATGCGATATGACTTGCAGGGAGGAGGGCAACAACTACATCCACATAGGCTCGATAAACGCGCTGTTCGTGTTGGGCCGCACCATCGGGCTCGTGGGCCACTACCTCGACCAGAAGCGCATGAAGCAGCCGCTGTACCGCCACCCCTGGGACGACATCACCTACATGTCGCCGCTCCACTAGCCACCCCCACCCCCACCACCCCACACGCACACCGCCTGCGTACACACAATACACGATCACTGACACTTTTCTCATATATTTACAGTTTTTTTTTTCTACACTTTTCTATCGCAACTATCAGTTTCTCGTCTCGGAGAAGTTTTGGGTAATCTGTCCGTTTCATTGTTTTCGCGAATATTTCTATTGAACTTGCATTTTCTATTTTAAAGCATTTACATTAAAACTCGCTTTTATCGTGTATTTAATGTTTACCAGGCGAGTCGGGCTAGTTGCTAGCGAGAAAGATAAATTATTTTCTTACACTAACATTTTGCCTTGAAATGTAGACATTCGAAAATAATTTATTCCGGACGCACTCTACTTTAAGATGTTAGTTTCTGTAGATAATAACAGAGGCGGATCGAGTGAGGAGGCGCGGCGCGGGGTCGTTGTTCTCACGTCATTAGATTAGTTAATGTAGGTATTTATTTAATAAATTTAACTTAGAACAAATGCTAGACTCTTAAGCGGCTGAATTGTGAGCACAACAATATATTGTATATTTTGAATTGAATGTTTTATATAAATCTTACCAATCGATTTAATTATACTAAAATATAACTGTAAATGATATTTGTTATGAATAAATAAATGAATATAATCCGTGTAATTCTGTCAGGGCCCACGACCCCCACTACCGTCCGTCTCTGTGTGCTGCCTTAAATTGCTGGAAGATATCGACATAGAGAGATGTGTTTGTATGTACGTAGCGCACGTAATCTCTGCAAACAACGCTTTACCACAAGCGGCCTCGGCCTACTCAACTCAAAATATATCCGATTTAATACAGATTATGATCCTTAATATTGCACTTATTTTAACTATTTGAAATATATAATGTTGCCTGCACGGCTAAATACAACGAATTGAAACGAGTTGCAGTGTCGGGCGCCGTTCGAAGTGTGGAGCGAGTTATACGTTACGTAAGCATGTAAGGGGTTGTTAACTGTATAGAATTATTTTTTATCTTCAAGTGTAAGGAAATTGCTTTTTTACGAGAAAACATCATTCCATACCTCATTTTATTTATAAACAGACACGCGTGTTGAATTTATCCATTGTATATTTACGCTCTTTGCTCGATAATTCTGACGTCATCCTTCAGGAACAGTACGGACTTCCAGATCGATGTAAATGGACCGGACTGTGTCTTTGGGATGCAACTTTATAGTAAAAATTTTTGAAAATTGCTGTTGTTTCTAGATGAGTCAATAAAGGGATATATTGAACGTTCAATGTACAAACATGACGTCCGAACAGATTTTTATGGAAACATTAAAATGCGCTAGGCGGGGCGCGTCTCCTGCGCTGCGGACATTCTGTTTCGTGTTTTTGGGAAAAATACTTGCATAAATATGGAAAGAAAATAATTTTAGAAATACTATTTATTTTTATAATTATTTTTATTTCGTATCGTCGATCTTGCAGCGTCCAATTGTGAACATTTTCACGTCAATGTTATTGTCACGCTTTGGAGTTAGGAGACGAAATATGTCTTGGACTTAAACGAGTGACGTCACGCTCTCTTACTGACGAAAGTTTTTCACAAGGATCTATGTTGCACAGAATCGGTAGCAACGTAGAACTTTGTCCATGAGCGAATATTTTTCTCAGCACACGTGTACGGCGCGGCCATGCAGGCGAGCCGGCCCGCAGCGCGAGTACAATTATTTATATCGTTTAACTTGTTGCTAGATCTGTTAAGCTCGTGAGTTATTTGTAATTTATATTTTGTTCTAATATTGGTTATTGGGTAATGTGATTCTTTACTAGTAGCGCGAGCGCGTCGCACAACGGGACATCTTGGACTCCAGTATTCGCGGCAAATGTTTGGTGTGTCCACGACTTACATTATTTATGAGATCTTGCCAAAATAGGTGCAATTTATACGCGTTTATATTACTAATTTGTGAATGTATTAGCGACCAATATTTCGCCAACGCATATAGTATTCCGAGTGAATCGATTCGCAAGTAATTCGCGCCTTTTGGACAAGGTCTTAAACTATTACGTAGGTATGTACTACTACTGTAGTTTCTGGGTGCTAAGTGTCAGTTAAGGCACATCTCACGTCGACTGCCGCACTTATCTCGAATGTTGGTTGAAGGAAGTCGCAAAACTATTGCCCGTACAGTGTGCCGCGCTCGCTGGCGGCCGCACACTACTACATACAGCTGGCTTGTGCTCTACTGAGCCAACCTTTCTACTATCAAATACATTAGATTAGGCTGTATGGCTTAGACCTTTGCCTTTCCTTCAGGATAAATAGAAAAAAACAATTACTGGTAAAAAAAACTGTCAGTTTATATTGACGCTGGGCTTGGTGGAGCACAATTTAGCACGTGCGCTGTGAGTTGTGACTGTACGTGATGACAACTATCCCCAAGCCTTGTAAGCGAACAGTTACTACTTATTGAACGTGATACGAAACACGCATTTACTGCTTTCAATTCAAATGCGTTTTTCGCGCGCTTTTAGTGGAAGGTATTACAAGGTTTGGTGGAGTGGAGCGCGTGCGGCGGATGTCGCGCGCTTGTGTAAGAGTCGAAATGTCATCGAGTTACTTGTATACAGCTGCAATAAATGAGATGTCTCTGAACTATGTGTTTTATTCATCTATAGAAAATATGAACCTATTGTGACCTTTAAATTAAAGAGGTCACACGATTTACACGCATTACCAATGCTAAGATCGAACCCGTAATCTGATGCGGGAAGCAAACTTATTAAAATACATAAGCAATTAACCACATATGTATCATTAATTCCGTATGAGAAATATTATAAATATATACCGAATATCTACCTACACAAAATATGTGTAGTGTACTTTGTTGATGGTTGTCCAATGTTCTGGCAGTAAAGGAGCATATCGGAATCACTGAGATATTGTTTTAAAGCAACTTTAGAAACTGTCAACGAAGAAAACAAAGTTATCTACACCTTCTGGTACGGGAGCTAGCAACGTTTGAAAAGTAAGAATTTTAGGTCAGCTGATTTTGTGATAAGTCGTCCTTCTTGCACTTTCGGTTAGAGTCTGGGCTATCTGGCTGGCGGTAGTGGTTGCGTTCATTAGTGCGCATCCTACCTGTCCAGGTAATAATCCTGGATTTTAAAAGCATTTTAGAAGGCGTAATTTTTGATTTTTTGTTTTTAAATAAGTCTCTCTGACATACTTTTTTTTATTGCCAGACATCATTGACATTGCTAACTATGTGCTATACGCGATTTTATATTTTTTTTTATTAAAATTTTTAAGTATTTTATAATGTCTGTAATTTTAATATTATGTTATTTAAAGATAAGAAAAACTTAAAATAAATTTGCCAGACATTAATTCGATTGTTAAGTCTGGAATTAAAATGAAAAAGTCATGAAAAGTATTGCAGTATAATGCTAGTATTCGGAGAGAGACAGTTGCAGAATAAGTCGAGAATGATACAGAGAACCATTACAAAAGTAAATTACTTGTCACTGTACATGTAATAAAAAATAATAATAATATTCAAACACTACGATTATTTTTCCATTCCAAATCCCATGAATCAGAACTACATAGAGCTGTAGTACGAGCTGATCATAAATATACACCACTTAACCTGTTAGATTCCATGATGGACTTAAACCCGACCACTAACACACAAAAGCTGAATGCCTGGACACAAAAATCTCTCCACGGGAGACACCGCCTCGACTTAACTAATCCTATCGTTGACAAAATAGCTTCAAACGCGTGGCTTAAGCGAGGCGAAATGTTTCCCGAAACGGAGGGATTCATGGTTGCCATCCAGGACCAGACAATCGACGCAAAAAATTATAGGAAACACATAATCAAAGATCCTACAGTCCAAAATGATCTCTGTCGGCACTGTCATAGTAGTCCTGAAACAATTCAACATATAACCGGAGCCTGTAAATCTATAACCCAGACGGATTACAAACATCGACATGACCAAGTAGCTGCAATAGTACACCAATATCTTGCATACAAATACGAGTTAATAACAAATAAAACGTCATATTATAAATATTCACCCAAAAATATACTAGAATCGGACAACTACAAGCTTTACTGGGACAGGACTATTATGACAGACAAGACAATTCATCACAATAGACCGGATATTACACTACACGATAAAAGAAACAAAGCAGTTTTTCTAATTGATATAGCTATACCAAATACCCATAACCTACAAACAACATATATAGAAAAAATAGCAAAATATAACCTTTCTATAGAATTAAAAAGACAGTGGCGAGTTGACTCCGTGCGGACCGTACCAATTGTGGTGTCAACTATGGGTGTAATTCCTAAGTATCTTCATAAAAGTTTGAAGACACTCCAAATACATCCCCTAACATATACCCTCATGCAAAAAGCTGTCATTTTAAATACCTGCCGAATAGTTCGTAAATTCCTGTCAATAGAAACATTTTAATAAGCTCATCCATTATTTTTCTATTTCTTACGTGTTTTAACTATCATTTATTCATTATCAGTTTCGTTTTGGCCGCAAGCCTGCGTAGCTGATTATTTCGCCAGAAATAGTAGAAATTATTTTAAATACCATATAAATAATAATAATAATAATAATCATTCTAGTCAGAGCAAGTTTCCAAAAAAAATTAAGCATAAAAAGGAATATAAAATTAGATTAAAATTTAAAAAACAACACTTTTTATTTAAATTGTTCTGATTACTAAATGTAAATTATAAATAATTAATATTAAGTTTTTCAAGTTGTTTCAGCCCATAGTGACGTCACAAAAAAAAGAGGCATCTTCATAATCATCATCATCATCGTCGCTGTCTTTGTCAGTGTCATTCTTATCATCTTCTTGGGAACTTTCGTTATCTTCTAAAACTCTATCATCTGTAACAGAAAAAAAATAAACAGTGTAATTCTTCTTGTTCGTTATAAAACATTTTAGTTATTATTGATAAATATTCCATTTTACACTTACTTTGAATAATAATATCTGCAACTGAGGATGGTAATTGATCTCCCAAAAACCAGACAAAATCATATTTGTCACCGTTAATGGTCCAACCGAAAGCCATTGGAGATAAAGATGTTGGATGTTTTGAGTGAGCATTTCTCCAAATTTTCGTCACGTAACGAACCCTCAATAAATGCTGTTGCAATTCCACTTTACAGGGTGGCAAACTGGATGACTTCAGCTGTCTCTGTCGGAATACTAGCATCATACTGCAATACTTTTCATGACTTTTTCATTTTAATTCCAGACTTAACAATCGAATTAATGTCTGGCAAATTTATTTTAAGTTTTTCTTATCTTTAAATAACATAATATTAAAATTACAGACATTATAAAATACTTAAAAATTTTAATAAAAAAAATATATAAAATCGCGTATAGCACATAGTTAGCAATGTCAATGATGTCTGGCAATAAAAAAAGTATGTCAGAGAGACTTATTTAAAAACAAAAAATCAAAAATTACGCTTTCTAAAATGCTTTTAAAATCCAGGATTATTACCTGGACAGGTAGGATGCGCACTAATGAACGCAACCACTACCGCCAGCCAGATAGCCCAGACTCTAACCGAAGGTGCAAGAAGGACGACATATCACAAAATCAACTGACCTAAAATTCTTTCTTGAAAACGTTGCTACCTCCTATACTATTCATACACTGTAGAGTGTAGTGTATCAGCCCATATGGTCAACTGATCAGCGATTCACGTAATTTCTTGACGCGCCGGTCAAGTTACGTTGCGATTGCAATTGAGTTTACGTTTTGGTGCAAAATTGTATTCTTGTAATTGTTTAGCTCCGCGTTTAGTGCACTTTTGGCATTATTATACTGATAAGATTTGTAGGATGTTTCCTTACTACGAAAATCGAATCTGCACGTATGCTGGACGTTGTTAATCGGACTAAACTGTTATTTGAGACGTCAAATGAATATCTACCGATCAAGTTCCGATCTGAATCAGGCACATAAAACGCGCAGCAGTAGAATGCGACAAAGCGCTCGCGTATTTGATAGCAGTTGTAAATATTACAAGAATACGAAAAGCGCCGTTTTGATCGAAACTTAACCGCAACTGCACCGCAACTGAACTCATTTAATTACGTGAATCGCAACCTACATAGCATGATGAACTGATCACTTGTTAGGATGCAAATTGGGTAAAATTTAGAATAGGGTAGCACGATTTGGTGGGTTGCGGGGTGTGAAGGGGGGGAGAGAGAGTGTCCCATCTCACCTGGTACCACTCCCGTGAAAAGGTAATGCACCATTCCTGAGATATATCAATTTAAGTAACCTAACCTACAAAAACACTTGTTGTCAATACAAATTTGCTTCTGCAACGTCTCCGGCTTTTTATATACACTCTAGGGTTGGTAGCCAAAAGACTACGTGAAGTCGGGGTGCCCTGAGTCAGTTTTGGAGCACATTCGACCTAACCGATTCATAAAGTGGGTGCACTAACTTCTAAGGCGTTATAAAACATATTATAACACAACAAAACACAAACAAATCAATATTGGTATAACGCAGACACGAAATCCGCCAAAAACCATCAACAAAACATTCTTAATTTTTTGTTGACATTGACACCTGAATCAACTCACATAGTTTTTACGGTTTTTTACGTTCCGTTTCACCGATTTTTACACCATAGACTACATATTTGACTTAGTACTGATGATTTGTTTGTAAATCGCCCATAAAAACGTTCCGTTTTACCCAATATGTGATTTGAGGTTAGGAACTATTTATATTAATTTCTCGAAAACTATACATTTCCTTTGAATAGGAGTGATAACATTGTAATCAGGAACTCAATCCCTATCACCTGTGATCACTTTTAGCCCTCAACTCGTGCTACCCTGAACTAAAGTCCGCCCGTCACTTTTGATCGAACACGTGGGCGCATTCACAATAAAACCTCGCGAATGGCTAAACAAAATTTATCTATACAAAATCCACAAATCCAAATGGCACACAATGCAATTTTATAAAGCACTCCAGTTATAAATAAGATAGTAGGTAAAGCCAACTCACGTATTCGCCACGCCGCGCCAAGCTGGCCGGTCGTTTGGACGAGCAACAGCGGTAGTTAGCCACACAACACTTATCCAAGAAACGACCGAAATAAGATGAGTCTACAGCAACGGAACACATCCAGCTCGTTTCGAAGCGCGCAAGGGACTCGTCAGGGGTCGGCGCCGGACTGTGCGTCCCGAGACGACGAAATGAAAGGAACTACCCTCGACTGGACTTTATTTATGAGAAAAACTACAAAGAAATTACCTTCAGTAAATGTGTCAATTTTTACCGGATGTTTTAAACCAATCACATTATCAAAATATTTTTTAAGTAGGAATATGTAAGATGGGATATTTATGGCATGGATTTTATTAAACTTAAATAATAAGCAGATTAAAACAAAAAGTGATTATGTAAACTTTTATTTTTATTTAAATTTACTAACAGGTAAATTTATTTAATCCGCGATGACGAGGCTCCGCTGATAAAGTACCGAAAACATATTTCTGATAGTTGGCATTATGCACCCTTTCCATGAATAATTCCCAAATATAATCGTTGTATTATTAGTTTTCTATAGGGAAAAACGAAGGAAAAATAACACCTTTTTGAAGAATCGACTTCTTTTTCAAAACTTATTAAATTATCCGAAAACTTAGAAAGTTGCTCGATATAGAATGAAAATTAGAAATATAACTATTATGTCTAATATAGAGCTAAACCAGTACAATTGCTTTTCAAATAATTCTTCTATAATGTACATCATTATGTACAAAAAATAATAACTAAATTTTCCACCTTTAATTGAACCTTTAATTCATAAATGTATATTTCATATCGAACACATATCAGTACTTCATAATCTTTTGTACAATGATTATAATTATATAAATCAGCTGTAATAATTATTAATCACAATCATAAATCTAAATAAAACAAATATTGTAAATCAATCAATCAAAACAAATCAATTTATAAGGTGATTTCGTATCGATTTTTTAGAATAACAAAATAAATGAATTGTTTGAATAATGTTGTAAATCAAATGGTTATGTTTTTACACGCTTTTTTTGTTTTCAATAACCCTTGTAAGCGCACCCAAAATAAACTGAAGCCACGTCATCACCACAACAGTAACGCATCGAGCGATCTCACATTATGTACGTTTATAACAAAACAAGATTAATTTGGGTATAAAATAAACAGTGAAAAAAAAAAACCTATGAGCGATATATATTTCAACAATATGTATATATTTCCACAAATTCAGTTGTTCCCCATCGCACGATGCGTTGCTGCCATAGAAAAAAAAAACTATAAGAACATCTACAAAACATCTTACGAATACAATAAAACCTTAAAATAATGAGTTCTCGATTGAAACGTGTAAAAAAATTACTAACAATTAAAAAACTCTAAACTTTAAATTCATCTTAATAAATTAGAATTTAATCTATGAGTCGATAACAAAATAGCTCAAATATGCGACACTTATTCACACGCCCTACAAGCAGATGCAAAATGAATGCCATTTAATGACACTAATAATGTCGCAAACAATCAAACTTCATAACATATGTTTAATTCAAGGCTTTATAGACCACTTTAATTATTCATATCAACGTATTTAAGCGTCATACATATCGTTTTATTTATTATGAATTACAAAACACATGTCAATATAAAATGTTTAACAAAATATATAATTCGTATGAAATTGAACACAACAATTTTAACACAAAAATGATGACTATATGGAAATAATATAATTTTGAGCCATGTCGTAGCTTTCAGGAGTCGTAAATACAATTATATGGACGGGATAGACAGGATAAGTGATTATTTTTGTCGTGTAACAAATGTGAAAAAGTATCGCAAATCCGAGCACAACTTATAAAAATAACATTAACTATAATGAAAAAACTTTTGGTATGAAACATCCAATTGAAGTTGGATAGATTTTTATATAGTTATATAACTTCTTCCAAACATATATTAAATTGTTTATATAATACATTTCATATATCGGGGTGGGTCATATTCAGCACTCGAAGGCCCTGCTCGAAAACCGTCATACAAAATTAATATAAATGAAAAATAAATTTTAATAACGAATTTTTCTAAGGCATCTGTGATTAACTTCAAATTAAAACTTATTCTAACTAATATCGATTTTTTTATTTGATTATATTTATCAATTTGATTCGATATTCGATAATGTCTGACAAAAATATAAATAAGCATTCAAAATGCGAACATATTCAGTACAAATATGAATGAGTTTATGTCCGCTATTCACAAATGATAGGGACAGAAATAGTATGGATATCCAGGGCCTCGTGCTACCTTCCAAAAGGTACTCGTTAGTGGATACGTGACATGTTCAGTTGCAATCCAGTTCAGCTGCGATGCTACCAGCCGACCAACAATAAACAAATGTACATTCTCACCGCGCTGGATTGTGAACCTTCTTTGCTGACGTCACGACATCGTCATTTGGCGATCCACTGTTAGCAATTACAGTCATATTTTCAAATAAAATATATTGTATATATTTCTATTTTATCATCAATTGAAATGATAAAGGATTATTACGTTTTGTGAACACACCAAATCGTCGAAACCGACATAATTTCGTAAACTTTACATCGCAACAAATAGGTATTTGCTTCTAGTTTGCTAGAGCACAAAGTTTTCGAAACCCATCATAATGTGTAGTCATGTAATGTTTTATATTAAAATTTTACCAAAAACCCAGTATTACATGGACCACAAAGCGAAGTTACAACTTCAAGCTATTATAATATCAACATTTCCATACTTTTTTTTGTTTTTATAATACACATTGAACATTCAATAATATTTAATATTGGTACAAATATGTGTGATTGCTTGCAGTGGGCCTCCAGCTCGCGACGGTGGTCGGTCTCTCGTTAAATTAATATAACCTACAGTCAATAGCATGTTTCATCACTCCTTTGATCACTACAACACATTGGTCAATAGTCAATACAAAAGTGACTGAAATGTGAATATAATTCATTTCATATACGAATATTAAACTTTCCAAAGTCAATAATTATAGAAAACATTCCAAAGTGATGAAACACACCGTACAAAATGTGTCCGTGTGAGCGAGCTATCCACATTTCTCGCGAGTCGTTTACTAAACTGTGAAGCGTCCACATAAATATTATAAACATATTTTTATAAAAGTGCCACTACCAAAAATGAGTGTCTCAGATGTAGTACCAAACCAACGTTTAATTCGTTCGTTCCACCTGTTTTTATTCCGTCATCTGATAGTCCGATTAGCATCAATCCTTACGGGATTAAAGTGGCAATAATTCCTAATGTAGGAACTAGGAAGGACGACTATGCTTAATCAATAGAATTGTCATTCAAAAAAAAAAAAATCCAACCAATATAATATTTAAGTTAGTTATTTTTTCATTTAGGGAACACTTCTTAACCCCATTGTCTTTTAATAAAAGGAGTGCTCCTAATCTTGGAGGAATTATAAACAGAATTAGTAAGGATTTAGAAAAAAATAAAATCCTTGAGGAAAAATATGGACACACGCTCGCCCACGGACCGCCGTAATCTAAAGCCTAAATAAACGTCAGAGGAACAAGTGTAGTGTATAAATATATCCTATATACCGTACCTAGCAATGTACAGGCTATACAGACCTCCGCGGCCTCTATTATATATATTTTTATATTTATACAAATTTATTTAAACTATGCATTAATTAATTACATCTAATTACACGTTAAGACGATTACAATATGTTACAATAGAGGGCGTCGCGGCCGCACGGACTCGCTACGCTAGAAAATATTTCAACACATCGCCAACGTAGCTTTCAGATCAATATACAGCGCTAACTCACATCAATACGACTCGCTTGCGGTAATAACTAGTCGCATTTGTCCTATTGAACATAATGTTAGCACATTTGGTGAGTTACACAAAATATTTCTTATATAGTGTTATTTACACATACAGATTAGTCTAACGCAACATACTCGTAGACGAACATATACATTCGGAAGGTATCCCGCCCGGCCGCCGCGCCCGCACAATAAAATTAAATAAACATTGAGTTATATTTCTCTTATCTATACAGTATAATACTCATTTTATTTTATAATCTATGGAAATGTGCGACATAATTAATTGTCTTCTGTTTAGTTTCATACAGGACCTTATTTTTATATTTCACCATTTGGATAGTGATTCCGAATCACACACAAATATATTACATAATATATACATATGTACGCATATCATATTGTGTATACTAGAATGTATTAGGAAGCTAGTGTGATCCATTACAATATGTTGTCTAAATAGGAACTGTAGTTGGGATTCGCCAGTGCGATGATGCCCAAGGATGGGAGGATTTGACATAGTTTCGATAAATTCGAGACCCTAAGAAAAAAACACAAATACACCAAACTATATAAATATAATATCTAAGCTAATAATGTCACAGCAGGAAATGTGTATGTATGTGTATTCACAATATCGATAACACAACTAAATATCATTATGGTAATTATTAATTAAATTGCAAGAATAAAAATTGCTTGGCCTAAATTTTAACACCTTTACATTATGGAACAACTACAACAAAAATACTAATAATAATAACGAAAGTATCGAAAAATAGACAACATAACAATACTATAGATTTTTTCTAAAAACTCAATTGCCCCTTTTAAACGCACAAAAACTAGATATTACTGATACAGAAATCGATAAAAAAGGTTGAAAAACATTAATATTGATTCGGAATCATAACCCAAACGACCTTTCCGTAACATATCATAATGTCATACAAACAGCGTGTCATATGTAATATCTAGTGTGTGACGTCACAGTGTAGGCTCTCTACTCGCCACCATCAATAATTACAATATCCTACTCGCGGTCGAGTCATGACGACACGCACGCCTCCAGTGACGTCATCACACGCGTGCGTGCCAACGTGGGGCCACGCCTACTTGGAGCAATAGAATTGGTTGCACAAAAACGATGCTCATAGACCGACAATACAGATTTAAATTATAAATAATTTAGCAAGGAATAATATTTTTAATCAACATCGTTGACAAATCAACGGATTATTTTGAAGCGTAATTTTACAGTGGTTTTCTATGGGTCTCGGAATGGAATGGTAATATAATAAATTATTAGGGATAAAGTATTATAATAATATTGAAAATAATATTTACTAATTCCACAGCAATGATAGCGTAACGTAACGTCATCATCCACTAATTGGCACGCACGCGTGTGGACACATACGTCATAAATAAATCTATATGAATACAGAGCTTTTATAATACAAGTGTTATCGACATTAGTAAGCGTGGTGAATATACGCCAGCCGCTCCTTACTGTAGTGGGGACCACGAACGTTGCTTACTGTGGAGTGACACTACCTCGCCACGTGCCGTCTTCTGTGAGTCGCTAAAACAAACAAAATTATGTGAGCAACATAATAATAAAAACTAATTTATTTAAAAAATTGTGTGTTAAAGCCAGTGCTACGAATAATTATCAACAATCCCAATATATCGATAAATAATTCATATTCATATCGATTGCATCGATTCTCATCTGTGTTTAAATCGCGATAATTTAATCGAACACCTGGCCGTATCATCGGTACATATGAATACTTTGAGGAAGTTTGCAATACCTATTGTTGAGTGAAGGATGCGGTCGGCAGAGGGCGCGGCGATCACGTGTCGTCGTCGCGCTTGTGCTCTGGCTTGCGCGCCGCCACGATGGTGAGGTCGGGGCGCGTGCGCATCAGCTGCGAGGGGGACGTGGGCGCCGCGCCCCCCGCGCCCGTGCCCCCCACGCTCCCCGCGCCCCCCACGCCCCCCACACCAGCCAGCGCCGCGGTGACGGCGGAGCCGGGGGGCGTGGAGTCGTTCCCGCGGAGACTGTCGATGCTCGCCACGCGGATCGTCGGCCATTTACCTGCTGTAAAGTAGAACGCGTTTATCAGTTTTGTTGATAAAAACTAGCCGAAACATTATGTTTCCAATACGTAGCAGAGTCGTGACTTTATGAAATTAGATGCGATTATATTTAATATAAAATTGTCCCAATTTAATAGAGCAAAAAAACATCGACACATGTTATAATCAAAAGGGGTACCTCTACTACAAACTTAGGTAAACCAGCATGGGGCTTATCAATTTTTCATTAGGTATTATTATGTAACACTAGAAGGTGCTCACAGGTGGCGGTGGCGGCGGCGGTGGTGGCCGGCACGTTGAAGGGCTTGCTCTCGTGCGTGGTGATCACCGTCGCAGGGATCGGGTCCTCGTCCGTTATGCTGCCCACTAGCACCTTCTTTATCGTCTGGTATAAATTAAAAAATCATTATAAAAAAGTATGTAAATTGCGTAATGTCTGCTTGGTTCCAGGTACAGGAATATAAAATGGACTTATTTTATTTTTATTTTTTTGTCACCGACTAAGATCACACATGACATACATTTAGTTGAATACGTACAATTATAAACATTGCATCTTAAATTATAGATGTTATATTTAAGAACCGAAGAGGGGAGGGCTGTTATTCTCCTGGATTTTATTGAGCAAAAAGACTTGCTGCTCGTCTATTGGGCATGGCAGTAATGTGTATATGCAGTGGCTAGTGTGTAGCACCTTGTCGGGTGTCGCGGGCGCGGGCGGCGGCTTGCGGTTGGTCTTGGCGAGCGCGAGCGCGTCCGCACTGTACGTGCGCGCGCGCACCTTCAGCGACGGATCCACCTCGATTGGAATCGGCTCGAACTCTGTACGCGACATAACACGCATTATTATACACTCCAAGTGTTAAGAAAACTGAAGAAAAAATTGAATTTTGCTTAAAATTACATCTTTTTTTATTTAACGTATGTCATTACTTGGCAGAATTTGATCCCTATTAGCAATATTATCGAATGGTGCAATAATGCAGCATGTGTTTTTATTTTTCAAAATCATTGGATTCGATTCCTAGGTAGGCATTTTGATTTATCAAAAATCTAAGTATGCAGTTTAAGTTTTCATCAAAATCGGGCTCGTAAGTTCTTTGAGCATTTTTCGTTATTCCTCATAGTTCCGGATTTGGCCATCCACGCCCTCTTGAAAAAGTCATCCTGTACATCTTCCAAACTGGCGTCATTTAACATCTGATCGCGGCAAATGGAAGGAAAGGAGGCCTTTGCCCAGCAGTGGGAAATAAAGGGCTTATAATGAAAACAATTATACAGTCGCTCTAAGAACAAGTCGTCTTGACAAAAATATTTGAAATCTATTAGGTGTTGATTAAAAACTGGCAGCCTCCGTAGCGCGGTTGGTTAAAAGCTCGCTGTGAAATGAGAAACTAAGGGTTTGATTCCCGCACCAGGACAAATATTTATGAGATCCACAGGTACTTGTTTCGGGTCTAGGCGTTTGAGGAACCGAAAAGTCTCTCGGAGTTTCTGATACTCATGACACAAGTAGTTAGTGTGAAGTCAGGACTATTAATGTGACTAGGACGTATTTATTTATTTAAAACTGTTGTGATATTGTCTGGTAGAAGTCGGTATAAGCGATAAGACCGTCCATTGTATTACCAAACGTAACTTATCTTTAAGCTCAATACTGTAATTAGGTATCATCATCATAATCATCATCATCATCTCAGCCACAGGAAGTCCACTGCTGAACAAAAGCCTCTCCCAAGGATCTCCATATCTACCTATTGCAAACGGCCTGCATCCAGCGACTTCCTGCAACCTTAGCCAGGTCGTCCGTCCACCTTGTAGGCTGGCGTCCGACATTTCGCTTGCCTGTACGTGGCCTCCACTCTAGAACCTTTCAGTCCCAACAGCCGAATAAAATAATTTGGTGTGCAATAAAGAATAATTGTATTGTATTGCACTTATATCGACCTCTCATTCCCACTATAATAAAAAATATATCGTTGTTTATACTCGCACCTACGGGTAAAGTCGACATAAAAAAAACGAGTGGCGATTAAGACATTTCATACAGTCATAAATTATAGTAATTTTTCCATTTGTGTTGTGTCGTGTCGTATTTTGTCGTTTCGTGTTGCGTTGCGATGTGTCCTGACCTATCGTGTCGTGTTGTGTTGTGTTGTGTCGTGTCGTGTTGCGTTGCGATGTGTCCTGACCTGTCGTGTCGTGTCGTGTTGTGTTGTGTCGTGTTGCGTTGCGATGTGTCCTGTCGTGTCGTGTCGTGTCGTGTTGTGATTGTGATGTGATCAGTGAGTATAGTTGTGGCGTGTATGTACCTGTGGTTGGCGCGTGTCCGAAGTCAGCGACGTGCGCGGCGAGGTTGGCGATGGTGACGCCGAGCGCGCGCGCCGCCGCGTCGAGCGACATGTCGCCGCGCTGCAGCCGCTCCAGCACCTCTGACGGACCCTTCGCCTGCCAGAAGTCGCGCACCGCCCTGCAACACGCACACACATACACATATACTATCGCTTCATAATATTAAACAACTAAATTTGCAGGTAATTATATTGATAAATATAAGATATGTGCGCGGTGGCCTGTTGGTAAACGGACTAGATGCGGCAGCCAACATATTCACAGTGCTCATGGGTTTGATCTCAGGGCACACCTCTGACTTTTCGAAGTCATGTGTGTATTGATATTCAATCACCATGCACTAAAACGGCAAAGGATAACATCGTGGGGAAACCTGCATACTATAGCAATTTATAAGGATTTCTATGGTATATGAAAAATATTATGGAGGACTGTATGAACGTAATAGAACCATAGAAATGAGAATGAATTGTTTTTAAGCTTCAATAGCTACCGCAATGAATTCAATATACAACGATATATTACACAAAGAACAATCGATATCGATAATCGGGAATGACGATCGGGATCAAAATCGATAATTGCATTCGATATGGACTTGTTCAGCACTAAGCCAAGGATGGCTCGAGCGGTGGGCGGGGTGCCGGATGTACCCTCTCCCATGCATTACCTCATACCATAAATAGCCATCTCGATTACCCGCTTACTATAGATGTAAAGTAAAATAAAACAATACGACACAATAACAATATCTACGAGATCATATAAAGGATACAATCGATTTAATAACGGCAGATAAATTATAGCGAAGTGTTAAATTTGCGACTGACCTATAGGGCCTATTGATGCAGCCATACACGTCCCTGTACCGTCCGTACAGCGTGCCGTAGCTCACGCCGAGGATCTCCGCCGCCTGCTTCATCTCCAGCTCCTTGAGCCGTACCGCCTCCATCACCTGAACACAAGCAACATCTCATTTGTACTCATTGAGGTTTTATACTAGAGCGGTCATATTGTGCGTGCACACGGGTACACAGTGACGTGAGAGCGAAGATAATGTTACTTATAAGGGACAGAAATAGAAGAAGTAGTGCGGTACCGTTCAATTTGTTACATTTTGTTTGCAGTGTCCCTTCTAGTATATTATCTCAATGTTTATACTACTTGCACAAATAAAGAATGGTATTGTAAATAGCGACACTTATGGTCGATCTCTCATTCCAACACTATCGCTGTTATTTGACATTTCACGTAATGTAAATAGCAGGTTTTCAATATTAGTATGAAACATGCTGACCATATATGCGTAACGGGGCCGACGTCTCTAATTCCTTTATCCATTTGTTCGGATATTACATACTTTTAACTTCTATACAGGTGTATTCTTATACGCACGATTAAAATATACGTAATTGTTAATATTGAATTAAAAAGATGTATGTGCAAAACACATTATTGAATAACAAAATGAGCCCAAACGATATCATAGCACGCACATTCCCTACTTTTATCATTGCACCGTGCAAGCTACTCACAATTCTCTACCAACTGTAATAAAGTTTATTATCAATCAAACAGCTTTAGTTACGATACCCTTTTGACGTAGTGCTCCTCCCAGAACTGCGGGCGGCGGCCGTGCTGCAAGTAGTCGCTGAGCTTCACCACGTCCGTGAACCGAGGGTCCGTGGGCCCGGACTTCGGCCCCACCGTCGCTGCAACACAAACGAATACATCTGGTTAATGACTCTTCGTGACACAGTTGGTTAGCAGCCGGCAATAACCCATCGTTATTCATCCACAGGAACTTCACTGCTAAACATGGACCTCTCCTATTGATCACCACATAGACCTGCTGCATCTAGTGACTTTCTGCGACCTTAACCAGGTCGTCCGTCCGACTTTGTGGTTGGGCGTCCGACATTTAGCTTAATAAGGAATAAGAAGGTAGAATGTGTGTTGCGTAGTGTTGTGTAGTGTAATGTTGTGTTGTGTAGTGTTGTGTTGCGTTGTGTTGTATTGTGTTCTGTTGTATTACGTTATATAGTGTTGTGTAGTATGTTGTGCGACTCACGTTTGCAGTGTATGGGTAGTGGCGCGTGCGCGTCCATCTTGTCGGAGCAGATGGTGGTGGCGGCCGAGGAGGACGACGATGCCGCGGTGGAGCGGCACGCCGGGCCCGCCGCGCTGTCGTTCGACTCCTCGTCTGCAACACACATGCCACATCACTACTACACGCCTGCAGAATCATTGACTAGCTTCACGTTGTTTGGGGTATAGTCTACCATGATAACCTATCAAGGGTTAGGGAATTTCATATGTACCCATCACAACTACAGCCCAACGGAATCATCGACTAACTTCACGAGGTTTAGGGTATAGTCTACCATAGGTAGTAAGGGTGGCGTACTTCATACAGCATAGTCAAAACGCCAAAATGAATGAAGCAACAGAAGTGGGTGACCAGTGTCGGCCACAAAAATTCATGAACTCCATTGGAACCACCATGAATTGGCGTTTTGAATGTGCTCAACGACTTTTGTCGCTCACTTTACTTGAACGTCCAGCGACTGCCGGAGCGCATAAATCAACTTTTTAAGCTATACCCTATTTATACTACCATTAAGGCTGTAATTACATTGACATTGACAGTTCAAATATGCCTTATATAAAAACTGACATTAAATTGACAAACCGCTATAGCGGTCGAGACGTTAGATTAGATATAGCTTGTGAAATGTAAGAGACGAATAAATTCTTTAATTATTCACGAAAGAGAGTAGTGAAAGTGAGATATTATGATTCAGCAAAATAAAGATCTACAGAGCTTGCCTAAGGCGTACAGGCGTAACGATTTGTATCCATAACATTAAGATATATTACTACGTATATACAACATGTAACAGATTTAAATGTAAAAGCGGAAAGTAGTACGTTCAAAATCAGCTACTGAATCGATATCAACATTTTTTTTGGTAGGTATTTTTTTTCAAAATAATTAGTTAAGACCAAGTAAATTACAGACACTCTTTCATTTACTACTCCGAACAAACGAAATTGAAACGTAACTCCAGGACATAAGATCTTGTTTAAATGAATCACTAAACGAATACTCTAATAGATTAAATAATGAACAAAAATGAACTTTATTTCGATTGTCATAAAGTTTATTTAAGCAATCTATCATTAATCAAACGCACACGACGATAGGCCTGAATAAACGTAATAAGCTACCAAAATAAATAACTATCATATTCTCTTTTCCGCACATTTAACCACAACTAGAGAGAGCAGGATGCAGCTATTGTTTAATGCAATTTGATCCATCCGACATACGATGGCGCGCGCGGCGCGGCGGTATGTACATCAAAAGGTTTGGCAAGTGGGTATAGGGATGCGCCGCGAAAAAAATTACTCACGGTATTCGCAAGACCGGACGATCTAAATCCCGCGCAATACATGCACTTAAATGAAACAAATTAAATTGTAACAAAATCACTATAAAAAGAAACAACAAGTAGGTATTTCTATGAAAAATAATTTCGTGGAACGTAAAAATTGTGATTAAATTCGGTTTGTAATTTTGCTACAATGTATGCGGAATCCCGGTGTGTCGGATATCCCGTTATTGCAATCCCTAAATGGGCACCGACTATGTGAAAAAAATCTAGTCGTGCACCGCAGTTATCTGTGTCTGCTTGTATTTAAGTGTTAAGTAGATATTTCGATAACCTTCGCGCGCGATGTCTTTCCGGTATTCGAATATTGAATACACTGAAATGGTGAGAACTTTGGCACTGTGTGGTGATAATGTATCATTGGCGTGCAGGACATTTAACAACAGGCACGGCACCAGTGTAGTGTCCGAGAGTATCTCGATGCTGAGTTCGGAGAGCGCTGGATAGGCCGCGGCGGATCTGTGCAATGGCCTACTCGGTCACCTGACTTGACGCCTCTTGACTTTTTTTGTGGGGACGTAATAAATCTCTATCGGTATACTTCAGTGAAAGTACCTACTAATGTGGAGGAACTAAAAAGTAGAATAGTAGCAGCCGTCCTAAAAGTAAAGAGTGACACTGAAGTTTTACATAAATTACGTGAACAATTACGCAAATGTGCATCAAAGTGTATCAAGGTGGTGGACATTTCGAACATATTTTAAAAAGAAATCGCCGCATGAGTGCCATGTAACACGTAAGTTAATTTTGTTGTATTTTTTTTTTGTGTTGTGATTCCCAATCTAGTCTTCGTTGTTAGATATTGCGTTATCTTATTATCTTATTCATTCGTAATGCAAAATAAATGACGCCCGTATCCTGCCCGCCTGTAGGAACTAAGTTTAGCGGAAGTGAAATTAATAATATTTTATAGTCGATTTATGCAAAATATTGTCTTATGTTGGGTTCGTACGCATTATATCTAGTAAGTAAAATATTTAGATTTTATAGCTAAAACACAAATGTTATGCTTATAGATTAAATTACTAATAACCACCCAGTTTACCAAACCACCCAGTAATCAGTTACGTACGTAATTTGTATTTCGTTTATTGTCAGCTGTTTCTGCCGGCGCGCGCGGCGCAGCGATCGGCGTTAGGTACTCGTGTGAATGACTCTTGTGTACATGTGTGCGTGTCCGCGAGCGTGTGTAGTAGTACACTCTTATTTGTAACTCGTAAGGTGACCATCTTAAGTGCCTACATTTGGTATAACTAATTTCATAAATAAAAGATTTTGTAATTATGGTAGTACGATTTCAAAGCATAAACTATGATTGCAATAATATTTTAAAGTTGGGGTGTCTGAGGTTGTGAATTAATCCTGTTACACGTTGTATAAGCTATCCCATACAAATGTCATGTTCGATTTTGGTAAAAGTTGAAACTAAATCGCTGCAGCGTGAAACAAATAATAAGCCGTCCAACCAAACATTTTAACCATGCAGCGTTAGAGCGCTTGCGACCAAAAAGTCTCAAGCGCCGTGATTTTCATGGCGGTTACGCGTTTTTAACTGATTCGTGTGCGGTGCATGCACCGTACCTAGTGGGACACATTTTTCACAAAGAACGTTTTATCTAGTGTAACATTGATATCGATGATCCATAAGTATTTTTACCACCTGAGTCGAAATGTAAATTAAATTCCGCTTTCGGCATTTCTAAAACAACCTAGATTATGATTTTCAGTGGACCTAATTTTTGGAACAGTGTCTATCAAATTTTTTGGATTATACAGACCTCCTATAGTCCAGATTTTTCAAAAATAGAGCATCTTGTAATCCGCCAAATCTGAATTACGACGAAATAAATTGTATATTTGAAGCCACGTTATGAACCTATAAAGCATGTCAGATGACCATTGACGTAAAATAAATGGACGGGGCGGAGAGCAAGAAAAGTGTTGTCACGAAAGTGGTCTGCAGACCAGTGCAGCGGTTGTGACGTCACAGCGCACCGGTCTGTAATTCGTCGTAAAAATGCGCAATTATATCGTGCGTGGGTGCAATAAACATGATCGAAAATTCACAAAAAATTAAGATAACATTTCTTATCACCGATAAGTAAAAATTATATTACTTTAAGTCAATATAACATTTATTTTAGCATTATTGAAAAACAATTTCATGGCCGCCATCAAATCATTCGGCGTATGTATTCTGCACGACATAACTTTGTACTTTGTAGCGGCGCATATTAAGGAATGCGTAGACCTAAGCTATAGTAGAACCGATGCCGTGTAATTATTTGACATATTTACCACTTGATTTACATATTTTTAATCCGTAGCAAATTATACTACTAAAACTACCTATAATGCAAATTAAAATGTGTTCCATTTAATAAAAAGGCCTACTAAGACGTTACAAATTTTCAGATTTATTATTTTTTATTCATTTTATTTTAATTCTTTAATAAGATGTTTTTTCTGTTATCAATTTGCACACTATATTTCACATATTATTTTACATAACTAATATACAACATATTTAATGTTAAAAAATATTTTTCCTGATTTATGGATATACATAGAAATCAAATCAATTTTTTATAATTTAACGTTTAACGGCCGTTCTCTATAACCTATCTATCTTTAACAAGAGTTTAAAATGAATATCGTTACCATGTCGATACCACTGTACGCTTCAATAAACAAAGATAGACATACAATATTATCTTGCTTAGATATGTATAAATATATGCACCTTATCTAAATATCTCTGTATTTGTTTACTGAAGCAAAAAGAGTATCGAAATTTCGAAAGAAATCTCTTGTTAAAGATAGATAGAATATAGTAACCGGCCGTAAATAACTACGACGTAACAAAGTTACGTCGACGGCCGGATCCTTTAGCACACTACGTAGTTACATGAAAATCTAACAGATGGCGCGATGTTCACAGGCGTCTTTTTGACGTACCCAACGTACTGAAGGGCCTATCCTTAGTTTTTAAATCAATGCAGATGACATAAGACATAAGACGGAGGCCGTATTACCGAGGGTCCACTCCATAATATATCTCAATGAACTAACGACATGTTGACTGCAACAAATCCATACACGTGGAAGCGACAGTAAGGCGTTTGTAGCGAGCGGCGCGGTAGGTGCGCATGCGCGCGTGCGTACCGGCGCTGTTGTCGCCGTCCACGCGCAGCTTGGTGTGCAGGAAGGAACCGATGTCGGCGGGCGCGTCGGCCCACTCGTCGTCCGACGCGTCGCGCGACGACTCCTCGCGCTCCGCCTCGCCCATGCCCCAGCCCACCACGCGCTCCGCCGTTATGTCCTGAAACAACAAAACCGTTGAGATATTACACTAGAGGAGACACTGCAAACAAAATGTTTGTAACGAAATGAAGGGTACATTCTATTTCTGTCTCTGTCACACCTACGCAGTAACATTATCTTCGCTCTCGCTTCACTGTGTACCCGTGTGCACACACCATACTTAGAGATTTTGTTCCCGATGTCCGCTCTAGTATAAAACCTCAATGAACAAAACGCTCTTTTGGTCTAAGATCCCAGGGCCCCCAGACGTTACTTATTTTCTCATAAAAAATATAAATGGGATAAAGTAGTGTTAGTACGTACTTTGAGTGTGTGCATACCTGCTAGCTTGTGTCGACGGCCAATTCATAGGTACCAGGTGCTAAAGGTAGATAAATACAGTACTGATTTTTCTTAAATTCTCAGTTCTGATTTTTACATATGTTTTAGATAATTTTGCTAAAAATTAATAATCATTATTGCCAGACACTTTCCATCGGCGCTTATCCTTAACAGACGCTTTGAAGCTTAAAAAAAATAACATATTTTTACTTATAATCTCACTCTTGATTTTTATATATGATACTTAGGGAACTATTTGAACACCCCTGGTCAGCAGCCAGACCAATTGGAGGGGTCAAACATCCCCCCAGACACACATAAAGAGTCAATATGTGTATGAGCGCGAGGTCATTATTTGTACGCTTGAGTGTGAGAGAGATATCTATTTATCGATATCTTTCTTACTTAAAAATGCAGAGTACCAGATAGCAATTATGAAACTCGGCGATATTCAGTGACTTAGAACTGGAGCAAAATGTGTTTAACACTATACAAAAATTTATTTGTGAACTGTACAACGTGGCTGGAATAATTGACGTAGATGCTGCCCGACTCCAACTCTTAATCAACACTTATATGGTTTGTGACGTAAATGAAGAGTTCAATCGCAAAAATGTGAAAAGCTTTGATGCAAGTAACTTACCACCATGCAAAAGTGAGCTTTTACAGCAGTTTCGACGAGCTAATTACATCACTAGTCTCTGGAAGAATGCCCATATGAAGAAAATTTGTATTTTTAGTCCTGACAATAATAATGGGTGGACGTTGGAAGACAATAAATATATATCCTAAAATTACACAAAGCTATACATGTATTTCTTCTTTCGGATTATTTGTAGTTTGAACATTTTACAATTCAGCGTGATCTTTACTGTCATCATCGTCTATGTTAGATAAGTCATTATCAACCCAATGTTGGCATTGACTATCTTCATTATCATCCTTATTACTTTCATTTTCTGTAACAAAAATAACATAATTAAGAATCAAAGAGTTACACGGTTATATCAATTATTCAAAGTTAAAGTATAATACCTGATGCTTCTTGATGCGATTCACTGACAAAGTTCGGCAATTGGTCCCCATCGAAACAGTTAAAATGATATTTATTGTCTTCCAACGTCCACTCATTATTGTCAGGACTAAAAATACTAATTTTCTTCATATATTACTGGTGGTAGGTCTCTCATATGTGAGAGGCTGCCTGGGTGGGTACCACCGCAATGTCTATTTCTCCTGTCAAACAGCAGTTTAAATGCACTGTTGTGTTTCGGATTGAAGGATATTGTAGCCAGAGGAACTAGGACATATTGAGACATTACATCTTATGTCTCAGGATGGCGAGCGCAGTCGCATGCCAAGCAATGCTTTGTAATTCAAGGTGTTGTTTGGTTCTTCTACTGTTCATGAGCGGTCGTATCGCTTACCATCAGGCGAACGGCATGCTCGTCTCGTCATTGACTGCAATAAAAAAAAAATATGGGCATTCTTCCAGAGACTAGTTATGTAATTAGCTCGTCGAACTGCTGTAAAAGCTCACTTTTGCATGGTGGTAAGTTACTTGCATCAAAGTTTTCACATTTTTGCGATTGAACTCTTCATTTACGTCACAAACCATATAAGTGTTGATTAAGAGTTGGAGTCGGGCAGCATCTACGTCAATTATTCCGGCCACGTTGTACAGTTCACAAATAAATTTTTGTATAGTGTTAAACACATTTTGCTCCAGTTCTAAGTCACTGAATATCGCCGAGTTTCATAATTGCTATCTGGTACTCTGCATTTTTATGTAAGAAAGATATCGATAAATAGATATCTCTCTCACACTCAAGCGTACAAATAATGACCTCGCGCTCATACACATAGCGACTCTTTATGTGTGTCTGGGGGGATGTTTGACCCCTCCAATTGGTCTGGCTGCTGACCAGGGGTGTTCAAATAGTTCCCTAAGTATCATATATAAAAATCAAGAATGAGATTATAAGTAAAAATATGTTATTTTTTTTGAAGCTTTAAAGCGTCTGTTAAGGATAAGCGCCGATGGAAAGTGTCTGGCAATAATGATTATTAATTTTTAACAAAATTATCTAAAACATATGTAAAAATCAGCACTTAGAATTTAAGAAAGATCAGTACTGTATTTATCTACCTTTAGCACCTGGTACCTATGAATTGGCCGTCGACACAAGCTAGCAGGTATGCACACACTCAAAGTACGTACTAACACTACTTTATCCCATTTATATTTTTTATGAGAAAATAAGTAACGTCTGGGGGCCCTGGGATCTTACTCTATTTACTTATTAGTATGTATTATGCAACTGATTGTAAATGTAATATCTCTCAGGTCTCTCATTTACGTTTAACATATATGATATAACCGTGATTGTTAACCGTTGATATAACCGAACCGTTGATATAACCGTGTAACTCTTTGATTCTTAATTATGTTATTTTTGTTACAGAAAATGAAAGTAATAAGGATGATAATGAAGATAGTCAATGCCAACATTGGGTTGATAATGAATTATCTAACATAGACGATGATGACAGTAAAGATCACGCTGAATTGTAAAATGTTCAAACTACAAATAATCCGAAAGAAGAAAGACATGTATAGCTTTGTGTAATTTTAGGATATATATTTATTGTCTTCCAACGTCCACCCATTATTATTGTCAGGACTAAAAATACAAATTTTCTTCATATGGGCATTCTTCCAGAGACTAGTTATGTAATTAGCTCGTCGAACTGCTGTAAAAGCTCACTTTTGCATGGTGGTAAGTTACTTGCATCAAAGTTTTCACATTTTTGCGATTGAACTCTTCATTTACGTCACAAACCATATAAGTGTTGATTAAGAGTTGGAGTCGGGCAGCATCTACGTCAATTATTCCGGCCACGTTGTACAGTTCACAAATAAATTTTTGTATAGTGTTAAACACATTTTGCTCCAGTTCTAAGTCACTGAATATCGCCGAGTTTCATAATTGCTATCTGGTACTCTGCATTTTTATGTAAGAAAGATATCGATAAATAGATATCTCTCTCACACTCAAGCGTACAAATAATGACCTCGCGCTCATACACATAGCGACTCTTTATGTGTGTCTGGGGGGATGTTTGACCCCTCCAATTGGTCTGGCTGCTGACCAGGGGTGTTCAAATAGTTCCCTAAGTATCATATATAAAAATCAAGAATGAGATTATAAGTAAAAATATGTTATTTTTTTTGAAGCTTTAAAGCGTCTGTTAAGGATAAGCGCCGATGGAAAGTGTCTGGCAATAATGATTATTAATTTTTAACAAAATTATCTAAAACATATGTAAAAATCAGCACTTAGAATTTAAGAAAGATCAGTACTGTATTTATCTACCTTTAGCACCTGGTACCTATGAATTGGCCGTCGACACAAGCTAGCAGGTATGCACACACTCAAAGTACGTACTAACACTACTTTATCCCATTTATATTTTTTATGAGAAAATAAGTAACGTCTGGGGGCCCTGGGATCTTACTCTATTTACTTATTAGTATGTATTATGCAACTGATTGTAAATGTAATATCTCTCAGGTCTCTCATACTTCTATGTGTGAAGCCGCCTGAGTAGGTACCAACGCAATGTCTATTTCTCTCGAAAAATAGCAACGTAAATGCACTGTTGAGTTCCGATTGAAGGGCATAGTAGCCAGAGAAACTACTGGACATATTGAAACTTGACATCTTATGTCTCAGGATGGCGAGCGCAGTGAAATTCCCAGCATTGCGTGGTTTGAGTTTAAGAAGTCATTGAGCCCTTCTTGCACGGGTAAGATCGGCAGGCCGCAGTGAATGATTACGTCGAGAACGTGGGGAACGTGGGGCATCCGCGCCCCGTTAAACGGGTAGTGCGTGGGGGCATCCGGGCTCTCAACGGAGTATCCGTGCGATTGCGAGTCAGCGAAGAGACGTCTTCCAGCATTGTTTGCCGCCGAGCCCATGTCCAATGACGGGTGGATGGCGTTCATATTGCCGGCGATCAGCGTCAGAAGTGCCGAGTCCAGTAAAACGTGGATATCGGACATCCCCAGTGCGGCTGTAGGAGGCTTATAGGCCGCAAACAGGCGCAGCGGATTGCCGGCGATACAAACTTCCACTGCAAGTCCGTACATGGAATTAAGCTGCTGCGAAGGCAAGCACTGGTGAATGATTCTCCTCCTGACGCCTACCACTAAACCACGGTACGGTACGTTCTGCGGAGAGATTTCGTCTTACCAATAAACGATAAACCCCGGAAGTTTACATCTAACTGCAGGCCTAAGATGCGTTTCGCTAATTAGAATAATATCTATGTCTTCGGAGCGGAGGAGGGCTATAAGCAAATTGATCTTGCCGCGGAGACCATTTGCATTCCAGTATATAATTCTAAGGTCCCTAATTGTAGGCATTTTTGGGGGGGAACGCGTATATAATGCGAGATATAATTAGAACGCGTATATAATTAGATCCTCGGCCCACTGGTATAGTGGGTTGAGGAGATTCAGGGGCGGACTTGCGGGGAGTTGTCGGGTGGCGCGGCGCAGGGGCTGGGCGATCCGATGACCGATCCAACTGCGGGGGCTGGTCGACGAGTCGGTTCCGTAACCGTAACCTAGGGGGCAGAGGAAGACGCGGGGGTAGAGGCAGAGGGGGCAGATTGGCCTTTCCTCTTCTTCTTTCCCCGCTTCTTCGGGGACGGTCCATTTTTGGACCATGGATTGTTTGTCGGGGCCATCGGCGAAGATGACTGACTGTCGCCTTCGATGATGGCATGGCGAGGGGTAGCCGCAACGGTACCTGCCTTTTCATTGCGCGATTCGCGACGCAATATCGGGCAGGTAGAGTGGTTGGCGGGGTGCGAGCCGCTGCAGTTGGCATACGTGGCCAGAACTTCGCGGGGGCGGGGGCAATCGCGGGCGGAGTGTTCTACGCCGCATCGAACGCACGCTTGCGTCCTGTGGCAGTTGTGTGAAGAGTGCCTAAATTTCTGGCACCGGTGGCATTGGGCGGGGTCTTTTTACCCCCGCCATGCCTCTAATTTGATGGACGGAAGGGAGAGGATCTCCCGTACATCATACATCGACCTAATGTTTGGGGTTAGGCTTGGGCAAAAAATATCGATATATCAAAATATCGATATTTTTTCAGAAAAATATCGATATAAATTAGCGATATTTTTTCCCGCGATATATCAATTTTCGATATTTATTTTCAGATATCAAAATCGATATGTTTTTTAAGCTCTGCTGTCTGCTCATGCGTGCTGATGCATGTCATCATGTTTTTGACCAATCCGATTTCTTAAATTTAGAAAATATGGGTGGGTCCTCCATCTGGTCCAGACATGAGAAATTATTAAATCTGAGCATAGGTTCCAAGCAGTAGCTGTGTCCCCAATGAACTGAAGGAGTATCACTTTTAGAAAGAAAATCTGATACAATATAGCTGGGTAAATTGTCAACATTACACGCCGGTTCCCTCGGATATTGCTCAAAAATATTTGATTTGTCAAGCATCTTCAGTGTAATCTGAAAGAGTAGCTTCAGTGGTAAAATTGGCTGTGCCAAATGATAGGAGCAAATTAACAGGGGAACACATCAAACAAAGAGTGCTCCTGATGTCAATATCAGACAAATGCTGGTTTGGATAATGTTTTTTTTTTATTTTGTTTCTTTTTTTATGTCGAACAATTCGATTTTTTTACATAATAAAACTTATGTTGAAACAGGCCAGATGTGTATTTGCTTTAAAATTCCGATAATTTTGGCTATTTTTATAAAAAATTGCAAATTGGGCAAAAAATATCGATATATCGAAATATCGATATTTTTTGGGTGATATATATCGATATATTTGAAAAATATCGATACGATAAATATCGATATATTTTTTCCATTTGCCCATCCCTATTTGGGGTGCGTTTTAATTCCACATTGACAAGGCAACCCGGGCGGCCTGGCCTAGTCTCGTGGATTAACAGTAGAACAGTGAACTATATAGTACAGCGGGAACATCTTGACACCGCGATCTAGATTTCGCATAACGCCATCTATTAACGAATATTGCGTTGATTGCTACATGCGTATGAACGTTATAATTTATACAGCGCCATCTATAGATGACACTGGAGTTACATTAACTGCAGTACTGTGATGCGGCTTGCGAGTTGCCATAATATAATAGGACGTAGGTAATAGGTATTTTACTCTAATCATTTTTAGATTTCCGTACCTAAAAGATAAAAACAGGACACGGGATATTATTTTGCGAACAAACTGAAAAACCATTAATAAAACATTTCTGTCGAAACAGTATTGCCGTAGCTTATAACATCAGGCAAATATTAGTATGTATTATAAATTAAAGAGTGGGAGTGTAGTGTCGAGATCTTGCTATATCTTCCATACGCGCCCACAGTAATGCATGTTAAGCCTAGTGACGTCACTAGTTTTATTTTGCATCCCTTTTCTTTTCCTCTCATTACAAGATTTAAAACATATTTTGGAACTTGTTAAATTCTGAATGATTAACAATATTCTTGGTTTGTTAGCTTTTGGATATGGATAAACATATAAGAAATATTGATAAATGCGAAAGTAATGGAGTCAAAAAGCGTATTAATGTTAATGAATTAATATGAATGTGTTACTCACCAAGTTTCCATGTTGCCATTCTAGATCTCTTTCCCTGTAATTGCAAGAAAAAAATATTATGTAATATACGATTAGACAGTTGCCTTTCTGAAACGAGATTGATAAATAAAATACACATACAAATAAAAAGTGTACATAAATCATGATCATCATTTCTTCCACAGGAAGTCCACTGCTAAACATAGGCCACCCCATAGGATCTCCAAATCGACCTGTTGAAAGCGGCCTGCATCCGGCGACTTTCTGCAACCTTAGTCAGGTCGTCCGTCCACCTTGCCTGTACGTGGCTTCCACTTGTACATAAATAAAATAAATGTGTATTGTGTATGCGTACGTTTTGAGTTGCGCAGGCGCCTCGTCGTCGGTGTGGTCCGTGCCGCTGGGCGCGCGCGCTCGCTTCGGACTCGGGCTGTCTCTGTAACAACACACACATGTTCCACTCTGTAAATTAAAACCTTACAGTGTTTATAATATAGAGGAAACGCTGTCATTTATTTGAGTCTTAAAAACCTACATTTTTTTGTTCGTATCTTTGGTTTTTTAACCTAATTACAAAGGTACGATCGGTTCAGTATCGACTATCAAGTTATTTAAATGACAACTTACGAATCAGAATGTTCTCTCTTCAGTGGGCTGCTTTTGTCTTTTGTGGGTAGTTTTATTAAAGGCGGCGGTCCTCCTGCAATAAGTACATTTTAAATTATTGTAACATACCAAAACATATTTTAAATCGTTTTAATAGGTGTATAATTCTAATTACATCGCTAATCTTCCCGGGCGCATAATCTGTGACGTAAATTCAATTGTACAAACCACTATAGTCAATGATCATTGAGTTATTATAGGAGACCCGACATAGGGAAAGAAAAATTGTGCGCACTGCTCTCTCACTGGACCACACATTTTTTTTATTGCACTGAATGGCTAGACGAGCATGCCGTTCGGTTGATGGTACGCGATACGGCCGCTCATGAACAGTAGCAAAACCAAACAATACCTTGAATTACAAAGCAATGCTTGGCTTTTCACTACGCTCGCCATCCTGAGACATAAGATGTTAACTCATGCTCACTTACATTTTTACTTTAAACAATTAGTTCACAAATCTCCTCTGATTACACTACAAAAATTATATGAACTTCAAATCCGGAGTAAGTTATAAGATTTCTACTTTTAAGAATTCTTCCTATCATTTATTTCGAACTTTGTCTCTGATTGCAACGTAGGATTGAGGAATTCAACATTTTGTGGAGTATCTAGGCACATTCGTGAAGTTTTACGTACGGCGTCCGAATATTCGAAGTTCGTATCGTTTTTATAGAATAACCCCCCTTAAGTCTAGTATGTATGTATGTTTTTATGTACCGTTAACATTAAACTTCTCGTGTTTCTCAGTGTCGAGGTCATGTTCTTTCTTGATGAATGAGCGCAGTTCGGCGGCAAAGTCATGGTTGGAGCGAGGCGAGGGCTGCTTGGGCGGGGGATGCTTGGGGGACGAGTGCTTCGGAGACGGCTGCTTCGGAGGCGCCTTCTCCAATGCCTTCTCCGGTAATTTGTCTTGCTTCTCGTGTTGTTTGTCTGTGGCTGCTGGGACCGTCGCTGTCGCTGTTGCTACTACTCCTGAAAATAAAATAATTTGGAATTCTATAATGGGTGGATGGTATGTATAAATCTGCTCGAGAGGTTTGGAATTTGCCTGTTCTCTAGAGGTTGTACTATTGTTGCAAAGACGATCGACGTAAAGTAAACTCTTTGGAACTTTGCACACCTGAGAAGCAAGTCCAACAACCTGTACGTATGTTAGACAATCATAACGGTAAGGACATAAGGATTGATTCCAAACGAACCAATCAAAATCCGTCAAATGTAGACGCGATAAAACTTTGATCCGATTGGTGTATTATTGAAGCTTAATCGGTATTTAACTGACGCCCGAATACTCAAACGCCACTTAAACATTATGGTGCACTTTCAAGTTCCGCTTATATGTACCGACTAACAGCCGCTGCCAATAAACAATCCCAATCCAAAATTTGCCGTTTAGATTGACAGCTCAATTTTTTTTCTGATATTGCCAATAATCAATCTCAGTAGTGAAAAAACTATGGCAACAGGACAAGAGACCAATCGAAAAGTAGAAAACAATCCAGATTGACTTCAATCTAATTTTGTCGATTGATTATTGGCATCGGCCGTTAGTGGGACGTGCATAGTAAAGAACAATTTAATATTTGAATGTCATTTTGAGTATTCGGGCGTTATATAGCGATTAAGCCTTAACCCTTCTCGATGGTAGAGGAGACTGGTATGCTGTATACCAGTCTGATCTGATCAGTGATCCGTATATTAGCTATTTATGAATACCTGCGTCTGCGGAGTCAGGCGGTTCGTCCTTGTTGTTCCACCGTATATCCGTCAGGCCCTTGATGCGCAGTTCCTCGGCTGTCTTCAGTAAGCTCGCCAGCTGCGACTGTCGACGGAATATCATTTGCTAAGTCAAACATGAATTTCGAAGCCGGGTGGTAATTTTAGTGAAAAGAAAGGCGACAGTTTTTATACTTATTTTTTTGAATACGGTCGAGGTTGGGTGGTAAATTTTAAGTTTTAGCTAAAATAATAATTTAAAGCCTCGTGTTTTCCGATCTTTTAATATCAGGAATTTGAGATTTTAGTTTACACAGGAATTGATACAAACCAATACGAGATTTTAGTCTCTAAATGAAAGAAAAATGTTTGAACTTTGGAAGTAAAATTATTTTTAATTTTTATCTTCAATTTTAACTATGTTTGATATTTTTAGAGAATCTGTAGATAACACTAACAGTATAACAAGTAATCACGCGTAATTTCACGCATTCTTTGTCTGACGATGTTGAACTTGTAAGCATTTGGAATTCGATAGAAGGGTTTAGTGCGATTGGTCACAGTAGCCATCGGCAGGGTCGCGAGAAAGCATTCATAATCGAGCCACAGCGGTCACCGCAGTAGCGGGATTCCACGATGCTGCGCCGCTAGTTAAAACTAACACACTAAGGCTCAATTGCACAAACTAACTTTGCCAATACCTTTATCCTTCAAACTGTCAATCCCATACATTAGCAAGGTCAAATATGTCTCAAATGTATGGAGATGACATTTTCAAAGGCAAAGTTAGTTGGTGCAACTCAGCCTAAGTAGTAAAGGGTCAATAGAAAACAATTTTATAAGGCTTTTTTTTATTGCTGTGAATGGCGAGACGAGCATGCCGTTCGCCTGATGGTAAGCGATGCGACCGCTCATGAACAGTAGCAAAACCAAACAACACTTTGAATTACAAAGCAATGCCTGGCATTCCACTGCGCTCGCCATCCTGAGACATAAGATGTTAAGTCTCAATATGTCCAGTAGTTACTCTGGCTACAATATCCTTCAATCCGAAACACAACAGTGCATTTAAACTGCTGTTTGACGGGAAAAATAGACATTGCGGTGGTACCCACCCAGGCAGCCTCACACATATGAGAGACCTACCACCAGTAAAGTTACGAATAACGAAATACGTAATAAGGTTACGAAAAATATTATTTTTTTAAACTCACATTCTCACTCTCTGTTTTAGAAGTAATTTGCTACATATTAGTTCATTTGTACTCGATGAATTTTACGGGGGAAGCTAAACAACTATCTTGAGACTTTACTCTGAAGGCCAGCTTAAATTTATTTGTGGAAATTTCCAAAAAAGTAAACCTCTTTATCAATTCTTATTGCATAAGTCCGGCAACTGAGCCAAACAGGTCAACTGATGGTAAGTGATCACTCCTGCCCATGAAAATCCACAACGTTTGGACGATTGATGTGTTGCCGTCCCATCAAACTATTAGCAGAGCGGGAATGAAAATGGATAGGTAGAGAAAAGGGGTATTGGGCATCCCGCAATCTCAGTCATCGAACGAAACAAGACAGCAAAGCCGTCACTTCACGTCGGTACCGCTTCGGACCAACCTGCTCATTTATGCTGAGCAAGACCGAGAACAGAGTTGCTCTTCCATTTAACATTTTATTATTATTCTATAATATCATTATTTTTTGCAAGTAATTAATCTATTTTCTCTGCATCAGATCGCACAGAATTTTATGAAACTAAATCAGTAACAGCCAGTAAAATATAAATTAAAAACAAATGGTATATAAGTTTAAATAAAAAGGTTCTATATACGGAACTCAAAATAACAATTGGAAAGTGGATTCATTTTATGGTATTTAGTATTAGTAGAAATTCCTCCGCAGTCGCAAGTATTTTACCACGGTAAATAAAATTCAAATAATTATAAATTAGAAAGTATAACTTGATTGACAGTTAAACCGCAGTATCAGATCCGTCATAGTTAATTTACTAAATAATGTGAGAAAAATGACAACGAAGAAAGTAGGCATAACCATCATAAACTATGAAACAGTAAAATAGTAGTTAAGAAATTATAAAAGTTCTGTTAAAAATCGTCAAAAAGGGCAACGTTAAGCAATATCCTTTTAGTATGCTAGTTATGGGAGTTTGTCTAACAAAAATTTTATACTAAAACAATCGATCTGCCACAAATTTCATTTCAATTTTCACAAACAATTCATCCTACAATAATACTCGTATGTGTCTGTTTTCAAAATACATAAAGCGGGTCTTTTTATACTTTTGTAGATAATTGATTTTCAAACTGAAAGGTAGGGAAGACCGATACGGAGGCATTTAAAATTAAATTTAGAGGGTGGTCCATATGTCGTCCAGACAAAAGGCTGATGTCCAATTTCCCGCTATCGTTGACTCCAACGGTGATATGTAAGCAGTACGAAATTAGTGTGATATTTAAGATAATATCGATTCTAGTCAATTAATTATAATTAATATGATATTAATTGTCCATTACGTTCTCAAGACACATGTACTTAAGTAGTACCGTTCGGAAATCGTTGAACAAGTCCAATTATTATTATTATATTTTGTTAATCAAAGTAAATGTTTACCCTTTGATACCAAAACGGATCTGGTAATTTTGGCTCTGACATCTGCATGATTCAATTAAATAGGGTTTACAATTTGGCTGGAGATGGATTAGAGAAGTCAAGGATCAATTTGATTGCGGGTTTTTGAGGCCGATATTTATCACTGGATGATAATGATGTCGATCTGATTCATAGTTTAATGTGTGTGTGTGTTTTTTTTAATTACAGTGAATGGCGAGATGAGCATGCCGTTCGTTTAATAGTAAGCCATACGCCCATGGGTAGTAGCAAAACCAAACACCATTAATTACAAAACAACGCTTGGCATTCCACTGCGCTCGCCATCCTAAGACTTAAGATGGTGAGTGACAATATTTCCAGTGATTACTCTGGCTAAAATGTCCTTCTATCCGGTATTTGCATAGAATACTATATTTTTAACTTTATAGACTCCAAAACGTATTACTCACGTGATGCACGTTCATCTCGCCGGTGTACATGTAGTCGAGCAGCGCCTTGAGATGGCGCGGCTCGGCGCCGTCGATGACGAGCACGGGCTCGCCGTGCGCCTCGTGAGCGCCCAGCAGCGCGCCCAGCAGCTCCGAGCATGCTGCCAGTACCACCCTGACAACAAAATTACAATAATAACACACGTATTTTCGAATTTGTCTATCGTATCGTATAGTATCTATTGACGAGCAGCGCCCTGATATTGTTTGCCGTCACGCGTGTTCCCTTCTTCCTGTGATCCCGTCGCCTTGCACCGTAATTTGAAGAGGCATCTCAGCAGGCCGGCATAATTGTATCGAATGTCTTGGGACTGCCGTCTGATGCCATTTGATACTCTGCTTGGACGGCATTTGCGCTTACCATCAGGCGCAGTGTTGAAATTATGACGGGCCAGTGTAAAAAATAATAATATGTATTCATTCATACGACCGCCCGGCGCTTTACAGTTACTGTTCCTCATAGTGGCAGGCACCGATGTTCGTCAATTAGTCATTATTTGGATGCCTATTTTTTATCACCTCCGTGGCGCAGGCTAGGCGGTTGGACGCCGCCAATGAAACGAGAGGCCGCAGGTTCAACACCCGCACCGAGAGAAATATTTGTGCGGCCCACAGATATTTCTTCCGGATCTGGGTGTTTGTGAGAACGAAAAGTCACTCGTAGTTCTTAATACCCACGACACAAGACTCGATCTTCATTATCACAAGACACACTTTTATTTTTAAAGACGCTATGGTGCGCAAGGGTTGAAATTATTATTTTAGCAAAAACTAAGGTCGGGGTCTAGTTTATTATAGCACGATTTGAGGGGTAAAAATTATTAGAGGTGGTAGGGATTGGGTCCCAGATTATATGTTTATCACTCTTATTAAAAGATAATGCATAGTTTTCGAAAAATTAATTATAATAGTTACTAACCTCAAATCACATATTAGGCAAAACGGAACGTTATTATGAGCGATTGACAAACAAATCGTTAGTAGTATTTCAAATAAATAGTCTATGGTGTAAAATGTCGAGAGAAATCGGTGAAATGCAACGTAAAAACTACGCGTTTCAGTCATGTGTCAGTGAAAACAAAAAATTTTAGGAATGTTTTGTTGGTGTTTTTGCATTGTTTTTGTTGTTTTTTGGTGGAGTTGTCGCATGCGATAGACCCATAAATTACGAAGATTGAATTGATTTTGCTTATGTTTTGTTGTTTTATAACGTCCTAGATGTTCATAAGGAAGTTAGTGTACCCACTTTATGGACCAGTTAGGTCGACTGTACCCCAAAACTGACACGGGCCACCCCGACTTCACGTAGACTTTTGGCTACCACCCCTAGAGTGTATATAAAAAGCCGGAGGCGCGGAGGGAGAGCAGCCCCCGCCCGCTGTAACGAAGGATAGGTAACCGTGCGAGCCGTAGCGGCTGAGGCTGGTCGCCGGAGGCGACCAGTAAGCCGAAGCTGCGGAGGCGAGCTTGGGTGCCTATCCTTTGTTACGCAAGGGCGAAGGGGCTGTACTTCCCGCAGCGCCGGAGACGTTGCAGAAGCAACTTTTGTTTTAACATTTTGAGGTTAGGTTACTTTAATTAGGTTCTCAGAATTATGCCTTATCTTTTCATGGGAGTGGTACCAGGGGACAGGGTACACCCTCCCCCTCCTCCCCCCTACCCCCCAACCCCCATTTCGTGCTATAATATTCTAAACCTGACCCAAAACTAAAACTTTGCCATCCAAACAGGATGATATATGAAAATTCATATATCATCGATAGGAAACCTCAAAAAAATTTTACTTGCGTTGTGGTTGTAATCCTAAAACTACCATATTTACGATCTAACTCGATTGTGTGAGATTGGAGAAGCTTATCTTCAGCAGTGGACCACTACTGGTTGCTGATGATTCATTCAGTTCAAACAAAGAAACCATAAATCAGAAATCATATTGATATACATGAGCAAGCTGTATTATTAAAAAAGCCTTGGAAGTCAATTGGGGAACATTGATAGTTCAGTGCAGGTAAGGAAAAACTGAACAATATCAGGCAATTTCAGATTATTCAAAGTGCAATCAGGAATGTAAAGAAGGATATAGGTTGAACAACCTCCGACCCCTGACCCGTGACCGGTGACGTATGCATCGGAACTCAATCTCATCGATTCGTGCAATAAATGTCGGGAGGCATACATTAAAATGTTTCATATGTTTAATCCGCGCAGTATCCAGGTCACCCAGTTTCCGGCACGACCTATTTTGGTCCCAGACTAGATCGATGCCAGTCTGGAGCTGATTTAAATGCGGCACATCATAAATATTCGTCCACTGGCTATATTGGAAATATCAATACTAGGAGACGTTTTTGGGAAGCTTTTGAATGGATCAGTTAGTTGATTCGAAAATTATTTATTAAGGATTTGATATAGTCATAGATAGAACTATCGTTGATTTCATTAAATTTTAGGCTTAAAATATCAATGACCATATGAAAATAAACTGAGTAACCCTTTGCCACAAGAAATTGTTGGTAGTCGATTTTATAACTTTTTCTGTAACGAGACAACTGGTTATGAGTACTGAATCTACGACATCCTGGTTTTGAATACATGGCTTAAAGATTCGCTTTCATACCACAAAATCAATTTATTTATCAATACCAAGTAATAAGTAATTCAAGTACCAGATTTTTCAAACAAGATAGTAACAATTTGTAACTTTGGTCTTATTGTACTGTGGGATTGATAAGTGGAATATATTATAAATCGATTTTATTTCCGATACTAAAAAAATCAATTTGAGATTTTTAAAAAAGAAGTTAAGTACAGGTTTTTTTAACATTAGAAAACTATCTATTTCACTATATCTCCTTAGGATGACGTTTTTAAGCGTACTCTCGACAACACAAGACAAGTAAACGATCAGGGCACATACATTCATAGTTGATGCATACATTCACGTTTATGTGCAGTAATAGTGACTCGATGAAATGTATCTTAGAAAGTTGAATAGAAACGAGGGAGAAATCAGAGAAAAACGACATCAATCAATTTCACACACGTATTTTTATTCGCATAGGTAACTCTACGCAACCTGTTCATATGCTTAGCGTATATTTATTAAAAAGATTTTATATGGCATGTAATGGTGAGACAAGTATGTCATTCGCCTGATGGTAAGTGATACCACAGGTCATGTACAGGAGCAAAACCAAACACCATGAATAACAAAGCGATGCTTGGCATTCCACTGCGCTCGCCATCGTGAGGCATAGGAAGTATATGTCCAGTAGTTACTCTGTCTGTTCTTTTAAACCGGAACATAACAATGCATTTACACTGTTGTTTAGACATTGCGATGGTACCTACCCAGGCGGCCTCTTACATATGAGAGACCAGTGAATATCATATAGAATAGTCGCTAGAACCCTACATAATGTTATTGAAGCTGTGATGTGTCAATGATGCCTTCAATATCTTTACTGTATGTGTAAAAATATACCGCCTATATACGTCCCACTGTAGGGCAAGAGCCTCCTCTACAATACAGGGTATGATTGAAAGGTGTTAGGCCGTATACTCCACCATGCTAGTGCATGCTAGCTATGCCTAGTGCAGGTTGGCGGACTTTTGTATACCATAGATTTTTCCTACCATCATAAACCAACCATATCGTAGTATGCAGATTTCCTCACGATGTTTTGCTTCAGCGTTAAACTGCGTGGCGATTGATTGACTTTCAATTCACACATGACTGAAAAGTCAGGGGTGTGCCTTGGGATTCAAATCCCCAACCACCTTCAACATACTATCAACTGCCCTGTTGCTAAGGGACTAGAGTCCCTTAGCAACAGGTCACTACGCACTTACTGAGCAAAAATAAATGAAAATTCGTTGATGAAACAAGTAGGTCGATCGTGTGAATGGTAAGCGTCATGGAACACCATGGTTAAGAGGAACACTATGACCAGCATAAGATTTCCTATTTTACGTACAGTTTCTGTAACGAGTCCCAGGAAGATATCAGAATATGATTGCTGTTTGTGGTAGAATATAGTAGGATCTGAAATGTCGATTGATGCCTAAACCATGTGTACAGAAATTGCAACTAGGCACGAGAAACAATCCTAAGATCAGAAATCATTTATTAACAAAGGTGCCCTGAGCGAGATTTCTACAACGCCCCCTATTTAACTTAGAAATCCACGCAATACCAGTACAGCTGGGCCCGCGGCTATTTTCTGTGTTGCAAAATAATTCGGCTTATAATTTTACGACCAGCTGCTTGCTTGGCAACAGCCATTTCGGGAGCAAGAAAGCCTGTATAAAAAAAATATAATTGATAAACAATATTTTGGTACATGTTGCCGTTCAACAGATGGCGCTACTTAGCGTCCCATTCATGGAATATGTATATAAATACATTTATAGCTCAATTAATAGTATTTCTGTCGGGTAGTTTGTAGTCTCTCCCACCCTCACGCCCGAAACTGTAACTCATGTAAGCCATAGCCATAGTCATGCCAATAGTAGGCACCACCAGGTGTTGTCTGTTGGTTCGGCCAGTGTGTGAGTTTTGGTACTGACCTGTGCGCTCTCAATGAGACTCCTCGTATGTTCTGCGGGTCCACGGGCTCCTTGTTGGACACCTGCGTCGCGAAGCTGGGCGAGCAGTACAGCGTCACGTCGCAGAACCGCTCTGGAACATCACACATACATCTTTATTTCATCTGGCTACCGCCTATAGAGTGTTTTACCTAATACCATGACAAGGAAGAGAAGGCTTTCCTCACTCTTTCTTTATCGAAGTTTTTGGGATAATACGACTATATTAATCGTATCATATCTTAATATCAATTAAGATTCAGTTGAATTAAATAACATTAGCCATTAATACGACTTTGACTATGTTAACTCAAATCAGTGTAAATGCTAAATCTAAGCCGTTGATATCGCTTAAGTGTCTCGGTTTAACCGGGCCCTAGTGTCAAGATTCAAAGCAAAGGCCTGCATCTTACGTTTGTTCGTTAAATTCGTAACAGTTAAAGGTAATTGCGAGTATCAATCGTTCTATGTTCGTTCTTAGTCGATGTAAGCCTTCCCTATATGAGTTTCAAAGATATGTGATATTTACCAACCGTGATTGGTATGAATTGCAACTTAAACGGACTGGGCTATCCTTCGTTTTATCCGATTTAGATCCGCAGGAGACCAAAAATTATCATCGTTAACCATTAGCCTGGTGGGTTAACAAATTAAAGTGGCAGTTGACAGGTGTTCAGCGGGGAGAACTGACGGCCGATGACACGAAAGCTTCCATTCATAAGATAAACGAATAATCTAATGGAGATTGCAGGAAGTGCTGGATGCAGGCAGGGCTCTTCCAAATTCCAACTGATTGTTGAAATCCTTGGAAGGAACGTATATTTTATAGTAAACTCCTTGTGGCTGAGTATGTTTATGATAATGACCAAGAACTAAAGACCTATTCCTGAAATAATTGACGTTAGGTGGGAAAAGCGCTGGTAGAAGAAAAAGATGGTAAAGATACGTGAGAACGTAACCTCTTGGGTTCTTCAAATGTCATATATTATATATTGTATTGTATTCAACTTGTTGTACGAGTATTTACTCTAACATCCGTGTAAGAGCGGGGTGGCTAAAACCAACACGCGCTTTCCATATCAAAAACAACGAGTAGGTAGCATGCGAACCGGTGACCTCGCCAAACAAAAATATTCCACTCATTATAATTGTTGAAATGCGATTGGACTTAACTTTAAAATAATAAATCTAGTTTTGAATTAATATGAATCCGCAAAACGCCGCTGTAGGTGGCGACAAATGTACAGCGGCACTAAATGCCGACCAATCGCGAGGTCCTTTTACTTTTTAATTATAATATTTTAAGTAGTCGGGGAGGCTTGGCCGCCGTCTCGCTCGCGCATTGTGCACCTAGTACGTGTAGATCACAATATCACACGACTCATTTACATTTCAATAGTTAACGTTTGAATCGGTGTCAAGAGTTCGCGAGTAGTCACTGGTCAGCTCAAAAATTCAATTGCTCTCAGGCGGGACGTGTGCCGTCACCGATGACGTCACACCTCGCCACTCCAAATTAAATTGGTTGTGCAAAGACGACCAAGTTTGTGGCTATTAATTTATACGTCTGGTTATTTACAGCAGTGATATTACATAAATTTAAAGTGTTTACGCTAATCTTAAACGTATGTTCATGTAACATTTCACGTTAAATAAATAACGTTGTATATAAAGATCATAATTTAAGTGTCTTCTCTAAACTAAATCACGTTTCCACGGTCTATTCTACAAACTTACACTATTGCCTAGCCGCTAGTCCAGAGTGATGTGGCCACGCGCATTAAACCAACACAATAAGATACAAAAAACCTCTGAATAGTACACGTGCGACAGCGCCCAGCAAATTATTTGTAGTCTAGTGTAAACATTTCTTGGAACTTCTACAATCATCCGGAGTCAATAACCCCCATCGAGGCTTCCGCAAATTAAAAAGTTAAACGAAGCAACGTACAACCAGTTGACGCAGGTTAATTTTAAACCAAGGACGGCCTTAGTTCACTTAACCCGAGTCTAAAAATAAATTACTTAACATGCCTACATCTTTGCATATATTATCCGTGACATTTCATATCTGTCATTTTCGTGTAATATAACTTGATATTTCGTAATTACTTATTTTTATACAAGTGTTGTGAAACTGTCTCTGGTATTTATATGGCATTGCCCTGATGCAACATGCACGGCGAGGGTTCTGTTGCTAGGGGGCGTAAGTATTCCTATATGGCAGCTGAAGAGATCACTGGGGTTCCTCAACATTGCTAAGGCATTTTTTGTCATGCCTTCAATGATAGAGATACCGAAAATGCCGATAAAGCCCTGCCGATCCATAAATATATAACACCTAACAGTCACATAGTCACATACATAGTCCTGAAGCCAAACTAAGATAGAGTCTTGTGTGGTGGCTATCAGGAACTACGAGAGATTTTTTCGGTCTCACAAACACCCAGAACCGAAAGAAATGTTTGTGGGCTGCACAAATATTTCTCTCGGTGCGGGAATTGAACCCGCGGCCTCTTGTGTCACTGGCGGCGCCTAACGAACTGTGCCAAATGAAGACTAATTGACGAACATCAGTACCTCCCATTAAACTCCGCCGCACGTGCTCACACTCGCATTGGCCGTCACGAGCCGCGTACAAGTGGCAGTATTTTAAACCTATGGCGCAGTACCAAACTCCGCAATTTCTCTCACGTCCTGCGTCCTGTGTCGACACGTGACACTCGCACACGGCTCGTGACGGCCAATGCGAGTGTGAGCATGTGCGGCGGGGTTTAGGAGGACCAGTAACTTTACTGCGCCGGGCGGGCACGTGAATGAATATCAGGGCGCTGCTCGTCATTGGATAGACAAATTCGAAAATACGTGTCTTTTGTTACTTCGTACATGTGGCCTACCCAAAATAAGGCATGTCCTCTCTCTAAGATAGCTGCCTGCCACATGACGACAATAATGCTTTCTGATGCATTACTTGATTATCCATCTACAATGTCATAAGTTACAGCAACTTCGGAAAATCAGCTTTTTTTCGTAATCTCGCAATTAGCGAGACGAACATGCCGTTCACCTGATAGTAAGCGATACGACTGCTCATAAACAGTAGCGGAACCAAACAACACCTTGAATTACAAACCAATGTTAGGAATTCCACTGCGCTCGCTATCCTGAGACATAAGATGTTAAGTTTTAATATGTCCAGTGGTTACTCTGGCTACAATGTCCTTCTATTCGAAACACAACAGTGCATTTACACTGCCTTTTGACGGGAGAAATAGATAATGCAGTGTTACGTACCCAGGCTCTCACATATGAGAGACCTTCCACCAGTTATCATTAGTGTCTGTGGTCTTCAGCTGACGGAGAAAATTTTTCATTACTTACAAGAAATTCTGTTTTGCTTTTACATAATATACCACTACAAGAACCCACAAAAAGTACATATTATTTTCCTCCCTTTAAACTATCGACATAAGATTAATATGGCCATTATTTCGTAAGTAACCGGAACTTCAGAATGATTTCAGAAATAGCGACATAACAGCAATCAACCCAGTTTAGTTAACAGAAGTTGCCTAATGCTGTCTTGTGGAAAGACGGGGCTTATTTCCCTAAGGACTCAAAATCAGGGGATCGGCCGTGAAATGAAGAACACGAGTTAACACGCTTCAAGGCGCGGGTGACGATACTGTAATTTCGGAGATTATAGGAGACTCAGTGTACGGAAGCTACGCCTGAACGATGCACATTAACGTCTCGACAGCGCATATTGATCACAGCCTCGCGAAATACACGGCCATATCAAGCAAGGCGGTCACAATCTTATTTTTTTTAATGCAAGGAACCAGAATGTTTGCCTGAAGGTAAGCTATACGACAGCTCATGGACAGCAGTATTAATTACAACACAATGCTTGGCATTTTACTGCGGTCGCCATTCTGATATAAGATGTTACGTCTCAACATGTCCAGTAGTTACTCTGGCTACAATGTCCTTCAAATCGGAACACAACTGTGCTGTTTGGAGGGAGAAATAGGCATTGCGGTGGAACCTACCCAGGTGGCCTTTCACATAATATGAGAGAACTACCAGTAAATGGACCTATACATTTTTTTTATTTTTTTACCTGGCCCGGCATAGTGACAACACTGAGCCTGATGGTAAACGTGAATGTTGTCCAGGCAGAGTATCGAATGGCATCAGACGACAGTCTCAAGACATTCGATACAATTATGCCGACCTGCTGAGATGCCTCTTCACACTACGGCGGAAGGACCCGGGATCATAGGAAGGAGCACGCATGACGGCAAACAATTCCACATCCTGATGGTACGGCACATAAAAGAATTTGCAAATCGTTTGGTTTGTGCTGAGGTGGTTTGGACCATCAAGCTATGACTTCGTAAGCCAGCATGCGTGGTGCTGTTGATGGAGAGGAGGGGATTAAATTAATCAATTCTTCAGAGCATTCACGTTGATACAGACGGTAAAACATTATTAGAGAAGCGTCATCCCTATTTTAAATACTAAATTACTTACACAAATAATCATACTCTATAAATATATATTACAAAAATATGTAAGCTGATTTAACCACTTGCAAAGATCGGAATTTAAGGTAGCAGTCATAAAGCAAATGTCATGAGCTTTAGAGTAGCTAAAGATGAAATTTCACTCTATATTTCACAATTCAATGAAGGAAACAACTGCTATTTTAATAAATGCAGATTTTATGAATAGTGCTACTAACATCATGGGCCCTACTATATTCAACGAAACGAAGTTCGAAACTTCGGATGATCGAAGTTCATATACGATACGAATGTACCTACATATACTTATGGTCGTTATTGACTTATAGTCGTAACCATAGACTTATAGTTAGGATGTACGTTACACAAATACGAACTTTTACAGACTAGATAAATTCATATTGTATATAAATTTCGATCGTCCGAAGTTTCGAACTTCGTTTCGGATTTATATAGTAGGGCCCCATCATCGAACCATCATCATCATCGAAATTGACGACACGATACATTACAAGCATGAAAGAAGTTGTGCTGATTGCAGTTACGAGTTCTAGTGGAGCTATCTAGGCATTTAGACAACAGATCAATAGGATAGCTCACATTTACTTCATTGAGGAATACTTTTAACCGACAAGTTCGCGATATCAAAGACATCAAGAAAAGAGGTGTGATTGAATTTGTTTTGTATGTAGAAATCTTTCTATCCACCACAATAAGCCAATTAATCAACATGTACGAGTACAATGCAATAAATATTATTTTTTGCTTCTGCAGAGGTATTTTTATTTTTTATTATGCTATGATTTTTTGTTTTGTTTTGAAGTCTGTTTTTATTTAGGCGTAGGACCGGCAAACAGGTCATGATGGTAAGTGATAACTGCCACAAATGAACATCTCCAACATTTGCATCATGGATATTTTGCATCAAATCGGGACGGAAACGGGACGGAAAAAGGATGGGAAGAGGAAAACGGTATTGGGCACCACTACTGAGTTATTGTGTGAAAATTCAAGCACTACACCAGAACGTGCAAGGAAGGTCACGTAACAATCTTCCCTAGCAACACGAAACGTCATCTGGTCGATTCATTCATCACCGATGTGATATTGTAACTCTAACTCATTTATATCTGTTATGATAATCAAACAGATAAACTTTGTAGTGACCAAAGGTACGTGAAATACTTACGGCCGTTCTCTATATCCTATCTATCTTTAACAAGAGGTTAAAATGGATACTGTTACTATGTCAATACCACTGTATGCTTCAATAAACAAAGATAGACATACAATATTATCTTGCCTAGATATGTATAAATATATGCACCTTATCTAAATATCTCTGTCTTTCTTTACTGAAGCAAAAAATGTATCGAAATTTCGAGAGAAATCTCTTGTTAAAGATAGATAGATTATAGAAACCGGCCGTTAGTTAGTACGTTCAGACGGTATGTTTTTATCTCTAAACATTTTGACATCCAAATATTGTGACTGTACTTAATAGGTTTCAATATCTACGGAGGTTGCCAAGTTAGCTGGGAGCGAAGCGGATTAATAACTCAGAAGTTTTGTATTAGATAAAAGGGTACGCCAAATGTAGCGTAGCTGGAAAATTCTTATAAGGGAAATACTGGCAAGAAGGTACTTTTATTATTGCCATGAATGGCAAGACGAGCATGCCATTCGCTGATGGTAAGCGATACGGCCGCTCATGAACAGTAACACAACTAAACAACACCTTGAATTACAAAACATTCTCTATCTGGCTACAATGTCCTTCAATCTGAAATACAACAGAGCATTTACATTGCTATTTGGCGGGAAAAATAGACATTGCGAGACCTACATCCAGTGAACTTTACAGAAAGATTCAGCCACCAAACTGATTCGAACAATATATTATTGTATTGAAATTTCGTTATTAGCTCATTTAGGAAGCGCCATAGTCAACAATGAGATTTACGCGATTTAATGCGTTTTTCATCATTTTCTACTCTGTGCGCATAGTATTGGTTATCGCTTCAGCAATGGATATTTCTAAACCAAATAATCATCCACATGGAGTCAGATTTAGTAAAATAAATGTCGGGCAAAAAATACTCGCCATGTGAGACTATGACGCAAAGCGCGACCGAGCGCCGATTATTATAGAAAAAAACACATTTTCATATTTAAAACTAAAAATAGAACACCAATTATTACTCGAACACATTCCCCGATTGCCCTGCGGCGGCTATAATGATTTTTCAAAACGTATGTTTTTATGAGCGTATGATTTTCAACCTTATTCCTCACATTTCAAAGATAACTTTCTATTGTATTCGAATTCACCAAGTTAATTGTTTTGGACGTCGGTGTAGCTCGGGCAAGATCGTCATTTGCGGAAATGGATTTACTGGTGGTAGGTCTCTCATATGTGCGAGGCCATCTGGGTAGGTACCATCGCAATGTCTATTTTTCCCGTGAAACAACACTGCTTAAATGCACTGTTGTGTTTCGGATTGAAGGATATTGTAGCCAGAGCAACTACTGGACATATTGAGACTTAACATCTTATGTCTCAGGATGGCGAGCGCAGTGGAATGTTGCTACTGTTTATGAGCGGTCGTATCGCTTACCATCAGGCGAACGGCATGCTCGACTCGCCATTCGACGCAATAAAAAAAAAAAAAAATGGATGAAGTTTTGTCGAAGCAGTTGATTTAATGTAATTTCGTAGTTTATTACTTACATGCTATAAACCAAAGGCATGCGACTTCGTACATGAAAAATATTGAAAACAATTATTTCGATTCTAGCGCCACGCTCTGGCGAGAACGGAAAATTAGTTTGTTAAATCTAATTGTTAAATGGCGGAAGTGCACCACTAAGCCAAGAAATATGTTTTGTATGTTAATGTTATGAACTTTCTTGAGATTAAAAACAATTTCAACTAGATATTAGTTAAAATAACAAGAGGTTACGAATGATACACATTTTGAAATATTGGAATAACAAATACGAAATTTCGCGCGTTTGCCTCTGATGGCGAAATCACGACGGAAAATAAAAAAAATAGAGTTGCGCATCTATCTCTGTATATAGGTAATTCTAATCTATGCTATAAACCATCCCAAAGCAGTGTATCAGAATAATTTAATTCTAGCTAAGTCAAAATGCCTTGGGTTCATCAAGCTCTAGTTATTATTACATTAGCTTTTGAATTTGAATATTTCTGAAAAACCTTTTCGTTATAAGTTTTCAATATACCACAGAGATTACAAGGGTTTTAAAACGATGGATGGACGATTTGGATTTTAAATTGAGCAATAAATAATGACGACAATATATCTGATTGTAATTGCAGAGCACTCCAAATAAATTATCCGTCGATACATGGCTAATGATCTTTCATCATGGAGTCCGGTCTTTTTCGTATGTATGCAAGCATCCAAGCACTAGCACTAGCTCTTGAAATCTCAATCCTTCGATCAAATATACACTAGATACAACATGAGCGCTTAGAAAATGGCACCAAAAAAGAGTGCTTTAAGCACTCTTTCGCCTTCAGTCACGCACCGACCGTTGCTTCTAAAACGTCGCAGAACTTTAGACAATATTATGTGAAAAGCTACTTAAGTTCCAGGAATAAGGTGGAATATGTGATCTTTTTGTTTACTTTTTTGTTTCAATGCATCGGTGCCACTTTTTAACAGAACATTTACAGGTAACTGTGTATCTAGTGTAAATTTGATCGAAGTCTCAATTACTAAACCAAACGCAACTGCAAAACCGTAACATCTAGGCGGTTGTCCACGACCAAACAGCGCAGTAAGCTTGCGGATATTACTGACAACACAATTCCAGTACACGAACTGATACCCCTTGGCGACCATCATTTGTATATTATCCTCAGATTCAACTAGTAAAACTAACAGCCTAAACTTAATTTCCTTGCATTCATTCCTCATTATAAATTATATGCGCATCGCAAATCAATCCGTTACAACTAGATTTTATGTAGTATGTGAAGGCCACTCTCAATCGTACTCTCGATTGTAGAGTAGGCCCGTGCCCTGCAGTGGGACGTATATGGGCTGATCCATCCAGAATGTGAAGGCCAACCCCCACTAGGCCATCGTGGTGGACTATATAGCCTAACCACTTTTAATCGCACTCTCGATTGTGTTTTAGGTCCGTGCCCTACAGTGTGGTGTATATGAGCTGATACAGATGTGAAGGCCGACAACCTGGGCGGGTTACTCTATGATCCGAGACTGTCTGGATGTTCGACATCCGAAGGATGATATAAGTTTTCCAGTTCTAAAAATCAATCACGCATGATACTTATCGTTTTCTCCGAATATAGTCTATGGTTACGATGTATGAGAGGATTCGAACATTTTGTGCAGTATCCTAGGCAAATTCGTACAGTTTTACGTACGACGTCCGAACAAACGAACGAAGAAGAAAAAGGCTTAGTGCTAAGGGAGCGTGGAGGACGTCCAACCTCACTATTGAACTCGTGGTTGTAAAAAATAAAAGGTAATGGATGATAAAAATGAAGCCAATGTACAATTATGAGAATTCGAGTGGGGATGGAAGTCAGTCGAACGCACGGCGTGAAACGCTGTAGCACCTCTAAAGGTACATGTAAAAAATATGTTAATATAGTTTAAAAATAGCACTATTTGCCTACGACTAGTGGAACTTGGTTGAGTACAATATCAATTACAATATATGTAAATAAGTGGTGTTGTTTTGGACCTCATTAATTTCCATGCGTCTCGGACGGGGGCGGGGCGACGCACGTGACCCCACTCCGCACACACTCTTTGAAGTACGGAAAAAAAATTGTGACAATTAAAAATAAATTAAAATTTTTAGATTTTAATATTTTACATTGAAATAATTATCTTTAATGAGCAAATATGTAAATTCGCAGTTTAATTTGTATTCCACGGAAACAAGAAAAGTGCTAATACCTATTTTCATAATTGTTAGTGGATAATATGCATATTTTGCCTCCAAAAACAAAGATATTTCAAAGTCAAATATGTCAGAGACGTGGAACTTGCGTCATTTCAATAAATCTGACATTTTGTGAATGAGTAATTTCGTATTGCATAGCATTATTTCCTAATTGGTCCCATTTATTTATCAGATGTAACTTTTTTTCTTAGCTGTGCCATGTTCGGACTAGCGAATATTATGACTAAAATGGATCCTGAATAGTAATCGAAAAAAAAAACTATGCTGTAGCGCTTTTAAAGTGTATCTTTAAAATACTAGCTTAACTTCTGGTAGAAGTAAAAGAAGTGACAGACGACACGAATGGAACTCTACTGGAAATATATTTCATGCGCAAAGTAAAAATCAATTAAGCAAAAATAGGAACTGCATTCCACTCTTGTAGTAATGTACTACATTTATGCAATACTTTATACCATATTCCACCTGATTTACGATAATTCCGTATTCAAATAATGATATTATACACGTAAACACCGGTTCCTTTAACTTAAAATTAAAGCCCCATAGCGGTACAACGAGTTAGCAACCAAAAATAATCGAATAATTTACAACTGTACAAAAATAGAATCCCGATGCTTAATATAAAACTGTATGTATTATGTGCGAACTGTGCCTCGAGTGTTGCATAACATTATAAACCTGTCGCGTGCGTGTTCCAAGTTTTTACATACCTACGTGTGATTTACCAAAACTTATTTTAGGATCCCTCATAATGCCATACTTTAACTAATGTATGTTATAGCTTCAGCCGGACCTTTTTAAGGACCAATTTCTAGGTTCTAGATTTCTCGATTTAGGTTTTGTTTCTAGGTTGCATTTCCATGATCACGCGTGTCCCACGCCATTTGTTCTTAAGAAGACACCGGTGTATCATTTAGTCTGTAGGACGTTGTAATTACTTCATCTTACAAATCAGAGTTCGAAATATCTCTATAAGTAAAAGGATTTCATGATATAAGAAAAAAAAAGGATGACTAATATAATTATCATTCATATTCAGCTACTGAAATTCGACCGTTGAATACAGGAGTCTGCCAATGATTTCTACAGCGGTCTGCATCGAGCAACTTTCCTCAACCTTTATGGTGGACCACATCCTGGAAGTGGACGTCTGCGTTTTCTTATAGTCAAACACTATTCTAAAAGTTTTGCAGCGCCATTGCCCATATCTTACCCGCGGTATTAAGTTTAAAACCTACCACTATAACAATATGCAATGCAATAAATTGTGTTTTGGTATTGGTCAGTGTAAAGTCAGTTTGGGTGCTGATCGGGAAAAAACTCGTATTAACAGTTTCTCACAAACTTAAATTTATAATTTTAATAGTTGCCCTAATAATACAAATGTATTTCTTCCGGTTCTGGGTGTTTGTGAGACCGAAAAGTCTGTCGAAGTTCCTGATATCCACGACACAAGACTCGATCTTAGTGTGTATATACGTGACTGTTGGGTGTATTTATTTAACTAATATACTTAGCGGCTTTTCTATCAGATTTTACACGACATTCTTGTTAAAATGTTTGTACTTACACGATACATAATCACAATCATTATTCGACTTGGGGGTCGATTGTTTGATGGATACTATTAAGAACTAGAGTTATGAATGTGAAGCAAGCAGACAAACCTTTCTCTAGTAGTTGTGCAAACATATTCTGCACATTCGTGTGGTGATGCTTCCACCGGAGGCAGTACTGCTGGGGCATCATGGTCATCTCTCTCGCACTCACTGCACGGCACCGCGCCGGGGCATCTATCTCTCTCGCACCACGTCCACGTACAATAAATAACTTTGGTATATTGAAGGCAGGTCAAGGAATCCTCTTTAGTTCACGTACACGTGTGTGTATACATATATATTATTTATACATATATTTATAATATAAAATTCTCTTTATAATAGTTTGGTAGAAAATTTTGGTCGATAGTTTTCCTAATTTATGTACAAAAATTATTTATTTATATGCTTTTGTTATATTTACATATAAATTCAGTAGTTATCACTCTATATAGCAAGTATATAAATAAGTTATTTGGAATGTTATCCTTTGTGGTGGGTTCTGATGAGTTCACCTGAAACAAATAAAAACAAAACGTTACATTCAGGAAACATAATCAGCCTTATTCATACAGTTTTAAAATGCATCAATCCATTTTAGTTGCCGAATATTTTGTCTTCTTCGTTCAAACTGAATTTAAAAGTCGTTCGAAAGGGACAAAGCCATCGATAATTAAAATAGATTTAAAACTATCTATGAATAAAGCCGAATGTATTTAAAATTAATCATTGATTGACCATCATAGGCGACAGGAGCTGAAACTGTCCGGAGTTACTACAGAAATAAATGTTTTATTTCGTAGACAACTTAAGGCAGGCTCAATGAGAAGATATCATTGAGACTGAACTTTATTGAAGAAGTGAAGTTAGTAGCAATAATTTAGAAGAAGATTATAAGATATCGGGCCTATGGTAGAATTTGTATGACTCAAAATGAACAACTGGCAATTAGATTTCAAAGTATGTCTGCAGAGACTATTTTTTTTAGCTTTTCACCAACATTTGTTAATTTTACACGTGGTGTACTGCGGACCACAGAAGGGTACACAATACATATTTTTATGAATATAATATAATAAGAAACTTTTAAAAGTTATTTAATTAATGGTCAAAATGAATTTTGGAGTCTTAAACGTTACAAATCAATTTATCCCATGGAAATACCGGATTGAAGGACATTGTAGCCAGAATAATTACTGGACATGTTGAAACTTAATAGCCTTATGTCTCAGGATGCCGAACACAAGGGAATGCCAAGCATTGCTTTGTAATTCAAGGTGTTGTTAGGTTTTGCTACTGTTCATGAGTGGTCGTATCGCTTACCATCAGGCGGACGGCATGCTAATCTCGCAATTTATTGCAATACGATAAAAACTAAAAATGCAACCGAGTTACAATCACTAGACCAGTTACATTATAAAACAGTATTATTTAATTTAATACGAACATAGTTACAAGCTACGCTTACAAACTATTTAATACACCTAACCGCAAACTAAAATAATCCGAGTTTCAAATTTCCAACTACTTACAGCCGCTGCCAATAAACAAACCCAATCCAAAATTTGCCGTTTTAGATTGACAGCTCAATCTTTTTTGTGATACTATATTGCCAATAATCAATCTCAGTAGTGAATAAACTATGGCAACATGACAGGAGACCAATCGAAAAGTAAAAACAATTGACAACAAAACAGATTGACTTCAATCAAATTTTTTTGGATTGATTATTGGCATCGGCCGTTAGTAATTAAACACGCAGATTAAATAAAGAGGTTATATATGATTGCATTTATTACAATATTAACACATATTAATAATTTGACGGTCCGGTGACGGTGACTTGACGGTGTACAAAATGAAGAGTTGCTACGTCATATATGTAGCAAGTAGGATAATTCTAAATTTATGATTTTGCAAAGTACACACTTTGAAATAGTATTAAACTGGCGGTACAAAAGTTTGTTTAACCTTAGAACAATTTCAGGCAAAAATTTTGAGACATCGCGCTTGCGATTATGAGATGGGGAAGAAACTTGATGTGGAAAGGAGAATGTCCATTCATAGTACATACCGATAAAAAATATCGTTAATCCCGATACCGATACGGATTATAATTCATTGTAGAATTTTTGTAGCTTCTTAAACGTTTAGCTGTTTTAAACCGGGCACGGTATGAGAAAATCGTGGGCCAACGTACCCTTGTAGGTATCCAAATTTCGCCACGATATTTCTATTAGGAATCTGTATCTGTATCAGCCCATATATGTCCCACTGCAGGGCACGGGCTTCCTCTACAAACGACAGAACGATTGAGAGTGGTTAGGCCATATAGTCCACCACGCTGGCCTAGCGTGCGGGTTGGCGGACTTACGTACCATAGACATTTTTATAAATCGCTATGGTATGCAGGTTTCCTCGCGATGTTTTCCTTCGCCGTTTTAGTGCGTGGTGTTTGACCATCAATACACACATGACTGAAAAGTCAGAGGTGTCTCCTGGGATTCGAACCCGCGACCATCGTGAAATGTTGGCAGTCGCGTTTAGTCCGTTTTACCAACAAGCCACCACGAACTGTTAGGAATAATGTACGATAGTTAACTAAGTGCACGAGTACCTACAAAACTCTGAGGTGCATGCCCTGCGTTCAAACCCCTGACCTCTGATATGTCCATCCGGTCGAAGCCGACTGGGCTATCGGTCATTATACTTATTTCCGTATACAAAAATATTAGTATAACTTGAGTTTACCATCATATGCTCTTATCGCGTTGGTAGTTTAAAAGAAATCAGTAAAGCATATCTCAGAAAGAAAGTAATGACTTTATGGCGTGAGCGCTGTTTGTTTTCGAGGGGAAGCTCTTCAATCTTTCCTCTCGCACGCTCCAGGGGGGTAGTGGGGCACGCGGGGTATGTCCACAATATGCAGATAGCCTGAGGTTTCATCTGTGCCGAAGCGGCATACCGACTAAAACTTACCACGAGTAAGGGAGTCTTTAGAAAGTATAGTCCGCATTTTATCTTATCCAGGTCAATAAACTTCACAAACCATTGAAATTTTAGTGTAGAACCTTCATATTTATAAGTTAATAAACCAAAAACAGCAAACAAATATCACTTCACAATCACAAATAATTTTCTAACTTATCTTTTTAATTAGTTGTAAATAAAACACTTACAATTAATGCGCATTAAATTGACAAACAAATACAACACTATCGCCGAATAAAGTCCATTATCACAAAACTATTTGTTGAAAACACAAAATAGACGAAAAATTTCCACATTTACATTTACCTACCGTCAGAGAGACGGAGCTTCGACAAAAAACAAACAGGAGGAAAAAAAACGCAATATATTGTGAATCGTCCAAATATAACCGATGGTTGACAAACTGAAATTGTTTCCTGCGCCATGTAAACAACGTCCATTTTGAGGCCCCGACCAGGCGCGCACTCGCCGAGCGACGCCGTGGCCAAATTTGTATAAGCCCGATATAATAATAGTATAGGATCCCGCCATACATCGACCTTCACCGAGATGTTTATTTGATGAAACGTATTTTATATGCAATTTAATATGTCAATAAATATATTGTATATGGGTTGCCTTGCAAATTTCAGTCCAGAATACGATAAATTAATTATTAAAAAAAATAAAATTTTTACACATTTCACCTGTTTGATTATTAAACAAATTCTATACCAATCGAAAGTATGAAACCCATAGAATATGTAAACGTTAGGTTGCCTATTTTTTTCCGGTCACAACCCTCAGGTTGCCAGGTATAAACAGATAAATCGCTACTAGCATTTTGCACCGGTCTGATTATTGAATGGAAATTAAATGAAAATAAAGATCATTTTATTACGAACACGGTGGTATAGGGTTGCCTGCGAAAAATCAGTCCCGAATTGCGGTTGTCGAATTTAGAAAAGTGAAATATTGCTCCGAGTGACCATCCCATGCGATAGAAGAGGACACAGCATAGCAGCTGGTCGAAGTCCGCCCATTTAAAGAAAGAGGGTGCGCATGCTATTTATTGTTGAGAATGAAAAGGACAGCGATAGACTCGTATATGCTGTGCATCATTTTGGAGTAGATTGTGGTTATAGTTGCAATTGAAAAAACGTGCTACTATTTATTGTTAAAAAAATGGCGAAAAAGTGTTTTTTGTGTGATTCGGGTGATGATTTAATTAATTTTGATGATGACATTTTTAAAAACTGTTGGCCCTGGTGCGGTTTCTGGTTGGTTATTGGGAAAACGACCATTTGGTAACAATAATCCAAAAGAAATGACTCGGAATCTGACATTTTTTTTTTGTTTTTACAATTTTTTACAATAAACAGAAGTAGTTTTTAATTGTTGTTTTTTATTTTATCTTCTAATAATAAAGATAAAATTTGCAAGATTAGTATTATATATGTAATAATATAACCTTCGTTTTTGCTAAAAATGTATATATACTTTAGTGTCACATAAAATATGTATCATCCATCCATCCATCCATCAGCCAAAGGAAGTCCACTGCTGAACATAGGCCTCCCCCAATGATTTCCATAGAGACAAGATGGTCCGACGACCTGGTAAAGGTCGCGGGACGTCGCTGGATGCAGGCTGCCTCCAACAGGTCTCTATGGAAAAATATGTATACACATAAATAATTAATTGATTAAACAAAATTAAATAACTTTTCCTCTATTTTACTAATAAACTACTCTAAAACACAGCATATACGAGTCTATCGCTGTCTTTTTCATTCTCAAGAATAAATAGCATGCGCACCCTCTTTCTTTAAATGGACGGACTTCGAACAGAAGTGCGTGGTGGCCTGTTGGTAAACGGACTAGACGCGACTGCCAACATGTTCACGGTGGTCGCGGGTTCGAATCCCAGGGCACACCTCTGACTTTTCGGAGTCACGTGTGTATTGATAGTCAATCACCACGCACTTAATCGGTGAAGGAAAACATCGTGAGGAAACCTGCATACCATAGGGATTCATAAGAATTTCTATGGTATGTAAGTCCGCCAAACCGCACTAGGCCAGCGTGGTGGACTATATGGCCTAACCACTCTCAATCGTATTCTCGATTGTAGAGTAGGCCCGTGCCCTGCAGTGGGACGTATATGGGCTGATACAGATACTTCGAACAGCTGCTATGCTGTGTCCTCTTCTATCGCATGGGATGGTCACTCGGAGCAATATTTCACTTTTCTAAATTCGACAACCGCAATTCGGGACTGATTTTTCGCAGGCAACCCTATACCACCGTGTTCGTAATAAAATGATCTTTATTTTCATTTAATTTCCATTCAATAATCAGACCGGTGCAAAATGCTAGTAGCGATTTACCTGTTTATACCTGGCAACCTGAGGGTTGTGACCGGAAAAAAATAGGCAACCTAACGTTTACATATTCTATGGGTTTCATACTTTCGATTGGTATAGAATTTGTTTAATAATCAAACAGGTGAAATGTTTAAAAAAAATTTTTTTTTTAATTATTAATTAATCGTATTCTGGACTGAAATTTGCTAGGCAACCCCTATACAATATATTTATTGACATATTAAATTGCATATAAAATACGTTTCATCAAATAAACATCTCGGTGAAGGTCGATGTATGGCGGGATCTTAGACCATAACATAATCTGTCACCTCATAGTGTGTTCGTTGAAATTATGTTAATAATTCTATTTAGTGCCATTGCTATCGGTGCAATGTATAGCATAAATAAGGATTTGGATGAGGAGGAGCATTTGGAGAACTGTGAAATACTCTAGAAGCTGCTCTGCTAGCTTTTTTACAGCAGCCGATTATGTGAATTGCGTAATACTTAGTCGTCCCTATGCTATAAAAAAATCCGAACGCATTCTAGTGGACCCTCGCTAACTGATTGGGAACGCGCTTATCGTCATATTGCTCTGATCTAGACCTGGAATGGACGCGCATCATTGTCTTATTTACGTTTATGTTTATATTATTCCTGTTTGTTAATGTGTAATCGAACATTTTTATTTTATTGACTACGGCCTAATACGGCCTGACAGCTTCCGTGGCTCAGTTGGTTAGACGCCGGCTGTGAAAGGAGAGGCCGCGGGTTCGATCCCCGCCCCAAAGCAAATATTGGTGTTAGCAAGCACAAGAATATTATTTCGGGTCTGGGTGTTTGTGAGACCGAAAAAGTCTCTTGTAGTGCCCGATACCCAGGGCACAAGATTCGATCTTAGTGTGGGGTCAGGACTATGTATATGTACAATTCGTAAGAAACCCTAAGTGTAAATTACATTGGCGCCCAACGTGGAGCTATGGATTTACACAATTACTACTATGGACTATGTAGGATTGTTCAAAATTGAAACTTTAACTGCATTAACAGTGTTAAAAAGCTACGATAGCAGTAAATCTGCGGTCGATACACTGCTACCACAGACAAAATAGCAACATGGTAACATAATCTTCTGTAAGCCAGGATCCAGTTGCACGCAAAGGGTTGATACCCTAGCACCAAAACTAAGAGTTTATATTTTTATACTAGCGGTCCATCCCGGCTCCGCCCGGGTGCAGATATATGTGTCAAAATGCTCAATTCCTACTTTCAATTTAGAGTATCGGCCAATCGGACCATCAAAAGCGAATAAAATTTCCTCGTATTTGCCAGAAATATCACTACTGCTTCCCTCCTATGGGTCATAACGTGATGATATATAGCCTATAGCATTCCTCGATAAATGTATTATACAACACTGAAATAATTTTTCAAATCAGAGCAGCGGTTCCTGAGATTAGCGCGTTCAAACAAACAAACAAACAAACAAACTCTTCAGCTTTATTATATTAGTATAGATTGTATCGGCTCATATCCCACAGGACACGAGCCTTCTTTAAACCGAGAGTATGATTGATATTTAAAGATATTAGCTTACTTGTAAGACGTAACAAAATGTATAAATATTAATGGTATGATTTCGAAGCTCATGGAATGCTACAATACTAATTTTACATAATTTTAGTTAAGAAAACGCTAAACGGATGTGACGTTGTGAGAATGTCACCTCTAATAGTGCGGTCTATGGCTCAATAGTCGGCATAAATCGTATTGTCTATGCCAATCAACGCCTCCGTTGCGCTGATTGGTTGATTCAATTTCTGACATCTGTCAAACGTGACGTGCGAACTGTCATCAGCGCTCGCTTAAATACGCATGTAACGTCGCTCGCGTCCTCTTTTCCATAACCTGAATGCCGCGTGCTACCCACGCGTCTTTCTGAACCCGCTGGGGTGAGTGTTCTATTTGCTAACCGCTTTTAACTGCTTGTTTCTCAGTGTATTCTGTCTGCCGGGCTTGTGAGCTATCACGAGTCGCTGGCACGGAATGCAAGCCTAGTTTGCATTCCGATTTCTTGGATGCTGATTCCAGGTTCTTGGCGTTCTTGGCGTCTTTGGCGTTCTTCATTCTTCGTTCTTCGCCTACTTCTCTTCTTTACCCGTACGCCACGGAGAGCTGACTCCGTGCGCTGGCTTACTGCCCGCTTTTGCTCCGCACTGCTTCTTGCCCGACTGCAACCGAGCCTGCGCCGCACCGCTTCTTTCCCGACTGCAACCGAGCCTGCGCCGCGCCGCTGACCTGCGCGCCATTTCCGGCCACGTGGCAACTAACTTCGCCGGCGAGCTGTCGCCGGGTTCCGCCACGTGCCGAAGACCCGGATCAGTGTCCAACGAAGGCCAGTGACTCTCGTTGCATACCACCAGCAATAGTGCCGGGAGTAAACAGTGATGCGAATTTATTAAAGCCCGAACCACGTAATTACCCTGAGTATTCATTTACCTACCTGCCCCTATCTGCGGGCGGCCTAACCCGCCGCACGGAAAGACAACAAACGGGTCTGCGAATGCCCTATGATGCAATCCCGACTGTTATTGTTCAATATCAGGCACGATTTCTTGTTTATTCTTGGCATTTATGTTAAGAAATAAGTCAATATTATACAAAACATAATCTCATTACGTGCATTATCTAACTTTTGTTTCCTAAAGTGTTTAATACAGATACTCATAATTTTGTATAAATAAACGTTTTACTCTATGTCTGCTTTAAAATAAACTAAACAAATGGCAATGGAGTCTTCTGAAAGATTGTTATAAAATTATGCTAAGTTTTTTACTTCTATGAATGGCGAGTCGAGCATGTCGTTCGCTTGATGGTAAGCGATACGAGCACCCATAAACAGTAGCAAAACCACAAATTGAATTGCAAAGTAATGCTAGGCATTGGCGAGAGAAATAGACATTGGGGTGGTACCTACCAACCCAGGCGGCCTCTTAAATATGAGAGACCCACCACCAGTAAAATTGTAACGTCTAAAATTGGCATTATGTCGGTTTTGTTTTTTTATTTTATTTTATTATATGTCTAACCTCAATTTCTAATTTTTATAATACATTACTATATAACATTATCATTTCTTATAATTGAAATGTGGATAGAGTATATGAAACAACAGCTACTCATAAAAGTGATATCTTTTATTTGCGGTAACAAACTGGAATCTGATCCTAAGTAAATATATTTTGTGATATGTACCAACATCACAATAATTGTGTATGAAGGACGAACAGAACCAACGAACGCACGACATTGACTTACTAAATGTTCAAAGATAACTTAATCTCGGAATGGAAACATATTTTATTCTATATTAAGTATATATATTATTTGTGTAAAAAAATTGTGTCGTACAATAAATTTGTTTATGTCACAGTATCAGACACAGTCGAGTCCCAAGTGTTGGCTTACGATTGGCAATCCGCCTGACGCTAAAATACTTCTGATATTATAGATAGTCGCATCAATGCTCTTTGCTCCTCCAATATTTCAGAAAATATATAACTGTTTATTCTTTTGCAGTTAAGAAATCAGTTAATCGAAAAATCAAATACATTCATTATATAAATGTTTTCATCACAAATGTGATTGACAACCGTTATATTTCCTTAGATGACTATTACTTTCTCGCCAGTACAGACGTTGCTACGAGGAAAAATGTGCAAATATTAATTCACTAACTTGTGCCACATTTGCAGCGGACAAAAAACATGCAATGAAACTAACTATACAAATCCAATGGAGCGTGATATAATACTTCCGGCGTGGTCTTGAACAACGGACACCTTCCCGTGTTGCTACACCACGACTAGACGATGTGCTTATCAAAAGTATTAGCCTAATACTTAACCTAATACTATTAGGCAATGAATTATGTAATTTACTGTAATCGAAGATAAGATTGCATAAAAGCACACTGGTCATAAATTCCTAAACTTATACATCCCTAAAAAATCCTAGATCAAATACAAATTCCAAAAATAGAGTGAAGAAAGATAAGCGTAACCTTGCCAGTCTAAAAAAACATAGTACTTACTAAATCTATAACTGATAATTTTGCAAATTCAAAAATGTGTGTAAAGCACCTCAAATTATCAACTACCCTACCAGATAACTAAGCAGATGTTAATTCCCCAGTCGGATTTCTATATTTAGAAAAGAATAGTGTGTAGTGTAGCACACGCCTAGTATTAAGAACATATATTACTTTGGTTATTCTTATATGTAATAGAATGTGTATGCTGCTATTTTAATAATAAATTAGTCTTGTAACCGCATCCGAGTGTTTCACTTGTCTCCACATGGCGACCGTGACATAGGAGCTTACGCATTCCGATTACCTTTTACGGGAAGCGCCGGCCGCTTCTGCTATTCAATCTAAACAATTTTTGCAAGATGATTGACTTTAATTATATACATCGGGCGCGACGAACCTGTACTTGTGAGCGAATAAATTCAAGTTCCAAGTAACAATGGGCGGATCACAGACAAAGTCAAAGGAGGAGATCATCATAGCGCAGAATGCTGCAGGGGGTGCTAATTCGGCGCAAATAGAGGAGTTAAAATTTCACTTTAGCACCACTAATTGCCTATTAATTGGCATTTGTATGCTGTTGCTGATTGGAGCCTTCGTGATTGTGTATAAGAACTACAGGAAATGTCAAGAAAAGCTAATACAACGCCAGCTTAATGAGATGGCCTTACGAAGATATGCGAGTATTCTACGCCGCAGGCAGGAGGCTCGATCAACCATCAATGAAAATACAGTGTAATAATTGGCAGTATGAAGAAAAATGACTTATGTACGTGCAGTTAAGTGATCGTCGAGTGCAGGGTGTTCCAGTGTGTGTAAGTGGAGTGCGTTTTAGATATCACGTGTGCGTAGTCCTTGTGATAAGGTAGAGAAGGTGAATAAAAGGTGAAATGTAAGGACTCTAAATTAAACACATAGCTTATTAATGTATTTAACTATCAAAATATCCTAAATCATGTAAATTCTTAGTATATTACAATGTTATGGCTGAAGATGTATCCCTAATTCTAAATGAGTTGCAATCAATCAAAACTTATTTAATTAAAATTGGCCCAAAACGTAGAACTGGCAAAATAATAGAAATAAAGAAAACGGAAGCCAATAAGATTCTAGCAAAGTATAATAGCTATTTAGAAATTTATAAGGAATCTGTAAGTAAATATTCAAAATCTGAAATTAGTATTATAAATAATATTTGTAACGTATTTAATAAGGTCTTTTCAAGTATTTTACGTTTGTGTAGTACGCAGACCACAGCGGAATCATCTTGTATTGAGACTAAAAATATAACCATGGATTCTTTTGATATAAAGGTGGCAATGAATATTTTACCTGTTATGACAGATGAGCACAGCAATACTAAACAGCTTATAGAAAGTATTGAGTATTACGATTCTACTATAGACAAACCAGAATGCAAAAATAAATTAATTCAATTCGTATTAAAAAACCGTCTGTCACAACAGGCTAAGCTTAGGCTTTTACGTGATTACCAGACAGTTGATGAGTTAGTAAAGGATATGCGACGACTACTTTTACCGCAGAAGAGTTACACTGCCTTACATACAAAGTTACAGCGTTGTCGACAAAATAATAGATCAGTTTCTGAATTTGGTAAAGATATTTCAGAGTTATTTGTAGAGTTGACAATAGCCCAAGCTGATGGAGATAGTAACAATTACAATATATTACGACCCCTGAACGAGAAACTAGCTATTAAACGATTCTCTGAGGGTTTAGTTAATAGCCGTTTGAGTACCATAATTGCCGCGCGTAATTTTTCTTCCTTGCCAGATGCTATTCAAGCAGCGCTTGACGAAGAAATATCTTCGCAATCTACGTCGGCAGATAACATCATGAGTATGTATAAACATTCTTTTGCTAACAATACATACAGGACTCAACGGGGCAATCGCAGAAGCCAACGGGGTCCCCGAGGATTTTCCAACTATTATTCAAGGGGACAATACGTGCAAGGTGTGTCTATGCCGCATCAAACTGCCCAGGTAAGCAATTTTAGAAATTATTATCGAGGTAATAATAATATAAAATACCGGGGTAGGTCATTTTTTGGGAATAAACAAGGCCGGGGCAATAAGCCGCTTGGCAAAATAAATCTCATAACAACTGAGCATAGTGAGACATCGGGCGAACCAAATACGGAATCGCTTAGTCATTTTTTTCGAGCATAACGCAGTTTACACTTGCAATAGTTTAAACAAAGTATCATTCCATATTCATAACCGTAAACATGATTGGCTCCTTGACACCGGGGCATCAATTTCAGTAATAAAATATGAATGTGTTAGATGTTTACAAATTCCATTCCATATTGAGAAGACGCGTGTAATAGGTATAGGTGGTGATGTTTACTCCGAAGGCCAAGTGACTTTAACATTGCAATATGATGAAATAAAATTTGAACACAGTTTTCATGTTTTTAAAAATGTTCCTTGTAACACTAACGGGATTATAGGACAGGATTTTCTAAAAAAATATAGAGCTATTTTAAATTTTGAATTAAATACTTTGCAACTAGTTACAGCTGATGACATGCGTGTTACATTAAATTTTATCAGTAACGAGACGGAAACTACGACTTTACCGTCCATTAAGGTACCGGCGCGGTGTGAGTCAATTCATTATTTAAGTACGAAAGCTACATTTGATTTTATTATCAACTCAGAGGAACTTTGTGAAGGAGTTTTTGTAGCTAACATGATAACACGACCGGAAAATGGGAAATTTCCAGTACGTATCTTAAATACTCGGGACGTGGATGTTACATTAAACCATCTTTGCTTAAGCACTAGTACTTTGGAGAACTACACAATTTGCGAATTTGATAAGCCCACAATTAACGCGGAAAGAGTAAAGAAGTTGTTTTCATCCTTAAATCTAAAAGACTTAAATGAAGAGGAACAAAAGTCAATTGAGAATATTTGCGCTTACCAGGCGATAAGTTATCCGTTACTTCTGTTTATGAGCAGTCAATTGATTTAAAACCTTATACCAAACCTATCTATACCAAACCTTATAGGTTGCCTCATGCTCACAAAGATGAAATTGATAATCAGATAAAAAATATGTTAGAGGACGATATTATAGAGGAGGCTAGGAGTCCGTGGTCAAGTCCACTATTATTAGTTCCAAAGAAAAATGGTTTGGCAGGCACAAAAAAGTGGCGAGTAGTAATAGATTACAGAAAATTAAATAACCAGATACAGGACGATAAATTTCCTCTGCCGAATATTGCTGACATTTTGGATTCTTTATCAGGTTCTATATATTTTTCACACCTAGATTTATACCAGGGATTTTTCCAAATTAATTTACATAAAGACAGTAGGCCGTGCACAGCATTCACTACGGGGAGAAATCAGTTTCAAATGAAAAGAATGCCAATGGGTTTAAAGTCTAGTCCTAACAGTTTTAGCAGAATGATGACAATAGCCATGTCGGGTTTAAATTTTGATAAATGTTTAGTGTATCAGGATGATTTAGCAGTTTTTGGTCGAAATTTGACGCACCATAACAAAAATTTAATGGATGTGTTTATGAGGTTACGAAAAGTTAATCTAAAATTAAATCCAGAGAAATGCATTTTTATGCGAAAAGAAATTTTGTTCCTAGGACACATCATATCTGAAAAAGGTATATTACCCGACACTGAAAAAATTAAAGTTCTACAAAATTACCCAAAGCCTCAGAATACCGATGAAGTTAGACGTTTTGTTGCCTTTGCTAATTACTATCGGAAATTTATACCTAATTTTGCATGTATAGCTCATTTTTTGCATGTATAGCCATTAAATAAAATGAGCCGTAAAAATGCAAAATTTTCTTGGACAATAGAATGCGAAAATTCATTTCAATATCTCAAATCAGCTTTGATGAACCCTCCCGTATTACAGTATCCGGACTTTTCAGACAAAAACGAATTCTTATTACAAACTGATGCATCGGGAATTGCTATAGGTTCAATACTATGTAACCAGGACGGCAGACCGATAGCGTATGCCAGTAGAAGTCTAAATAAGGCCGAAATAAATTATCCGACTATAGAAAAAGAATTATTGGCTATAGTTTGGAGTATAAAATATTTTCGACCTTATTTATACGGTAGGCGGTTTAAAATACAAACAGATCATAGACCACTCGTTTATTTATTTAGTATGCGAGACCCTTCTAGCAGACTTCTTAAGTTCAGATTGCAATTAGAGGAATATAATTTTGTAATCGAATATATAAAAGGACAAGCAAATTCGTTAGCGGACGCTTTATCGCGTATTAGAATATCATCAGAGGATTTAAAATGCATGAATGAACAAATCGTCAACGTTATGACTAGGGCTCAATATAGGAAAATGAATGATGACTCTCAGATTAATGAAAAATCCTGTAATAGTACTTCGGATATTAATATTGACACCAACTCGAGGCCTGATCAACCGAGGGTTGTGGAAATACTTAAAAAACCGAAAAATATTACAGAGATAGCATTGATAGCTGAGAAAAAATTAAATAAAATAGTGCTAAACGAAAGGAAAGATATACAAAAATATAAATGTTTAGTATATATTCCCGCCAAGTCAGTCATTTATATAAATACCTCGTCTCGATCATCAATTACTCAAGACGTATTGGTGAGAGACCTGATATTTTTGTGTAATAAATGCAACATAAAAGAAGTATGCATACTTAAAGATGATAACAATAAAGATTTCATGACTGGACTCTTAAAAATAATTAATAAATATGAAAAATGGACCGGTCCACGAGTATGTGTAGTTAGTAATGCAAAAAGAATATATGATCCAGATAATAAACGTGTCATCCTTAATGACTTTCACCTTTTGCCCACTAGTGGCCACGCGGGCATTAGGCGAATGACGAATAATATTAAAAGATATTATTTTTGGCCTGGCATAGAAAAAGATGTTACTGAATACGTTGCTAAATGTGATAAGTGTAAAAAGCAAAAGTATTCGAAAGGCACTAGACAACCTATGGTAATAACATCAACGGCGGAATCAGCGTTTAGTAAAATATTCTTAGATATTGTAGGACCACTATCAAAGGATTGCAATGACTATAGTTATATCCTAACCCTGCAATGTGAGCTTACAAAATTCACCGAAGCTTATCCACTACGTTCGAAAGATGCAGTAAGTGTTGCTCGTGCTTTTGTAGACAATTTTATCTTAAGGTATGGTGTGCCGCGTGAAATTGCCACAGATAGAGGAACAGAGTTTTTGTCGAGTACAATAAAAGGTATATGTGAACTATTAAACATAAAGCAATTAACCTCAACTGCTTATCATCACGAGAGCATCGGGGCACTGGAGAATTGTCACAAAACTATGGGTACGTATTTAAGAATTTACTGTGAGAACCAAACATCATCCTGGAGTAGCTGGTTGCCTTACTGGTGTTTCGCGTACAACAATACGGTACACACAGAAACGCAGTACACACCATATGAGTTGGTATTCGGTAAGCAATGTGTAATACCAAATAATTTTGATAATGGTGTAGTAAATCCCTTGTACACTCACGATAATTATCCATTGGAGTTCAAATATAGACTTCAAGTAGCTCAAAAAGATGCTCGTAATAATTTAATTCAATCTAAAGTTCGTAGAAAAATCACGTTTGATAACAAATTAAAACCTGTTTCTTATAAAAAAGGAGAGTATGTATTAGTTAAAAATCCTTCAAATAATAAAATGGATCCAATTTATTTAGGACCATACGTGGTTTTAGAAGATTTAGATTGTAATGTAAAAATTTTAAAAAATAATAAAGAAGACATAGTGCATAAGAATAGAACTAAGAGTTTTAAGTAATTGAATAGCATTGTAAAATTTATACAAAAAAAAACATAAACAATATTTTTATATTTTTTTTTATTTTATTAAAGGGGACGTGTAGTGTAGCACACGCCTAGTATTAAGAACATATATTACTTTGGTTATTCTTATATGTAATAGAATGTGTATGCTGCTATTTTAATAATAAATTAGTCTTGTAACCGCATCCGAGTGTTTCACTTGTCTCCACAAGTGTTTGTGTAGCGTGGCCTTCCGCACTCCGGTCCTTCGGACGTCCGGTTTTGGGACCGTTCAACCTGTGACCGACAAAAAATCCTCAGGCACGGATATACATACAAATAGCACGTACAATAAACGCCGCCCAACTGAAAGCAAATAGTATTGTACAGATAAGAATCGTGTACGTTACCACAATTGAACAGCGTGCGAGACCGATGGGCCGTTGTCACGATCGTGGACTAAATAGATCAAGGCGAAACTTTGGCAACAATTATAGATCGGTGTAATATAAACCGGTGGAGTGAGAGCACAACTAACTGTTGGAGTATGCCTAGTTACTAGTACAACTCAATATTAATTTACAAGTTATATCGCCACATCTGTCTACAAAGTAAACTGGCAAAAGTAATGATTACTACAAATCCATTTCTTCTCAATAAGTATTTTCCATTAATAATCTTTAGAGAATAATCTTTCGAAGATATAGATTTCGCGATAAATTATCAACTAACGGGATTCCATTATGGAAAGACGGTTTCAACTTGTGTCTGAAGTCGAGAGCTCTCTGGGGCGGGCCTCCGAATGGGGTGAATTGAACCTAGTTCAATTTAACCCTTCGAAGACATAAGTTTGCGTGTTCACTGCGAAGAAGGACCCCTTTGTCATGGCGCCGCAATTCCAAGGAGTTAATCTCCAAGGATCCGAGAGTATTGGAATCCTTGGCATCGAAATATCAAGCAAGGTCTAGTTTAGGAGTCATTTGGAGGACAAAGCCAAACTGGCGAGCAAGAAGTTGGGAATCCTGAACAGAACCAAGCGGTACTTTACGTCGGGTCATAGATTGACGCTTTACAAAGGGCAAATCCGGCCCCACGTGGAGTACTGCTCTCACCTCTGGGCAGGTGCCCCAAAATACCAGCTCGACCCACTTGACTCATTGCAGCGACGAGCTTGTCGAATAGTCAATGATCAGGATCATCACGGACAAATTGGAACCGTTAGGACTGCGGAGAGACTTCGGATCTCTCTGTGTGTTCTATCGTTTGTTCCATGGGGAGTGCTCCGAAGAGTTGTTTGAGTTGGTACCACCGTCGCCTATGTACCATCGCACCACACGTCTCCGCAATAGAGTTCATTCCCACCACCTGAAGGCGTACCGCTCCCGAACGGTACGTTTCCAGCGTTCTTTCCTACCACGTACGTGCAAGCTCCGGAATGAACTCCCTGCATCGGTGTTTCCTCAGCGCTATGACCTGTCCTTCTTCAAGCAAGGTTTAAAGAGACTACTCTCCTCGAGGTAGGTAGCGACTTTGTTGTGCTGGTCCCCTGGCACTACGGAGGTCCATGAGCAGCGGTAGCCGCTTACCATCAGGCGGGTCGCTAGCTCATCTGCCTACATGGAAATAAAAAAAAACCATACTTCTGTATGGGTGGTATAGATAAGTAAGACGACACGGTAGCCCTAGGCATGGGCGGAGAGACGAAATCGACAGGTTTCTCCAGGATTACACCCCAATCACAAAAGATTGCCTAATCTGGAAAGAAAGAGATGAGGCCATTGCTCAGCAGTGGGATGGTAACGGCTGATAAGTAATAATAAATATGTTGACCAACAAATTGCCTTTTTCTATATCTTGTTGATATAAGTTTCGCGAACAGTCTAAAGGAGATCGGTCAGTTTCCTAAGGAAATTGGGCCTAGTAGTGAAAACTTGACGGACACAAATGAGACCTAGAATTAAATAATAAAGATTCAATATCCTTTAAATATAATATAGTATGTTTGAGCTAGGATATGGGGTATTTAAGATATATCCTCTTAAAGTTTTACAAAAACTACCATATTCTACTATTTTCACATATATCTTATTTGGATAATATTTTATATTTTCTGTAACTTTGTAAATAATATCGTTTAATAATATTGTAAAATGTATTACATTATTATAAACACGTTAAATACTTTTCGATATAAAGTTGATTAAGAAAGCATTTCTGGGGGTAGAAATATCCGTTTCAAAAGTAGGTAGGTCATTCTAAAAAGAGAATGATGACGGTAAAAATGTTGGTATTGATAATAAGAAACTAATTTTTATAATAAAAGTTCTATTGAACTTATTCCTAAACAATATCTCATGTACCTGGTAGTAACAATACATTGTCGAGGTGCTGTGCAATAGGTGTGATATCATTTTGGTACCTAGCCCAACCAAGGTACCACATACTAGTCATTACACTGTCCTTTTGATTGCAATGCAATTACAATAATATTGTATTATTGCATTGTGGCCATTTTGAGAGTTGTCAATCTGAATATAAACAAAACATATTTTTGTTCTGTCCTGACCAATAACGCACTAAGTGGTTTGGCATACTATTTATCTCATTAAAATCGATTGATGTTTTAGAATTATTTATAATTGTAAACATATCTTGTACATGTTAGAACTAAAATAATATAATTAATATTATAGAGCCTTTCCGTCATAAAATTCAATGTGGTATTGCGTAGATGCACTGAGCAAGCTCTGCTATTTTTGGGAATATAATAATTATAATCTTGTTTAGAGTAGCCAGTTGTCGTAAATAATAAACTCAAAATAACCAACATCACAAAAGCACATTCCTTTCGCGACCAAGCACAAAGAATAGAATTTGACAAACACTGAATGAATTTGACAGGTGTCAATTCTGATATTGCAAACAATGCAAAAAATTGGTAGAATATTTTATGATGTCCTTTTTTTTACAAAATCTGATCCCCACGGTGTAGGATAAAAATAAATAGAGAAATGAATCTAAAAAAATACGCCTGATTTTTTAGTCATACTTAATTTCTTGTCCGTAGTTGGACCAAATCGACTGATCTCCTTTTTGTCGTTATGATGGCCAAAATCATATTTCTTACTTCTCGCACATTACATTTCGAAGTAAATGTTATTAAAGACATTTATCACACCGTTATATCAGAGCTATTTCGATAACCAGTACTTCATTTCTATTTTCAGTATTTATTAATGAATTTTATTTTTTATTTTTATTTTCGATATGATTAGTGTGATACTCGTATATTTACGTCATTTGTAGCTCTAATCTTAATTTTCAAAGTTTTGGTAAAAGCAATAAAACGTACTGCGTTTGAATCTACCCATTCGTCAATATTTTTAACATATCATTACTGTTATAGTTATTTATCCATTTGGAAAGGCGCTACTTGTGTAATGTATAAATATAAAGTATTTAAAACCTATGGCGCAGTACCAAACTCCGCATTTGCTCTCACGTCCTGCGTCCTGCGTCGACACGTGAGAGCAAATGCGGAGTTTGGTACTGCGCCATACGTTATAAATTCTGCCACTCGCACGCGGCTCGTGACGGCCAATGCGAGTGTGAGCATGTGCGGCGGGGTTTACGTACGACTTTTGAATTCAGTATGAGTGAAAAAACCAAAACAATAAATAAGGACTAAAAAGTATCTGTGAATAAATCCATTTAATTTTACATCGGCGTTAATTTATTTAACTCATTTATAAACACCTCCACTCCTATATGTAAGTCACAGAATACTAACAGAAGTCAAGCTTGTGTATGTACTTCACTTTTGTTGCCACACGCACACTACGCTCGGCGTTCGCGCAAGGGTTGTTAACTCTGGCTTATGCGAAAACACGTATCGTGTTAATAGCACTCGTATCATATGATTGAATTAATAAAATAAAATATATAACACACAATAATACGATAAATAAATTTTAATTTTATTTATGAACTCGCTGAGAATGTGTATGTCATTATTCTAAGTTTTTTTAAATTGTATTTGTATAATATACGTTTTTTTTTAATGAAATTTATATTCAATTATTATAATCTGGTATTTTATATACAAGTGTAATAACTTTTATTCATTTGCTCCATCTTTGCACATAACATCTCACTATTTGCGTGCCCGAAGCGGGTGCCACTCGCGCTGGCAGTGGTCTCGACTGGTTTGAAATATCGTGTCGGTGAACGCTTTCAATGTGTGCGTTGATTTAGCGCGCTTTGTATGGAGCTTGACTTCTGTTAGTTTAGTATTCTGTGATGTAAGTGCAATAACACTGTTTATATTTTTGGTGGGTGTACAGATGAAGATGGGTGGGTGGACACTATCACGCTTCATGGAAATAAAATTATTAAAAATATGTTAATTCGAGTGTAATACTTATTAATAATATTTCGCCAACTGAAGGGTTACACCGAACAGCGTTACAGTCTAACCCCAACGTAATAAAATACAAAGAGGAAAAAAACTCCGAAGATTTCCTTGCATCATGTGCAATACTCGTGCTCAAATCAACCACTATTAAATGTATTATCTTATAAATATTACTTACTGTTATCTCTTGTTGGCATGGCAATAACAGTTACACGCGTTTGCTTTCCACTATCTAATTCAAAAATATGTGTTCTTAAAAAACAAGTACGCTACTTACATTGTACGTAGAAGGTTCAAGAAGACGAAAACGCAGGATAAACTACCATCTGATGATACAAATTGATAATGACAAGGGCAGCCGTTGCTTGAGAACATTATAGCAGAGGATTACTGAAGGTAAGGGGATCGATATACTAGCCAATCGGATGACCTATTCATGATTAGAATGTGTCGGGGTGTAGGATCCCGCCGGTCCCCCGGCGAATGCGTCCGCTCGCGCGGCGATAATGGCGCGAACCTCTGACACGATGTTATCGGTCCCGTTTCGAAAATGTTACGTAAGCACATGATACGTTATCACTGTTTTCCGAAGTCGAAAAACAGTTTTAAAAATATTCCAACACACATTTGTGTAATGAGTTCTAGATAAATTGTTATGCCCGGCCGCCCGCCTCCCGCCGCCCGCCGCGCCGCCCCACGCAGATAACGACTCTTGTGTGTTTGAAAATTATAACAAAAACATTATGAAATGCATCTGTGTACGATGCAGTCACCTGATTCGTCGCCTTAATGATTGAAATTGCTGATTAGCATAAGTATAAAATGGCACATACCTACGCTTTTTTTTATTTTTAGGTAGGTATTGTAAAATTATCAATGAACCTTAATCTGTATCTATTATCTAAGAACCACTTATTTATTTACACCCAATGGAAATTTAGAGAATTTATCGTGCTAAGTCTTTAGCGTTACCTATACCGATATACCGATCATAAAAGTAGACAGATATACAGAATCAAACTAGTTGCTAGTCTAATACCACGTAACAATTTCTTAGATCAATAAGAGGCATTAAGCACCTTCCCAATTCCGATAGCTGTAGGCATCTTATCAGAAAAGTTGCACTAAATTGCGATGTTGTTGTATGCGACAGTCCGTTAACGCAAGACATCCGCGAAAGGATGTGCAGTGAATCTATTCTTAGGCCATTAAACTAAATAATTGTTGTAATGTGTGTACGAGCTCGTTTTATATCACCAACAACTAAATTGTACGCATTCAATCGTGTGCATCTGAAATAACTTCGTATTGTTAGTATTCTATACGACAGCATCCGCGGCGCATTGGGCGAATCGATTAAAACCTGGCAACTGATAAGTGCATTGTTCCGGGAGAGCATTTACAAGCCAAACGTAATTACCTCTCGCCATCAACAAATTCTGTAAGCCTGTTAAAATTTCGGTGTCAGAATAAGAGATTTTAAAACATTGTATTCAGTGATAGGTATTAGAAACTAGTTTAGCAAGTCATAGTAAAAATCAATTACTACCAGCTGTCAACAGCGAATCACTCATGCCGTTTGTCAAGCAAGAACCTATTACAGCCACAAGTTTCATTTACTAGTTTGTCATAATATTTACAGGACAAGCACATAGTACGGCCAATTTGGTCAGAGTTTGCCGACTCCAAGTTCCAGGCTAGTGAACTTACTCCACGAGCACTGAGCCAGGCCTTGCCCGACAGCATACTTTCATATTTCCAAGAGGCGAGCAAAAAGTCGCAAGCGCGGGCTGCGGTTGCGTTCGCATCGATTGAGCAATGGGCCCGTTGTTCGATCTACCGAGTCGCTCCACGTGAATTACTATCATTCCGTTTTCAACTTCTCACAATTACATATTGGTTTTGCTTCATTTGTAATAATTACAATTCACAATATCCATCCGTGAAATGTGTTCTACTCGTATGTACATTGTATATTGATATAAAAAAATTGATCTCGGGAATGAGAATCATTACTTAGTTTATAATTTGTTTTGATCGATGTGGGTTTTAAGAAAGATAGCCACTATGGGTTCTAGGAAGTCGCTGGGTGCAGGCCGCTTCCAGCAGGTCGATGTGGCGAGCTGTTTACTTCTTGTGTTTGAAGTGATGGAGCTACTATATCAAAACACTGACGACGCCTTTTGTCGGTTAGTATTACCGATAGTAGTTGAACAGGAGAAATATTGTGTCACGAAATTACTAATAATTACCTGTATATTTTGTTCATAGAATCGCAAAAAATATAAATGAAGTAAGTAACAGAATAACATTCAGAATATATTTTTAAACTGTAGACTTCATAAATTGTAACTGTGAATTCAATAAATCGCAATCGCACATCCTGGACCTAACTTACGAAAGCAAGTTCTTAGAACGCCTTTTCTGCAGAATTAAGGCAAACTACAACGAATTTATGCATTCTTTTAAACTCAGCGCCATTCAGAATACCTGATTGTACCTAGAAATTACTCGCTCAACCTTAAAAGGGGTATTCTTAACATAGTAGGTATTGAATTTTTTTATAAAATTCTCGGGTCAAAAGTATTTTGCTTCACCGATTTCGCAAAAAGAGTCTAACCACGCGAAAATGTTTGAAATATAGTAAAACGTCGGAAACGTTCCATTCCATGCAAAAAAAGGAAACGAATTTCACACTTTCATTTAACTATTCAATTTCGCTTTTTCGTGGGACGGAACGCAATATTTTTGCGGCGTTATTCAGCGCTGCCAATTTCCGAACGAAACCTCAAAATTTGTATACAAAAAGCGGGGAAAAAATTAAATTTACTTTTTACAGGCAGCTTTATTTTTATGTTTGCGCAGCATTTTATGCCGTGCGGCGAGAAGAAAAAACACTGAAAATGTATATTTTATCACCTGTACTAAAATTATTACCGTAGTATACCAGTGGCGGTACTTCCATAGAAGCCCAAAAGCCCGGCTTGCCCTACTTAATACGTACATACTCGATACTAAACACAAACCATTTTATTCTGTACAATACAATCATATTTTATTAGAAAACATTCACATTTTTTGAATTTACCGCGTCCTGTCGAGAGCGATGAAGGTCGTCGTCCTGTCGCGCGCTAAAATCCAAATTATTATTATAAGCGCCTGCGACGGTGCGTCGCGCCGAAGCGCCACGTGAAATTCATTCAAATGTAAGTAATATTAAGATACGAAGTCCGCTGGCTCCAGACGATCCCGTAGTAGCAACATTGCAAAATATATCTATCCTTTTCTCTCTCGTGTGCTTTTACGAGGCTTTTGGCAAACTCGATATTTGTATGGGGATCTCACGAGTGAAGTGCACTACAAATGTATAGGTATAGACATTTTGTATAGCAATTTGTACTACACCAAATGCCCGGCTTTTTAGAATGAACATCGTACGTTTCATGGTCGGCGCGTTGTTATTTAATATTATGATTTATTAAAATTTATTATTATTTTTATTAGCTTGGTTGGTTTTACAGTTTTAATACAAATAAGAAGGTTTTCGTATAGGTACTTTTTAATAAAATATAATTGTATGTCGTAATGTTTATTTTACTTATAAGGGCAATACTGTACGAATTGCGATTAACTTCATATGTGTTTTGACATTTTGCAATTGTTAGTATTTCTCAAAACTAGTTGTTTTAGTGATAATGTTTAGTTTTTTATATTTAGACTTTTTGATACTAAAATGAGTGGTATTGGTTTGCTATGATGGTGTGAGTGTGACGGTGAAACTACTTATTGCCGTTAAAAAGGTAAATTTATTCAAGTGTATTGTAAATTAACTGGCGCGAAAAATACGCCGGGATGTGAATTTCTCTAAGTCGTGGTATATCACAAGATAGATTTTATCGACTCTTTAACATACTATGTGCGTTCTTTAATTTTAACATGCTATGCCCTTCAAATAGGTTATTAAAAAATCGTGTTTCATATAGTTTATCAAACGCCAAGATTTGTGTTACATTATTTGGAGTATAATGATTTATATTTAAAACAGATTCGTTCATCCCTTCATTACAAATTATATCAATTGTATTACAAAAAACATAACATGAATGTATTAATAATAATTTCTGCCGGCGAAGTTATACACGGCACCGTAGCTATAGCTATGCTTTTGCTATTAAAATGCAATTTAAAGTTACAGATGTATTTCCAAAAGTAATTTAAGTTACATATTTATTGATTTAATTTATTTAAAAACAAATGATAAGTAATGCCTTCAGCATATTAGGAATATTAATTAGATGGCAGTGCAAATCGCGCCATCTATTAGATCTTTACGGAACAACTTATTGTTATAGGTGCTTTCATATCAGTGATAAACAAAGCTGTTATTTTAATAGTTTTTATCCTATTCTTATAGAGATTGAACGGTAGTATTTTGTCGGTGCCTGAGGTGTCGGATTCGAATCCCGGGTCGTTTTTTTTAAGATTCATTATTATCGCATAGACCCGCCTCCTATCACATGATGGCACGGAATATGCAAGACGAAACATGAGTGTCCTGGTAGCACCTCTTCCAACATGTGTATGTATAGATTTTGTGTCTGCCGACTTAATACCATTTGCTTCTAAATCAATACAAATTAAAATATCTAAAAAAAAATATTGGGCTTGCCCTAGTCCAGAACCCTAGGCACGCCACTGTAGTATACTTCGCCCGCAGTTCCGCCGACCACCGCGGTAGAAAACAGCAGCAGCTTCAGATTCAGATATGATATAGATGTTCATCCTTGTTTAGTTCGCTTTTATGCTATCAAGTTGTCTGTAAAGTATTAATACCTAAATACTTGTTGTAATAATTAATGAACATCCGCACGTCACCAAAGCCTCAAAGACTCGAAAATCAACGTTAGTCTTCGATCAAAGTACTGAAAGTACATAATATTTGATCAAAGGTTGTAGTACTGCTCAGATGGTGCTACAGCATGTTAGCTGAACGAGAGATATTTTTTTTTGCTAGCGAAATATTTATATTTATTTTGTACTTTTTATTTGTATATTCTGTGTCTGTGTCTTTTTATACTAAGTACCTTGATTGTTCCATACTACTCTGTGATTTATTGTGCCAGTCGTACAATCTTAAAAAAAAACTTAATAGGAACTTTTGATCCAAGTAACGTTCGTGAGGGGAAAATTCATCGTGGTCGGTATCCAGTTGAAATCAGTTGATACATAAATATGTACAATTAATTAAATACAATTTTGAAATAGACGCAAAAAATATATTTGTCACTTTCTGCGTCGTTTTTAAAATTCGCAACTACGGTAAGTCTAACAATTCGCCAAATGCAACCTGGGATATATACGAGTACATATAAGGTGCATTCGGCCCGATACTGTCATTAGGGTTGCCACCCGTACTTTATAATAAAGTATTGTACGTTATTTCAGGTAATTGTACTCTGTACTTTATGTGAACAATAAAGTACACGAAAATACTTTATTTTGCATGATTTGGTTTCCATGGGACTGAAAAGTTTAGTCATATGTACGTTTTCATTATAGCACTCGTTTTTCTAAGGCAACTAAACCTCAAATGTCAACAATGTCACTGTCATTTATTGTCACAATTTCTTGATTGTTTCGCGTGGAGCGGTTTAGATTTAATAAAAATAAGATGAAAAGTTTTATAGATATTTTATGCTTTAAAACATCTATGAATCATGCACAAGAATACTCCACATACACCTACAAAATGTAATTTCTATAGTGAAACCGATCCAATACATAGTGAATAAGTATATTACACAGAAAAATGTTTGAAAAAAATAAGATACGGGAAAACAGAAAAATAAAAGATACAAATCGCAAAAAGTAATAAAAAATATGTATTTAAATATAATACTAGTAAAAAATAAATTGTACTTTATTTGATTACTATGTACTTTTTCTTTTCTACCACTAGTAACCAGTAGTACTTTATCTGCAAGCAAAAAAGGTGGCAACCCTAACTGTCATCAACGTATTAAGAATTTAATAACTTACAAGTTAGAGAAAAACTTCTTCACAGTGCGGCATAATTGTATTAAATGGCATGGAACTGCCGTCTGATTCAATTCTATAGTCTGCCTGGACGGCATTTGCACTTATCATCAGGTGCAGTGCAGACAATAAGCCTTTGAGTGTACAAAAAAAGAACTACTTACTACTTATCATTTTTTTTTATATAATGTATTTTGCAATCCAATATAATGTCACGTGAAAAATATTCGACAGTCATTATATTTCATACAATTTATCAATTATTAAATGATATAATGTAATCTAAAATATCCTCGGTTCATCCATCGATATCATTCATAACAGACACCTGTTCGATTTGCGATGATCCTTAATATGTTTTATACAGTTAACAGTTTGTAATATATCCATACTATAATAATTGCATTTTATAGAAATGTACCAAATAATTCATTGATTGTACCTATTTATATTAAGTCTGAGTGGTATGTGAATAGCCAGGGAATAAGGATCACCATATGGCTCGACCCTGGCATAATGTTTTCGCATCAACTACTTTCTTTCATCTTTTATTGACCCATTAGGACCAGGGTTACCCACACCTGTAACTTCATCATAAATAGATTACCAATAAAAAATTAAAAATACCAGCCTCTTGAGAAGCCGACTGTGAAATTAGAAGGTTCCATCGCTGTAATGTTTTCGGGTGTTTTCATTCTTGATTTAAGCTATTATTGTTATACCTACATTGAAATAAAACTAATTCATCGGATTGTTTTCGGATTCAGCTTGTGTATGTAAATCCAGTTTGAATAGACAGGTGTCGTTGTGTTGACAGGCGGAAGATGGCTAACCGATGGATATTCTACTTTGATAACACAGTACTTACCATCTCTGACTGCCCCTGTGGCGTAAATGTGCCATTGTCCAATTACAATGTTGCGGACCCGTTTTCGAATCCCAGTAATTAATTAAGAGTAAAAGTAAGAAGTAAGGAATTTGTCCCGATATGGAGATAGGCTACTAACCAGAGTAACTACTGGACATATTGAGACATAATAATCTTATGTCTCAGGATGGCGAGCGCCGTGCCAAGCATTGCTTTGTAAGTCTTCAAACCTAGGTATTGTTTGGTTTTCCCACTGTTAATGAGCAGTCGTAAGCTTTCCATCAGGCTAACAGCATGTTCGTTTCGTCATTCATTGCAATAAAAGCATAAAAATTGGCTCGCCTGCTCATATCGTGGGACGGAACATACAGGATAACGTGGTTGTCCTGGTTGCTCCTCTCTCTACCCTTTATTAGAAAAAGGCTTGAGATTATGCTTGTGTGTATGTTCTTACCATCAAATATTTACAATTACATTGTCAAGTCACATACGAAAGCTACATAATATGATATTTTGATACGAGAGGGAACATTATAACGGATTTTATCGGGCGGACTGACCGCCCCGTAACTACGAAAGCTGTAAATTAATCGAAACGTCGGCAAGTAAAACAACGGAAAAATTAAACTAAATCCGCGATAAAATGCATAAAAATATGTTTTATTTGCACTTCCTATTTATACAGGATTATTCATTATTATACTAGCAAAACAATTTGTTTCGTATATCTTAGATAAAGTACGCAGCACAGTTCCGCTCGTCATCACCACACATACCTACAACATAATGTTAGTGTGCATCCAATTGCGATGACGTCAAACACGTAAAACATATAATATCTAGCGTATTATTATCGCTTGTTAGTAGTTACTGTATGCAAGGCTTTAGTTTCCAACACGGAATGTAGGCCAACCACGCGACATCCATTTGGAAACGCCTATTAGTTGGAAGTTGGAAGGCACAGACGGCTAAGAACGCGAGGTGGTTGACCGAGCGACAGGAACATCCGATTAAATTACGTTCAATTGTTATGTTCCTTACACGCATCACATTTTATGACGTCCGCTGCAGAACAGACTATAACACCATGGTGTCCATACCTTTCTTAGTTAATAGCGAATTGAAGAAATGATATAAATATGTATAAATTCAACTACTTTCAATATTTTTGGCTTAACGATAATCTAGTGCACATTCGTTCCATTCATGCCGACCACTGCCTCACATGAACCTCCGCGAAATAATAGTTGTGTTGAGCCTTTTATACGAATCAGAAGATTATCAATTTCCTCCTTAGATATATGCCTGATGTCATAACGTATTTGCACAAATAGGCGCGACATACATTTATAGCCATTTTGATGGAAGATTTGGGGGGTTACTTTATGATCCGAAACGAAGTTCGAATGTTTGAACGTTTGATGTCCGAAGAAAGTAATAAGTTTTCCACTTCAAAAAATCAATTATTTTCTCTTTGATACATATCATTCACTCAAAACTTAGTCTATGGTTAAGACGTATAATAGAGGATTCAAACATTTTGAGGAGTACCTAGAAATCGAATCGACGTCAAACATTACTGATCCATGGAGGCAACTCAAGTGAGTCGTGCGTATGTAAACAAGTCACTATTAGTATACTACATACATAAAATACCCGCCTTTTTCCCAGAAGGGGTAGGTAGAGGTGCTACCAAGACACCCATGTTTCACTCTATGTGTCCCAAGGTTTAATATTTGGCGTACCTACTACCATATCGGGCACAAATTCTTAAGAAAATCCAATATCATGTCGACCCTTTAATGGGCAATGCTGATTATGGGGCTCCTATATTACCAAGATTTCTATTGAAATAATTGGCCGTAGTAAACTACGTTGTAACAAATACATAATAACAACCAGTGTATGTTTTTTGACAGCCTCCGTGGCGTAGTCGGTTAAACACCGGCTGGGAAACGAGGAGCCTGCGGGTTTGATCCCCGCACCAAAACAAATATTTGTATGAACCACATGTATTTGTTTCGGGTTAGTGTGTTTGTGAGACCGAAAATTTTCTCATACTTTCTGATACCCACAACACAAGACACGATCTTAGTGTGGGGTCAGGACTATCTATGTGACTGTTTGGTGTATTTTATAACAAACTCCACATCATATATCCTCTATTCTTTTCCAACATCTTGTACATCATCACAAGGCTCTCTACAAGATACTTACTACTCGCATAATTAAATGCCTATAACGTTTACTCTTGAACAACAACATCGGAATACTCTTGACTCGGCCATCCTTAGCATTAGCCGTTGACAACTCCGTTCTGTTTTCAAATACTTGTTCTATTCTTCTTAATATAACTACCAGCACCATCATCATCAGCAGTCATAATAGAATAGGTTGCATATCTCGTCGCTCATAAAATCACCCGTAACAATTTATTTAGTTATTGATAAGCAAAGTGATAATTTAGATCTGCACTTGCACGCGAGTAGGTCCACGTGCGTGCGGTGCGCGGGAAGCGGTGGTCGGTGGAAACATTCGCGCGTGGCGTTGCATGAATACACAAGCATTTTGTTTGATTGATGTCTCGCTACATTGACTTTTTAAATTGTGCGCTTGGTATGCATAATTGTCGGACGTTTGTCAATTGTTCTCATTACGTTTAATCGCTAGCATGCGCGTTGCTCTATCTACTAGAAAATCGCAGTATTCTTAGAATTTCATGAATCTTATGCTTTGGGATATTTTCTATTAGTTCATTGGTATCATTTAAAAAATATAACTCTTTGAAAGGATAGTATTTGCCTGTCATTTGAGGGCTATTTTAAGGCTGCCTTAAATTCTGGTAAACTTCGCAAAACTATCAAGAAAATGTAAGTTGTTTTATTATTTTATTTTTACATGTTGCCAAATCATAATATAAAATGTTTTGTGTTACGAATCCAAAATTACGCTGTGTCTTCAAATTTACGATGCATTTTGATGAAAGCTAGTTGAATAAAAGGGTAATTCGCGGTATTTTGTTTGCGAGACAAAACCATCTGTTTCTAACAGTAGATGCTATATTGAGAACAGAAATTACTTTTTAGTCCGCAGCGACAATTGTTATAGTAAATAATGGTAAAAGTTTCAGAAGCAGTAAAAAATATGCGTTCAAAAGTTGTTAAAAGTGTTGCATCAACGTCCCTAGATCTTATGGCTCCGCGGGTGGCATCGCTGGAAAATACATTTTTTACTTCGTCTATTGTTAGAATAAGTATATATTAGTATATATTATAATATTGTAAGTGCGTGGTGGCCTGTTGGTAAACGGACTAGACGCGGCTGGCAACATGTTCACGGTGGTCGCGGGTTCAAATCCCAGGGCACACCTCTGACTTTTCGGAGTCATGTGTGTATTGACAGTCAATCACCACGCACTAAAACGGTGAAGGAAAACATCGTGAGGAAACCTGCATACCATAGCGATTTATAAGAATTTCTATGGTATGTAAGTCCGCCAACCCGCACTAGGCCAGCGTGGTGGACTATATGGCCTAACCACTCTCAATCGTACTTTCGATTGTAGAGTAGGCCCGTGCCCTGCAGTGGGACGTATATGGGCTGATACAATACAATACAATTGTTAGAATAATAGGTTTATTCTGATAATTTTTCACAATAGCACGACTAGCGGGATGGAAGTAATCATTTCGTTGTGGAAATATTTTAATTATATCTTATTACCTTTTGCGACTGACAGCGGTAGGTTTGCCCTTCCGCATGTTAGCATGGAAATGAGTTCGCCAAATTGTTGACGGCGCTAGAGGCACTGCTGTTTCTTTATTACTTTACAGGTGCCAGCTTATGTATTATTGTGTCGCAATATCATTAGCTGCCTAACTCAGCTCACAACAGGATACTAACGTTCCTAAATAATATTCCTTTCATCTTAGAGCTTAACATCTAATATTTTATTTAAAAAAAGAGTTTTTTAGAACCGGCGCATACATTTCATTACTATTCGCTTTATTTATTGCAAATAGCAAGCGTGCGAAGAAGCGGATGATTTCTTATAAAGTTAGATGAAGAAAATTATATTTCCTTCTTGGTAAAGCGGTGTCTATTCTTTTACAATGCGATATTTACTGTGATTACTTAGTTATTACTATTTATTTAATTATACAATGTAATAACGGGTATGTTAGGAGCGTCCTTGGCAACGCCTTCACGCCCCAAAAGTATAGACAACTGTAATGTCGAAAACCAGTTGCACTTGCATTCACAACAAACAGAAACTACAGTAGGTACAACCGATAGTTTCGTTGTACGGAATGCCAAAGAAAAGTGCAAGTTGAATAAGTCAATATAAATCGATATATTCAAAGGAATTATAATTGAGTGAATTTTTGAAACTCATTTCTGGATGACCTGACGATCAGATGCATTATCTTAGAAGTTGTGTACTTACCTACTTTAATTTATACAGATTTTTTGGCGTAAAATCGGCAAACGGGGAACCCAATTGAAAATTCATTATTATTACCATAGATAAATACTTTTAATATCTGCGAAAACTTAAATGCGTTTTGCGTTGGAAGACAAATTAGAACAAACATGTCACGAGAGGACGGCGACATGTACTTCGTTGCATCTGCAGCAATCTTTCTTAATATACGGGAAGCAATGGATAAAATACCACAGCACATAATTTTTGTTACATTGGTACTATCTCAGTCGAGGAATGACGCAACAAATTATAAAACGTAAAATGACTATAATATTTCTGTTTGTAAATTCTACAAAAACATAATGAATAAACATTGAATAATTTACAAAGAGTGTCCCAGACCAGCCAAATCCAACATTTGTTATGTCGACATGGAATTTTTTTAATATCTTTTGTTACTACTCAGTCGTTTCCAAAACAGGTATTTAAAAGCAAAAAAATTTAATAAAATTCAAAAAATATAAATAGCATGTGATAATTCTCTCGTCGAAAATTGTGAACGTGTTCAAAAACGTGTTTTGAACAATCACTAACCAGTTTTACGTTAAATTATTTAAAGGTACACATTAATCTATACTAACTATACTATCTATTTCTATATAAGTATGTATATAGAAACGAAATGTTAATTAAGTATCCGTTTATTTCGGGTGAACACGTCGAACGTTGTGCGATAGCTTTAATTTTAGGGTCCAGCTGAAGGTTATATTTTTTATATGTATATTTGTTGGCTCCCCCTTGTAAGCGCACCCATATGGGAGAATAAAGAGATATAACAGCTATTTCTAAATATATATAATATGAAGGGTTTTATGCCATGAGGACAATATTATGATGCCGGATTCTCATAAATTAATCAATAATAACTTTGGATAAGGTTTAGTATCCGTTGCTTATTTTTAGACCAACTGCATTCTTCGACCGATCGCTAAATTGTTAAAAGTTGGTGTGATGTACTAACATCCAATGTACTAGACCCCAGCCCCGTAATAGAGGTTCTAAATCATAAGAAGGTTTGATACTGCTTGGATTCCCCCCCCCCCCCCTTGCGAAATAAAAATAATAAAATAAGGGCGCCACGGCTGGAAATATTGTTTGGAGCTAGGAAGCGGTGGAACAAAATCCTAAATTATTAATAAATTATGCCCATCTAGAAGTAGTCCTTTAGTACGGAATCAATAAATCCAGACACGATTCAGCTCTCAACCTGTTCAGCGACTATTTTTTGAATATTTTGACTTGGTTGAGGGGTCAGTGTCCATTGAGCGACAACTTACCTACAATGATAAGTATCACGTTTATATTGCGAAATAACAACACTACGACATAATTAATAACTTAAAATTCTTATAATTATAATGGTCACGTAACTTAAGTTGATTCTTTTTTTAAATAAATTTTATACAATAAGATAATTTAAAACATTAATAAAATTATACCTAATTTTATTATTTGTAAAAAAATAAAAGCTTTGGGCCCGAGATGAGAAACTCAACATTAAACTAACAACAATATACATACACTTAGCAACAAAAAGCGGTAGTTTTTATCCAATAGCAACTATAAAATAATACATATCTTCACGATATAATTTTCCTTTCAGCCAAATATTAATCTCCAGTTCTAAAGCCAAAAGTGGACCTCGACAACTATTTATAAGGGTGTCTTCAAGTTTAAAAGTGCCCTAAAATGCATAGACGCAGCGACTAGCAGTCGCAAACGTAGCGTCGATTATAAATCGCAATTGGCACAGAAAATCGTGAATTTATGTCGGCGATCCGGTACCCTGTAATATAGTACATTTCTGTTTTTATTCCCTTTCTTTCTGCTCAATCTACCAATACATATACAACCTTACGACTGTATATGCCAAAAGGAGTAGCCACAGTTATTAATAGCGCCACTTCCACTACGCCTTGGTTATTTCACAAGATAAATAAATAAATAAATAACGCCCAACAGTCACATACATAGTCCTGACCCAAAACTAAGATCGAGTCTTGTGTCTTGCATTAGAAACTACGAGAGACTTTTCGGTCTCACAAATACCCAGACCCGAAAGAAATATTTGTGGGTCGCACAAACATTACTCTTGGTGCGGGGATCGAACTCGCGGCCTCTCGTTTCATAGGCGGCATCTGACCGCCTGCGCCACGGAGGCTGTCAAGATAAATGAAGGATCAAGATAATTACAGAGGCCACCTGGTTAGGTATCACCGCAATGTCTATTTCTCCCGTCAAACAGCAATGTTAATGCACTGTTGTGTTTCGGTTTGAAGGATATTGTAGCCAGAGTAACTACTGGACATATTGAGGCTTGACATCTTATGTCTCAGGATGGCAAGCGCAGTTTAATGCCAAGTATTGTTTTCAGTTTTGTAATTCAAGGTGCTGTTTGGTTTTGCTACTGTTCATGAGCAGTCGTATAGCTTACCATCAGGCGAATGGCAACCTCGTTTCACCATTCATAGCAATAAAAAAAAGGAAAGAACTTCTTACTATGCCGGGAACAAGTTCCAGTCTCAGGTAACTTATAACCGCTACAACTTGATGTGGTTATAACTTGGATATGGTTCATGGGCATGTTGACAATCTATTTGAAAATTCTTGTGAATCAATTTCCGGAGTAGTTCACACCCAGTTAATTTATGTGAGGCACAATGATCGCGACCGATGAGTCACCACACTGATCGTATGTTATAGACTCGACTCACTATAAATAGTTAAAAGATGTTCAATAAAATATATTGTAGCGACTGAATTTATTCTTGCCCAGGTAGGTCTGCGCAGGTAGATACTGCTTGTAAACTTCTTTATCTTTTAGAAATTTTGGTTTGTCTATTTTTGTCTGTAACGATATCGTAAATTTTAATTTTCGCGTATTGAAATTTGATGACGCGAACAGTTTTTATTAGTGGTAGAGCCACGTAGTTGTCCGTCACGACTCAGCATGAATAGGCAGGCTCGTCGATTCCACTATCTCAAAGATCGACGTACGGCGTCAGCTTTAGTTGCTGCGTTTCGTTCGGTAAATGATATTGTCGGATGACCAAATCGCCTATCCTCTTCCCAACTTTTTTCCTTTCCGGTCCACTTCTGATTTGATGGTCCGGCAACACGTCCATGGTCCAGTCGATGTGGATTTTCATGGGCGGACTTGTCTGCTCGTTTGCCGGACCAATGTGAATAAAAATAACCTCTATTTTATCTTTTTAAAGGCAAAACAATGATTCAACAACATCTACAATCTATTTGATGGTAAGTAGGTTCTTCCAAATAGACAGTTATCGCTTGCTCTTTAACGTTGTGGACACAATAATGCCGGCCTGCGCAAAGGTGTCCTCTAGTGTAGATCGTTAGTGTGAGATGCATTTTTTGTTTTTTGAATATCGCGTAATTATTTTCCAAAGTGACACATCTTTGCACACCTGAGAACCGAACTAATAGTCGTTTGTTGCTAACTCAATATCCTACCGCTCAAATAAAGTGATAAAAAAATGTATTATCTGCTCTCGAAGCGTCGTAAAAATACATCATTTCTATAAAAAATATATTTACGGCCGTCTAGTACAAGTGACCTTAGATATACGACACACGTGTAACGTATAGGTACATACGTATTATCTACACGGGTTGGAAGAAATAACAGTAAATGCGATTAGTCTCTACGACTGAGTCACTGACACTATACATTACTTTTTGCATTGTTTTTAGGCAATTTCTCTCTCTCTCTTCAGTAACAGAAAGTTCACCGCTGAACACAGATATCGCCCGAGGATTTCCATAACTTGTTAGAGTCAGAGGAGTCAGTGTTGGACCAGTCCATCTCCTCTCGTCGTTCCTGTTGTGTCTGAAAACTCCGTAACTTTAACTAGTGGCAGTGGCAGGGAACATGACAGATGGGTTATGGAGCTGAAAATTCTTGAGTGGAGGACATGAAACAGCAAGTGTAGAGTCGGAAATTTTACCAAAAAATGTGAATTGACGATCTGGTTAAGGATGGGTGAAGATGTTTGTACTATTTAAAATATGATACTGAATAATGACAAAATACAATTCAACAAGGCGTACCTCGCCTACTACTACTAACTACATCCAAAAGTTAGCAAATAAATTGGAAATGGGAGTGGGCCGGACACATAGCGCGAAGAACTGATGGCCGCTGGGGCTGAAAGGTTCTGGAGTAGGGCAGACGTGCACGCAAGCATAGTGTCGGACGCCCGCCTACAAAATGGACGGACTACGTGGTTAAGGTTGCAATCCAATCGCTGGACGCAAACCACTTCCAACAGATCAATGATACGGCGAGATTCAATTTTATGTTGCCATTCGACACGTGTATCGCACTCTACTTATCATCAGGTGTCTTTTCCTGTGTTTAAGTTATTGTACATACAATAAAATAAAGTTTTATGCCGTATAAGTGTCAAAAGGGGGTACCGACAAGGAGAAAATATTTCATTATTTGATTCGATTGTCAACTTGATGCCGGTTGCATGCAATTTTGAGGCAATTTGAGGGAGTTTCTATGGTGAATGTAGGCAGTGTAAAGCTTTTTAAAATTCTATAACTACGATTGCAGAAGTGCGTGGTGGCCTGTTGGTAAACGGACTAGACGCGGCTGCCCACAAGTTCACGGTGGTCGCGGGTTCGAATCCCAGGGCACACCTCTGACTTTTCGGAGTCATTGGTGTTTTGATAACACTGGTCTACAAAATTTAACTTTTTGTTTATCTGTAAAATAAATGCTTTATAATTTTACTAATTTGGGGTCACTGAATACGAAAATATAAACCAAATTTGAAAGTTAGCTCTTATTTTAAAATTATGGCTGGTATCGAAATATATGACGTAAGAGTAAAATTTCATAGAATATAAATCGATCCTTTTTTAAAAAAGACATTTTCTTTACTTTTTCATAAACTTTTTACATGAAACTGAGTATTTTCAAATATTTCCCAAGTATTTAACCTTTACTATTCAATAATTTCTCTATTTTTCGTTTTCCTTTTGGAATTATCTTTACGAAAACCTTAAACCAAGTTCTAGCAGTAGTCCGCTAGCATTGACGCATTCTATCGGCCGTTGTATTTCTTTTCCATTGTCAATAAGTCTTGGTGAAATCGTTCACCATGTTCGTCAGTCATATCACCGCAGTTAGGAGGAAAAAATCGAGGTGAGAATAAAGAAAGTGAATTTTTGGGGACATATTGCGACCCATTTGCTGATACTTTTGCAGAAGATTGTTCACAAGCTCGTGGTAATTTTCAAATTTCCTATTGCCCAAAAACTCATGAACTACTACTGCTCTAAAAGATTTCCATGCCTCTTTTTCGATGCCCTGTGAAATCGGATCAAAGTTTTGGTCCTTAAGAATCTCTCATATTTGAGGTCCGACGAAAACTCCCCCTTTTATTTTGGCGCCGCATAGATGTCGAAATTCACTTCGCAAGTAATCAATTACTTGCAAAGTGGGTGCGAAAAAAGGTGGACCAACCTTCAAAGGTTGGTCAACCTTTGTTGAGAGGATTAACCAAGGTCTTCATTAATACCAATTTCATATGCGATGGAGGGAGAACATTTTTATGAGGATCGACTAGGGGAGGATATTTAACGTTATTTTCTCCAGGGCACAGACTTTGTCTTCATGTCCAATCTTTTTTAAAGTAATGTAACGATCTAGCCCGACTATCCCACCCACACAAGAAGCACCAGCACTTGGTGTAGCCCATTTGCAGACCCAACAAACCGTAGTTTTTGCAAATTGTAGTTTTTGCAACAGAAATTTGTCGAAAATGAGAAATAACTTTTAAAATTTCGCGTTTTAACAAACAAATGAAACGCTAATACTTTAAGACACATGAAACGAAAGCATAATAATAAAATTAACGCCGATACTCTCACAAAATTATTTGAAATCTCATAATATAAAGTGACATCCACCAAGTTACCCGGTATTATCTTAAATATAGCATAAATTAATAATAAGAGCTAACTATTAATTTTAAGTTTTATATTTAGATTAAGGGGGTCGAATACTAAAGATGTATAGCAGTTTCAAGTAAAGGGCAATTTTCATGTTGACCAGTGTAATCAATCACCACGCACTAAAACGGTGAAGGAAAACATCGTGAGGAAACCTGCATACCATAGCGATTTATAAAAATTTCTATGGTATGTAAGTCCGCCAACCCGCACTAGGCCAGCGTGGTGGACTATATGACCTAACCACTCTCAATCGTATTTTTTTTTTTATTTCGATTGTAGAGTAGGCCCGTGCCCTGCAGTGGGACGTATATGGGCTGATATAGATACAGATACAATTACGATTAAGTTACTCAAAATGTCATTAATTTTACAGAAAGATTTACGCAATTATGTTTCTCGTAAATTATGCTCTGAGTATTTAAACAGTCGTTAACAAGATGGTAGAAATTAATTCTGGATATATGCATAATTAATCGTGAGAAACCGATATAAATATGATGAAGTTTTGGGGACGGACCTTCTCTTCGGTAAGGTTTATATTAGGTCTGAACTTTAGGTAATAAACTGTGCGTTAAGTAAGCCAAATGATGCAATACGTTAATTATTAAGGGTGCACTTCATAAACTTCGTAACCAATGATTGCAATCCGAATGGCTTAACACAGTGATTCTCAACCACTGTGCCGCGGCACTTTTGTGTGCCGCCAAATTTCAAAAGTGTGCCGCCAAATTTTGCAAATATATAATAATGTTAATATTATTAAATTATATCATTTAAAAAGAAAAATATTTTTAACATGAATATATATTTAAATCCACATAAAAGTTAATTATTTTATTATTTGCTTTGCAACGCGTTTTTTCTTAGTGCCAAATTATGATGAAGCGGCGTGCATAGCAATAGGAATATGTCTCAAGTCGGCGCACACTTGCCACTTCTGCGTACAAAACGTGTTGTTTTAGTGATAGTTGGGATTCACAAGGTGTTGCATAGTAGTTACTGCACCTTTTCTTTAGGGATGGGCAAATGGAAAAAATATATCGATATTTATCGTATCGATATTTTTCAAATATATCGATATATATCACCCAAAAAATATCGATATTTCGATATATCGATATTTTTTGCCCAATATGCAATTATTTATAAAAAATTCCAAAATTATCGGAATTTTAAAGCAAATACACATCTGGCCTGTTTCATCATCATCATATCAGCCACAGGAATTCCACTGCTGAACATAGGCCTCCCCCAAGGATCTCCACAATGACCTGTTGGAAGCGGCCTGCATCCAGCGACTTCCTGCGACCTTAGTCAGATCGTCCGTCCACCTTGTAGGCGGGCGTCCGACATTTCACTTGCCTGTACGTGGCCTCCACTCGAGAACCTTTCGGCCCCAACGGCCATCGGTTCTACGAGCTATGTGCCCGGCCCACTGCCACTTCAACTTGCCAATCCTATGGGCTATGTCGGTAACCTTGGTTCTCCTACGGATCTCCTCATTTCTGATTCGATCTCGTAGGGAAACACCGAGCATAGCCCGCTCCATGGCTCGTTGAGTGACTTTGAGCCTTTTAATGAGGCCCACAGTGAGAGGCCACACTGGCCTGTTTCAACATAAGTTTTATTATTTAATAAAAAACGAATTGCTCGACATAAAAAAAGAAACAAAATAACAAAAAAAAAAACATTATCGAAACCAGCATTTGTCTGATATTGACATCAGGAGCACTCTTTTTTTTATGTGTTCCCCTGTTAATCTGCTCCTATCATTTGGCACAGCCAAATTTACCACTGAAGCTACTCTTTCAGATTACACTGAAGATGCTTGACAAATCAAATATTTTTGAGCGATATCCGAGGGAACCGGCGTGTAATGTTGACAATTTACCCAGCTATATGGGATCAGATTTTCTTTCTAAAAGTGATACTGCTTCAGTTCATTGGAGACACAGCTACTGCTTGGAACCTATGCTCAGATTTAATAATTTCTCGTTTCTGGACAAGATGGAGGAACCACCCGTATTTTCTAAATTTAAGAAATCGGATTGGTCAAAATCATGATGTGACGCATGAGCAGACAGCAGAGCTTAAAAATATATCGATTTTGATATCTGAAAATAAATATCGAAAATTGATATATCGCGGGAAAAAATATCGCTAATTTATATCGATATTTTTCTGAAAAAATATCGATATTTTGATATATCGATATTTTTTGCCCAAGCCTACTTTTCTTTACGATATGAGAGTAGCATTGTCATTTTTACGACCAAATATAAATCAAATTATCAAAAAAAAAATCAAGCTCAAATTTCGCATTAAAAATATTTTTATTATTAGCTTGTAATTAATCCCTTAATAAACGTTTAGTTATTATTGTAGTATATATTAGTTTATTTCGTATATTTAAATATTTTGGTAGTTTGTAGTAAGTAAATAACTTTTATCTTTTTCTTTGTGTGCCGCCAAATTTTGAAATCGTTTAATGTGTGCCGCCAAATTTTGAAATCGTTAAATATGTGCCGCAACAAAAAAAAGGTTGAGAATCACTGGCTTAACATAAAACCTTCCAAGGGTATCAAAATGCAATGTCAGTCTTTTAATATTTTAGCTGAAATTACGTAGATCTGGTACGGAGACGGATGCTGAAACTAGTGTTTCATATATAAATCATTGACCGCATGATGTGTTCAGTGGTCTCCTTCTCATGTACCTTCATATAGCGATGAGTTCTTGCCAAAAAAAATAGTTGATGATTAGAATACACTTGGCACGTGTAACCGTGAATGCGGCGTTTATAACATCATTTAGGTAATTGCAAATTGTATCAGCACATATACACTACTGCAGGGCTCCTTTCCAATCTTCCTTAGAGCTCTTCTTCAATTGATATTATGATTGAGAATAGTTAGGCTATAAGTTACGAGGACATTTGGGTCTTTATGAAAATACTCTCTCCATTACTATCCAGGTGATATGTATACGATTATCTCTCACCGTTCGATATAATTAAAACTAGATAAATAAATCCGGAATCTGAACTATGATACATATGTGTGGGTCACCGAAGCGTTTTGCCACCGTGGTGTGCCATGGATGCGATACGGGCCAATACGAATATTCTACCACCACGCTTGTCTCTAAACAGGCTAACATAAAACAGGCTCATCTATATCAGCAACTGAAGGAATTCAAGAAAATATTACAAGATGAATAACAATAATGTTAGAAAATGGTGTAATCTCGCAGTGCATAACACCGTACTGTGCATTCACAGCGCAGTTTCCCCCAGACGCGGTTGGAAACCGGCGCGTGTTTTTGCCAGAACCACTCCACAACGCATTTACAATTCAATGGCGTGGCAAAAAGCCACAGTTTGTAACGCTAGGCGCTGGCTGGCTCGATACACCACGTAAAAGTGCAATCACCGAGCGATGGGAAATCACAAGCTTCTCTTCGCATACTTCTTATTATAAAGAATTGTTTCTTGTTCTGCAGATCGGCTTACACTTAAATTCTTGAGAAAGAAGACATCAAAAGCACGAACAGGATGTAATGAGGCTGTGATGGAGGACTGCTTTCGAAAATCTTCGTTTTGAATAAAAAATTTACGATGATGCTTCAAAGCTTCAAATACAACAGAGGACTAAACGTTAGGTATTCAAGGAATCACATCCCATGATGGCCTAGTATGCTTAAAATCTTTTTTAACATAAAGAATTGAACTAGTTCTACATTTAATACGTATTTCATCAATTTATTATTTGTAAAACGAAATTGCTCTAAGGAAGATATATTATCGGGCGGATTTAAATAATATTATTTTGAATAATCTTTTGTCGCTGTGATGAGGGACAAAGTCCATTGCAAATCTAAGTCAGTATATACATATTATATTTACTCTTTGTGACTAAATACTTAAAAACAACTCATAACATTGAGGAATGTGTTAGGATAATACACTTGAATTGTTTGTTGGAATTGCGCAATTATGATTATTATAAAGAAGCCTATGGATGACTTCTCCCATCCCAATTTTCCCATCAAACGCAATGAACAGGGGATCACCCGCATGGCTAAGAGTAAATCTGTGTTATCGAATTCCTAATAATATTTTAAAAGGCGAGAATGAGTGCGCACATTTCACCACAGTTCCCGTGTGAGCGAGCGAGCTGCGATACTCAAAATGTATTATTAATTTACGAGCGACGCTGTAGATAAGTCCCTTTCGTGGAAAATTTTACACATTTTGAATGCAGCGGCTGGCTGACGATAAGCCAATTCGACAGATTACAAATTGTGGCTCTTGTTTCTAATACGTTCGTTACCGTTGGAATTTTTATAAATTAGTTTTTGTAGCAACCTCGGATGGGAATGTCGATACGGTTATCTTTGTTAGGAGCCCTTTGCTCATATTTCTTTTTGTTGTTTTTAGAAGTACTTCTTGTATCGATTTACAGTTATTTTGATGATATCCATAAGAATCTTAAGTGATAAGCGATTTAATATATTATGGTGATGGTGTTCTATTTTTAAATAAATAAATAAGAATATTAAATTATCAAGTAACTGACCCTTCATGAGCATTACAGGCTGCGCCTGTCACTGGGGCGGTATAATTATGGAACTGATATTATAATGATTGAATTGTAGCATGCTTAGAGTATGTATCGAACTGAATTCGCGGTTTTAATGTCGGATTGGTACGTAATACGTTGGAACAAATCGGCTTTTATTGTTGCCAAATGGCACTGGTAATTAAGTTAAATGACCAATTTTCTGTGAGAAGTCCGATTTGATACTATTTTTAGCCGATTCCAAAAAAAATTTGAATTTTGTCGCGAAATCTTTCTTACTGTTCTATACTTACATGGGGTCAGCGCGACCTTTACTTTCAGCCATGTTGCAAAATGATTTGGCTTTTAGTCTTACGACCAGCTGCTTGATTGCTGCTGCTTGCAAGTCCACCAATACCATCTAATGAAAGTTTTGAGACTTCACATATTATTCATATTCTATTTAGGATCTACATATCGGGTTTGAAGGGATTTCTCAAAATGTTTCCATTTGCCGTTAAATTTAATAAATTATATGATATTTTAGGGATACCACTGCTTTGGTGCTTGCGTGCGGATTGGCCTATTAGTAACGGACGAGATGCTGCTGCCAACATGTTCTCGGTGATCGATGGTTCACATCCCAGGGCACACCTCTGACTTTTCGCGAGTCATAATATGTTTATGATAGTCAATCACCATGCACTGTAACAGTGAAGGAAAACATCGTGATAAAACCTGTATACCATAGTGATTCGTATTTTTTTTTATGTCATGTGCATTTCGCCAACCCGCACTAGGCCAGTGTAGTGGACTATATGGCTTAACCACTCTCAATCGTAATATCAATTATAGAGTATATTATAACATATATATGTCGGAAATAGATGGCGCTGCTGTAGCTGATTCAATGGCGAGTGACATCACTTCTCTGAAATTAATTCCAATTATTTTTTTGTAACTGTTTTCAATTGATTTAATTTGTAAAGATTTAATAACTTTGTGTTTCAATTATTGTTTATTTTTACTAAGTAGTATGTACGTAATCTAAATGTTAAAATAAAATTTATTAAAGGAAGCGGAAACGCAGGTGACATTGATTGGTTAATTCAATAAGAATTAAAATCAATGTGCCTGGACATAACCTCGAAGAAGTTCGTAACAATGATTAGTAGTTAATGTTCTAGAGCTGGCCGTGATCGGACGTTCTTCGAGTATTTGTCTGTAACCGCATTATTATTGTGAAAGTGTGTTTTATTTCCAACCAAATTCTAAAAAAAGGATTAACAACTATGAGCGCCGAAGAAGAAAATCAAGACATGTTGCGTTCGGCTACCTGTGACGCGACATCAGAATTGGGATTACCACAGGCTACGCCCCAGGAGCAATCAAGGTTAGATGCAACTTTTCTCCAGTCTTTGTTGGAATCGCAAAATCGTAATTTTTTATGCCTGATTGATGCATTGAAAGCACCGGCTAGCAACGAAAAGATTTGCCTTCCTGAATTTGATCCGGACAAGTCTGACAACGATCCACGTGCCTGGTGTGATACGGTTGACCTTTGCATATCGGAACGTAACCTCAGCGGCAGTAGATTAATAATGGTGATCAGTGAAGCATTGAAGGGAAGCGCGTCACGTTGGCTATCGCAAATATCGTATGGAGGGATTACTTGGCCAGAACTTAAGCTTCTTTTTAAAGCGCGGTATGATTGTGTGGAAACTCCAGCAGCTACGTTACTTAATTTTGGCAATGGCCGACCAAAGGAAGGTGAATGTTTAGCGGCTTATGCGTCTCGCTTGATTACCATGCTAACCTCGCGCTGGCAAAAATTGACTACGGAACAGATTGCCATAGCTACAGTGCTTTCTCACGTGGCACAGTTCGATGGTAGGCTGCAACGCCTGGCTTTCACGACGGACATTTCGACGCGTGACCAAATGCAACGTGAACTGCAAGCATTTTCATATTTAAAGAGGAAAGCAAATACTCCGGCTTTTGTTGAGCCGAGTGACAGCAAGCGACTCAAGCCACATGTACCACATACGTTGTCTTGCCACAACTGCGGCAGGATTGGACATCTATCAGTCAACTGTCGCAAACATCGTGCGCTGACTTGGACATCGAGTAACTCTCCGAAACCAACTACAGCGGCTGAACAGATTCAGCGAGAAAAGAACATCAACGTGACCTGCTTCAAGTGCGGGGTCAAAGGCCACTACGCTGTGAAGTGTCCACGCAACGCGGCGACCAGCAACGAGCGGAGCATTTCTGGCGGTGAAAGTGCAGCACCAATAATCACAGCGAGTGAGAAGCGAGTCAATGTCTGCTCTGTTGGCAATCCTCAAGGACAATTGTTACATGATGGTGAGTCGTTTCCTTTTTCTTACGATTCCGGAGCCGAATGTTCTCTCTTGAAGGAAGGTCTTGCCTCTAAGTTTTCGGGAAAAGTGTATCATAATACAGTTACTTTAACTGGTATAGGATCGGGATCAACTTATAGTACGAAGCAAATTTTATGTAAAGTAACAATTAACGGCTTACTATTGGAAGTTCTTTTTCATGTTCTCCAAAATAATCAGTTGCAACATAATATCATGATCGGTAGGGAAGTTTTACGGCACGATTTAACTGTGACCATGTCTGCTTCGGAAATAATGTTCTCTCGTAAACATAAGGTCGATTTATGTGAGGCAGATCATGTTTGCAATGAATTTTACGATTTTAGTGATATTAGAACTAACATACCAAATGAATTTCTTCCAAAACTGATTGAAGTCTTGAGTGAGTTTTCATATTCTTTTCCTAAAAACATATCTAAGACAAGGGTGTCAACTGGCCAGCTAGAAATACGTCTGATGGATCCGAATCGGAGAGTTCAACGCCGCCCCTACAGGATGAGTGCGGAAGAGAAGGAGATCATAAGACAAAAGGTAAGGGAACTAGAAAGTGCAGGTGTGATCCGGCCGAGCTGTTCTCCATTCTCAAGTCCGGTGCTCCTAGTTAAGAAGAAGGATGGTTCAGACCGGATGTGCGTAGACTTCAGAGAGCTGAATGCTAACACCATAGCAGACAGGTATCCCCTTCCATTAATATCGGATCAAATTGACCGTCTAAGTGGCGCTAAATGGTTTACGTGCTTAGATATGTTAAGTGGCTATCATCAAATACCTGTTCACGAAGACTCAATTGAGAAGACATCTTTTGTGACACCCGATGGACAATGGGAATACCTCGCAATGCCATTCGGTCTTAAAAATTCAAGTTCTGTATACCAGCGAGCTATAATTAAGGCACTGTGTGAGCTGGCACATGATTATGTGGTATCCTATGTCGATGACGTTTTGGTACTTTCCTCGACAGTTGAGCAGGGTCTGGAAAGGCTACGTCGTGTTCTGACCGTATTGACTCGGGCAGGATTCTCTCTGAACCTTTCCAAATGTTCATTCCTTATGAACCGCATCGAGTTTCTGGGGTTCATGGTGGAAAATAGTGAGATTAAACCCAATCCAGGTAAGATAGAATCACTTACGAAACTACCTCCACCACAGACAATTACTCAGCTTAGGCAGTTTATTGGATTAGCATCCTACTTCCGGCAGTTTGTTCCCCAGTTCTCCAAAATAATGGCTCCACTCTTCAGACTTACATCCAGTAAAGGTAAGTACCTTGATTGGCAGCCAGAGCACGAAACAATTCGACGTGACATCATATTGAAGTTGACGAGTGAACCAATACTGAGGATTTTTGATCCAACCCATCCCGTGGAGCTCCATACGGACGCCAGTTCAGAAGGTTATGGTGCCATGCTCATACAGAAAGTGGATGGTAAGCAGCATGTAATTGCATATTTCAGTCGACGCACCTCGGGTCCAGAATCCAGATACCACTCTTTTGAACTGGAGACATTAGCTATTGTCAATGCAGTGAAGCATTTTCGCCAATATTTGCATGGACGAAAGTTCACTGTTGTAACTGATTGTGCAGCGGTTAAGGCCTCAAAGGACAAACCTGATTTGTCACCACGAGTGCATAGATGGTGGGCTTACCTGCAGTCTTTTGACTTCAATATCATTCATAGACCAGGTGCGCGTATGAATCATGTGGACTTCTTATCAAGAAACCATGTACCAGGTAATTCAAATATCAACTTAGCTCCTGTCGTAGAAAAACGGGTAGACATTGCTGAACTCTCTGATAATTGGCTGAAGGCTGAACAGGAAAGGGACGAAGAGATTTCCAAGATCGTGTGTGACTTCCGTAATGAGGTAATGTCTGAAGACCTTAGAAAGACCTATGAAATCCGCAAGGATGTGCTACATCGCGTGATCCAGCGAAATGGACGAACAAGATGTTTGCCCATAGTTCCGCGGGCGTTAAGATGGTCAGTAATTAATAACATTCATGAGTCTGTCATGCATTTAGGTTGGGAGAAGACGTTAGGGAAAGTCTATGAATACTACTGGTTTCCAAATATGGTTAAGTACGTAAGAAAATTTATTGACAATTGTATCACATGTAAGATCGCTAAACCCAGTACGGGGCGTATACAGGCGGAACTTCATCCCATTCCAAAAAGCACAATTCCGTGGCATACCATCCATATCGATGCGTCAGGTAAATTAAGTGGCAAAAATGATATGAAAGAGTATGTGTTTGTTTTAATAGACTCTTTTACTAAATACGTCTTACTAGTACACTCCAAGAACATTGATAGCAACAGCAGCATACGAGCACTTAAGCATAGCATATCCTTGTTCGGGAATCCGGTTCGCGTCATTGCAGATCAAGGGCGATGTTTTGCAAGTAAGGATTTTTCTAGTTTTTGTACCAGCCAAAACATAAACTTACACTTGATTGCTACCGGCGGATGTCGAGCCAACGGGCAAGTTGAGCGCGTCATGAGCACACTTAAAACAATGCTCACATCTGTTGAGGTCAGTAAAAATCGTTCTTGGCAAGACGCACTCGCAGATATTCAGCTGGCTTTGAATTCGACTCTAAATCGCGTGACAAAGGCTAGTCCTTTAGAATTAATGATTGGTAGAGTAGCGCGACCGTATGGCTTAATGGCGGTTAGTGATGAGGCTGAAATTGACTTATCCTTTTTGCGCGAGCAGGCGACCCGTGGAATTGAGGCAAACGCAGCTTATGAAAAGAAACGATTCGATTCTAATAAGGCTAAAATAAACAAATTTACTGTAGGAGACTTAGTATTAATTGAAAATGAGGAAAGAAACCAAACTAAATTAGATGCTAAATTTCGAGGCCCCTTTAAAGTAATTGAAGTTTTAGAGGGTGATAGGTATCTTTTAAAGGCTTTGAATTCGAACAGAACGTACAAGTACCCTCATGATCGTGTAAGAAGTGTCCCCGATCATCAAGTTCCCAAAGAGTTAGATTTTAATTGTTTGCAATCTGATGATGATGATGATGATGATATTGATGATGATGACAGTGATGCCAACGACAAGCATGACGGTTAGAAGTGCTTCCGACAAACCAAGTTGTACTGATGGCCGATGGACTGTGCCATATAGTGTCTGATGGACTAGACACTGTGTGATAGTAATCAATGGCCGATGGACTGTGCCATAAAGTATCTGATGGACTAGATACTGTGTTCGATGGACTGAACAATTGTGATTGTTGGCTAAGTCTTGATTGTTGTGGCTATGTAATAGTATTCTGTAAGTCATTAAATACGATTTGTTCAATTATTCTCTGGGAACTTGAAGGTTGTATTATTATTATTTTTGTTTATCATTGTTGAATCTCAGCTTTTAAGCCGGTGGAGTGGATACAGACGGGCCTAAGCCAAGTCTGCACCAGTATGGGAGAGGTTATTATCGCGAGTAAAATTTACAGAGCGTATTTCTTGGTCTGCCTGAAGAAATTTTCTAACAATTCGGCAGGTATTAAGGATGACAGCTTTTTGGAGGGCAAGGTATGTTAATTTAGGAAGGTTTAGATTCTGTAAGGAGTTGTGTAGCTGTACGGGGATGACACCGGTAGTGGATAACACTATAGGTACAATAGTTGCTTTTTGAAGACGCCACATTCGAGTGACTTCTTCCTTTAGTTCTATATATTTAGATAATTTTTCGGCTATGGTTATTATTATTATTATTATTTTTTAAGTATTGCGTCCATGAAAAATTGTTATCGTAAATAATTCATTTGATGGCATTCGTCTTTTAATTCGCTTGGCAGGATTGCCGAACAGTTAACTTTTCCTTTTTTTTACTTTATTCATAGACTCCACACCCGAGGACGGGTGAAGATCAGAATGGCCGTGTCGGAAATAGATGGCGCTGCTGTAGCTGATTCAATGGCGAGTGACATCACTTCTCTGAAATTAATTCCAATTATTTTTTTGTAACTGTTTTCAATTGATTTAATTTGTAAAGATTTAATAACTTTGTGTTTCAATTATTGTTTATTTTTACTAAGTAGTATGTACGTAATCTAAATGTTAAAATAAAATTTATTAAAGGAAGCGGAAACGCAGGTGACATTGATTGGTTAATTCAATAAGAATTAAAATCAATGTGCCTGGACATAACCTCGAAGAAGTTCGTAACAATGATTAGTAGTTAATGTTCTAGAGCTGGCCGTGATCGGACGTTCTTCGAGTATTTGTCTGTAACCGCATTATTATTGTGAAAGTGTGTTTTATTTCCAACCAAATTCTAAAAAA